>OY365808.1:44699514-44968554 GCA_959347315.1 Bimastos eiseni | reverse complement strand
TGTGATATATGTTTATTGCTAACTTCAATATAATTGTTTTCATAAAGATCTACAAGTCTTTTTCTATTTCATGCAGTAGCCACATTAAGAACTGTTTAATCCAATCTCAAAAGTTTGTGTTATCTTGGTGAATTATGCAATTTCGAGATTTGAATGCCAATTGTACAAAGAAATAATCTTACAGCCCTTTTAGAACTGGTCCTAATTTTCCACGTATGGCCCTGCGGGGATTCGACATCTTTCCCAGTCCGCCACCTATGGCCCTTTGGGGATTGGATGACAGTCCTCTACAACAACCGGCGTAGTGCCGACGTCTTTCCCATAGTCTACCACTACAGATGATATTAGTGCCGCGCTGGGTGCAACTACAGCTAGCCCACTCCGAAACCCCGCAGTAGCCAACAGCAAGCCACCTAGGTAGCCACTAGAGGCGATATTAGCGCCGCGCTGGGTGCAACCACAGCTAGCCAGCCACCGATCTCCACGGAGCCTTCACCGATACACGCGGGATCCCGCAGTCAGCCACCTGGGTAGCCCCTAGAGACTATGAGCGCCGCGCTGGGTGCAACCACAGCTAGCCAGCCTCCACCATCCCCGCGGGACCCAGCAGCCAACTACCTGGGTAGCCCCTAGAGCCGATATTAGCGCCGCGCTAGGTTCAACCACAGCTAGCCTCCACCGCTTCCCATGTTACGCTGCAGCCAGCCGCTAGAGACTCTGCAGACGGCTAATTAGTCAGAGCCAATAGCGTTGGGCCACTTGGGGTACGCGACGTTGGCCCTAAACCTCAGCGCACACGTGGAATAGGCGTCGTATGGACGAGCGTCGCGCGTGCTGGCTGGATGACTAATGAAGGTAGCGGGCCGCTAGGCAAAATGGAAATCCGGCCGGCGTCGGGCAGATGGGGTGTGGCTGTCTGGGTAGTTGTCTTTTGGTGCTGTGTTGGTGCTGCCTCACCCAAAAGTTGGGCAACGAAAAATCACCACAGGTGGAAGAAAGCGAGGACTTGCAGCATATTTGACGCACACTAGAAAAGCGTGCACTTGAAGAAGAAAGAGAAAAGGAAATCAACGTATAAGAAACCCCAAACTAAGAAGAATCAGGCTGAAAAGAAAAGTAATAATTATATCGACTTGTGAAGCGAACTTAGACAGGAAAAGGAGGTCTAGCAATATTCCAACGAAACAAAAAGTAGCAAACAAGAGAAAGAATGCTAAGAAAAGAAAAGAAAAGCACCCAGTTCATGCAAATCGGAAGATAATGATTGCTTTTCTTTGGTTTGTTCTGGTACTGTAAGAAACAAACAGAAAGTGTGGATCCAAATGTGTAGTTTGTGAGAAGTGGTTGCATGTGGATTGGACTGATAGCAGAAGGAATTATACCTGTCGGATTATCAGCAGATAATTGTCACGGTGTTACAACCAACCCCAATGTAGAAAGGAGTGTTACAACCAACCCCAATGTGGAAAGTGGTGTTACAACCAATCCCAATGTAGGAAGTGGTGTTGCAATTTACCCCATGTCTTGTTACAACCAACCCCAAGCCGGGGCAAGTTGTAACACTAAAAAATATTTTTAATTGCACTTATTCTCATTATTACTAGAGTTACACATCAGATCGGCAGTATCCTAGTACCTTATTATACGCAACACGCCATACATTGTCACACGCATAGCTATTGTTCAGTAAATACGAACGTTTGCCAATAACGGTCGCTCAATGGGAGAACTCCGTTGAGATTACATTAAAAATAGATAACAAGTCAAAGAATTGCGAAGACGTGACAGCAAAATAAGATCAGAAGACGGAGTCAGAAGGAAGGAAGGAAATAGAAGTGGGAAAGGGAGGAACAAAAGCTAGGGCGACACAATGAGAAGAGAGGATGAGGTCATCACAAGGACAGAAGCAGTGAGAAACAACGTTTAAATAGGAGGATGAAGCGAACGAATGGAGTGAAGTGGTGAAAGAGGATCTTAGCGTGACAAACGGCCATCAATCTAAGTTCCTTTGCTTGGGCCAAATGAAATGCCTGCTTCGGCGTTTAAACGGAGAGAAAGGCAATGACCGCACCAGCCTTCGATTCGATTAGGCTGATTGGTTTCGTGACATGCACAGAGACAAGGATAGATGGAGGAAGGGACAAGAATAGCGAGGCAAATATAGACAGAGTGTCGACGAGAGTGTAAGGGACTATAGGCCTATGTGGGTGGTGGTGGGGGGTCAAATGGAGCGACGCCAAGCCTTTGAAGTATATTTGAGAGAAGGCAATCGATGCCGAATATTAGAAGAAACTGTGATTATGTAATTGTACTTAACTAAAGAATTTGACGCATTGGCGACGTTCATGACGCATCGTCATATGTGGTCGCACTAATTTCAACCCAATAATAGATGGCAAATTTGAAGCCACAGCGCTCGTGAATAAGCTGGTGTCCGTTATTTTGGAGTAGCGCTTCAGACAGTTTTATAACTTAGGCCTACAGGGTAGGCTGTGGGCAACAGATTACGTAGGCCTATACAACATGCATGCCATGCACATTGGTACTGTTCAGCAGCCTTACATTATGGATAGACATAAAGTCTATGCTAAGGCTGCATCTTCTCAACTCTCAAAGATTACAATGTATGTATAGGGCCTACGTGTATATGTACTACAATATGCATGTATGTATGTATGTGTGTATGTATTTACGTATGGGTGTATGTATGTATGTATGTATGTGTGTATGTATGTACGTATGTGCGTATGTATGTATGTATGTATGTTTGTACGTACGTACGTACATACGTATGTATGACATTGTATGTATGTAGGACTATGTATGTATGTATGCATGCATGTATGTATGAATGTATGTACTTACGTATGTTTGTATGTGTAATTTTTATATGCATCTATATGCGTGTTTGCATGCTTCAATGCATTATCATGCATGCAGACGTTTGCATAGGTACATGTATATATGTATGAATGTACATATTTATGTATATATCTAGGCCTATGTAACTTAATGTAAGCATGCAAGTATATATATATGCATGTATTACTCTGTGTGTATGTAAATGCACACACACGCATACGCGCAAATATATATTATAAGACATGCTTTGATGTCTTGCACTGCATGGTTGCCTCTACCCCAGTGCATCTTATTTAGGATATCTGCCTTTGTTTGGCGCTGTCTTGGCAGTACTGCGCCAGCTTATTTGCAGGATCTATGTCGCCCTATCACTGCCAGTAGTGGTCGACGACCATTTCGCTCTGCAGTTCAGGCGACCTGATCATTCCTTTTGCACGTACTTCCATAATGCAGCATCGGGCTTTCTCGGTCGTGGAACCTACCGTCTGGAATGGACTTCCCATAGAGCTCCGTTCCTATCTAAGAACTCCTCATCTTCATTGTACGCCTCTCTTGAAACTGTCCTTTTCAGCCGAGGGTTAGGCCGGAAGCGCCTCTTAGTAGATATTTAAGGGGCGCTATATCAAGTATTTTTGAATGATTGAATCATACGCCCTCTCATTCTGTGTTTACCACCACAGATCATGCGCTTGTCTGTTCTCGCTTATAGACTAAATCAGCGATTCCCAAACGGTGGCACGCGTACCCCAGGGGTACGCCATCTGTTGCCAAGGGTTACGCAAGAAGAGATAAGAAATCCATTTTCTGTTGCATTGCCAGCTGAATTTTCTGCCTAAGAAAGAGATCAATTCATTGAGCTTTCATGTGATGGTCGATACTTGTTGAGTTGATTTTTGGCTTAAAAGAAGAGCAGAATATGGATTAATTTAATAATTTCTGACAGAACTGTGAAGTTTTTGATACCCTTCAATACGTCATGTCTCTATGAAACGGGATTCTTTGTGATGCTTGCAATAAAAAACAAATACTGATCGAAACTTGAACTTGAGCCAGACTTACGTCTAAAATTTAAATGAATAGGCCTAAAACCTGATTTTGCAAAACTGTACAAATCTAAGCAAGCCCCGTGCTCGCATTATGATTATTAAACTTCCATGTTGACGTGATTAATTAGAGGCTATTTGCCTATCTTCATCATATTAATCGAAGAGGTGAGAAATAAAATAAGAGAATTTTCAATGAAATAACTTTTATTGTATGCATTGTACAATTATTTTAAAAATCTAGCGAAATTCATTATTAATATTATAACCAATATTCTAATTCTAATAATTTATTGTCTATTCCAGTTAAATAAATTACCATAGAACGTTTCGACAAGTTTTTTCTGTTGAGGTACGCTCACCAATATTTTTTTCGTTTGGTGGTACAAAAAAATAAGGTTGGGAAGCGCAGGCCTAACTGCTTCAGCCATAGGCTAATGCCCGACTTGCTCGCTTTGCGCATACGCTCTACATGTAGGCTTATGCTTTAAGTTTTGCACTGGATTCCTATCACTGCGCATCTCAACTATATAATTATGCAGATCCTCTGTCTAGTTTTCAAGGCTGGACTTGGCAGTGATCCGAGAAATCTCTCTGACCATTTGCAAAAGCCGTCATCTGCATTTTCATCTCCGTTCCTTAATTGCGCCCTGTTGATCGTCTTGATCCATTTTTGTTCCTAAAACTAAGACTTCCTGACCCAACACCGAGCGTTTGATGTTTTGGGTTCATCTACCTGGAATGACCATCCTCCATCACTAAATGCTATACAGATGACTGACTTCACTCCATCTGCTTCTCACTCTTTAAAGGCGCTTTGCCCATGTGTTTCCGTGTGCTGAGAGTGCCTCTGAATAGTCATCTTTCGAAAGGCGCTATATAAATTTAAGGACGTGATAGGGCCTACGGTATGATGATGTTGTTTTAGCAAGTAGAGCTGTGAATACATTCAACTGAAATAATGCAAAACTAATGAAATTGAATAGGTCTTCATGCATATTATGTATAATTGTGTATGTAGGCTTATGTAGAATCAATGCATGCACGAATATATATATATATATATATATATATATATATATATATATATGCAGTTGTGAAATGTGCATGTCTCTATGTAATTGTTTATTTAGTAAGACAGTCGAAATAGTGCTTCAATAATGTAAAGCTTACATTGCAAGGACGTTGCATGTGTGAAGAATGCATTCGGATGCATATAAGCCTACCTGTTCTTTGTGCGAATCTCTTCCTTAGCTCTTCCTGAAACCTGCTTCCATGCAGAGCGTATGCACGTACGTGATGATGATTGGGTCCAGAGTCTGATTCCGTATCAATCGCACAGTGAACGAACTCTCGCCCTAGTCATCGCCAGTGTTTAAGTAATGGACACGGCCAACTGCACCAGCAGCAGGACCATCGTGCACCAGCTGCAGTAGCCCATCATTTGTCATCTGTCACTGATGACTGCTGCATACACAAGAAAGAAGGCTGCAGCTGACCGTGCACTCTTAAAATTGTCACTTATATATGGCCTATATATATATATATCGACTATACAGCGGTTAAGAGTTTAGTCTTACGCTCACAATATCATTTTTATCTAATATAATCTTATTAAATGCAATAACTCCTATAGCGCTGCTATCATAGTAAACATGTATACACGAGACAAATCGGTCGTTTAGAATGTGAAGTTCATATTATGACGATCTGTTGGATAAATCCTATAAAAATTTTATAACGGACTCTGCGAAGTGGCATGATCTCCAGGAAATAATAGCCGGTCAGCTGCTTCATAAAGTAGGCCTGTATGGGGCTATAATATTATCCTTCTGATTAAGGCAGACTCTGTGGGCTGTAGCCTAATTGCGAACATGCTTGTCGCCACTATATCACCTGAGAATCTTAGCGAATCTCCACTTTTTTTCGAAAATGCGTTTGGAGTTGATTTGTAGCAGGCAGAGGTGTAACCCCCCCCCCCCCCCGTTTTAGTGCTGTGTCCCCCATGTGACCTCCCAAATCGGTGCTATTTATGTTTCTCCAATGGCACTTTAAGTTAAGTTTAAGTTAACCATTGTTAAAATAATTCGTGCCACTCCATTTTTCTACGTTCAGGGGGGGGGACAAAATTCAAAAAGTGGCGGGGGCAAACAATTTTTTTGCGCTTCGCCCAATATTTTGCAAATTATCCCCCCCCCCCACTTTTCGAAACCTTGTTACACCTCTGGTAGCAGGAAATAGCTATATATGTTAGGCTATTTCTTTTCAGTGTCTATAACTAAGAGATACGACATGTCGTTCTGAAGATATTCAACATAACTAACTGTCGAATGTCCTGCTTCCAGAATATCCCAATAATCTGTAATCGAATTTCCAGAGTTGTATGGAGAATTGGAGATTCGATAAAAGTTTGCACGGTGTAGCATGTGTCTTTGTCGAATCTCCTGAAAAAGTTCAGCATTGATTGGACAATTAAATCCAACAATACAACACTGTGCGCGTGGCCGCATTATATATGTAGTGCGGTAGGCCTATATCCATACAATTCAAACACTTTTCCTTGAAAAATTCCCACCAACCTATATCTATGAACATTTAAACGAAAACATTTGCTAATAGTTATTCCTTGCTTTATTTTAGCATGTCGTGTTCATTTTTTCGTTTTGATGATAGGCCTATGTTATCTTTGAAAATCAATTTCATAAAAAAATTCTGATAAGCATCTGTAGGCCCTATTGAAAACATTTTTTTATGTTACTTTTTTATGCAATATTCGGGTGTTTAAATAATCTAAAATGACGTCTGTACAGAATATGAGTGAAGTTCAATCGCATTTTGTTCCTTTTTTTTTCGTCCTTTCCCGCCATAATGTCAAAATCGTTTTGCTCGGAATTTTAGAAACTGGAGAGTCGCGAAGATAATTAGTCAGCATAGAAAAATTATAGCATTGGATATCGTAGCTTTTTCTCATTGCAACAAGTCGAGAAAACAGAGGTCAGGCTGCGATGTGTAAGAGTAGGCCCAGTTGTCGAGGTGCTGAGCATTCAGCCCTAGTACCCAACGAGTGCAGGACATTCACCCCCGGACGTTCACATCCCCTTCGGACATTCACACCCCCTTCCGGACACTTACCCTTCCCAGACTAGAACAATAACCTCTGCACAAAACAAGGACAAGACTGTTCAAAAGTTAATACGGTATCTCGAAATTAGCAGAAGTGCGTGGAAATTATGTCGACTTACTCTCTTGCGCGTAACACAGGGAAGAAAATTCATTTTTTTAATAGTCATTTTCTTGCACCGTCCTAACGAATGTTTGCCGTAACCAAACGTAAACTATGCTATCAATTCATTTGCCGACGTCATCATCGTATTCGTCGTCATAGTTTTCATTCGGTTTTGGACAACATCGTTTCAGTCGGCAATGGGTCAAATGTCACCCAACGACTCGTTTCTTTATTTCCAGCCAATTCGGTTCAACAATTGAAGGCATAGCGACGGTTCGCGACCCCAAAGTGCGTACGGATTACGAATGTGTTCAGTGCGTGTCGAAAGATACAATCTCCCATCTGGGGTTGACTGCATGGTGGATAGAGTGACGCGCAGCCCTGTCAAACAGACTGACCCACCGGTGGCATGATTTGTCAGTCGGTCGGTCGGTCGAGCCACTGACCGGTGCCAGCGAAGTATGCCATCGAGCATGGCCTCTGATGGAGAACGGCCGATCGTTGACCCTTGGGTCACTGGCTCACCTGTCTCTGCTGTTGGCCCCTGGTCAACGAGGTCCGTCCCATCAAAGGACTGCCATGGTCACTTGATGCCTACGCCCCTTCCTAAAAGCGTTGCTCACAGTCGACAGACCTGCGGTGGCCCATTGACAACGCACTGAGCGCAGTGCGTCGACCGAAGAATACGAATAGTTAGCCGTGTGAGTGCGATTAAGTAGTCAGTAGTCAGCGGCGCTTGGGTGGGAGATGTGCGCCATGCTGAAGAGAAACACCCAGAGGAACGGCTGTTGCTGTCTAGCTGTATCTATGTGACCTTGTGCTAAACCAGTTCAGTCGACAATGCGAACTATGCAGTTTGCACCAAGGTTAAGTTCGACGAATAATTGTTTATGCGCGCGGGGTCCAACTAAAATAATCAATTAAATGTCTCTATTTCAGAGGCATAGCTAGGGCATTTTGTGCCCGGGAACAAACTACAGAATTGAAGCCCCTTTGAGGCCATCCATAAATTACGTCAAGCGCCCAGGGGAGGGGTCACCAGTGAATAAGCTATAGTCTCCCTGACGTGACTTTTGTGGGCGCCCAGAAATTTTCGAACATTTACATTGAGCTACATTTGTAACAGCGTGTGATTAGGGGAGGGGTATACATAAGAAATGTGACATCGCACCATCGCATCAAACAAAGTTCGTAATTTTGTTAAGTTTTTCTTCAAAAAATTGAGAATTGTTTACCACAATGTAACAACAATAATTATGATTATTGCATTCTTAATTTTTTTAATTGTTTACTTTTCGCTCGGTGTAAATTTTGGAGTTTTGGCAGTGAGGCAGCCACTTTGTAAAACACAAGCAGGAATCAATTGATCGGCTAAAGCACATCAGGCCACAGAGAGTCGCTGCACGTCGACCTAAAACTACCGGTAGTAGGCCTGCCGGTAGTAAAGCGATGAAAAATGGAGAACATAGAATTATTGCACTCATTATGCACGTCACAAGATGAAAAACTGGTAGAATCATCACATTTAGACCTATAACAAAGTTTTGACAATAATAGCTTGAAACAATCCGAACTACATGCTTCTCCATTCTACCACGTAGAAACAGGATGCTCCTTCATGGAATAAGCTAGTAGGGAGAGCTTGGATCTCATCATTCTGTTCTGTGGGTATTCCATTCAGATTCAGCTCTTCTTCGTCTATCCAAAATAGGCATACACTCTCTCCATTTTCTTCGTTTGCGATTACGGCCATTAGTTCGCGTTGCACTAATTAGCCTATAACTATAACAATATTTTTAAAGTTCTAGGCTAATTAGGCTGTGTTTGATGGTTATGAGAAAATGTGCGTAAATTATCCCGAACGTGTTTTTTCGGAAGAGAGGTGCAGAGCCTTGTGGTGTCATATTTCAGATTTTCAGTTGATCAATAACGCTATTTAAATTTGTTTTCTCCAATGTTTCTCTTTCGATGCTAAGAAGAGCAAGATCGCTGAGACGATCTTGTCCCATTGACAGTGATGGGCACAAACTGCTTGACTAGTTGTTAAAACTACTTCCTAACTACTTTCAAAATATGTAGTTATTACTACTATTTCACTGTTTTTGATGACATGTATAGTTATAACTACTTTTGTAACTACCACATAAGTAGTTAGGCCTAAACTGCGGTCTTGGTCTCGAATGCGTCGGTCTTGGTTGTAAAGGAACAGTCTTGGGATGGTCTCCGTCTTAGGTTAGCGCTCTTGCTTATTTGCCGTATCAGAGCAATTTCTTTGATATTTGTCGGTTATTTTCGATTAGAGACACCGGTGTTTAGGCCCTACGCGATTGTTATCGATTTATTACGTGTTGGCCATCTATATACATGTTACTGTAGTTAAAATATACATTTGCAACGGATCCAGCCATTTCAGAATGTGCTTTCACAAATTTCAAGGTTTTGGTACAATCTAATTATTATGTGGTCGGCCACGTGTAGTCACTAATAATCTACAATTCAGAGTAAAAGTAGGCATACACCATTCAAACGGGACGTTAATCTACTTGTCTTAAGGTATTTATCGTTATTATAGGTAGCCTAATAGTGTGCTATTCTCAGGCAGAAGCCAGGGGCTGAACCCGCAAAAGTTCTGACTGGCCGGTAAAATTGTTTCTAGACCATTCTTAAGATTAATATTCTTCAGCAATAAAATTAATGTTTTAAGCGTAGTACATCGTATTCCGTTTTAGCGTCTTAATACATAAAATTGTTTATAAAAAAGAGCATCGGTCTTGGTCTTGGGCTCGGACAATCGGTCTTGGTCTCTGACCACCCGGTCTTTTTCTCGGACCACCCGGTCTTGGTCTTGGTTTCGAGGTTTCGGTCTCGTGCCCAACACTGGCTAATGCTATTTCATGGTGCATTGATAGTCATCAAGCAGTACGTCTATGCAAATTTATTCCAGTATTAATTGCTGATATTCAACGTAAGTAATAAAAATGATCAGAAACACAATGACATGTTTAATTGTAAACTAACAAGGACAAGAACTACTAGCACATGCTACAAAGCACGTGCACCCTGATCAGAGCACAGTTATAGCAGTAACATAAGCAAACTTGTTACAACTAAAAAAATGTCTAGCCTATAAAGTTCAGAACTGTAAAACTCTTAGAAAATATCAGAATCAGTTCAGAATCAATAAGTAGTGTATATATATTATGCTACAAGTAATATACAATGTCACTGTATATCTCACCTTTTGCTGTCTGCATCAGCCGCGCTTCCTCAATTCCTCGTCCTCGTACGTTGCCAATCGCTGCTCAGATCTAATACTATCACTGGTCTATCCAGTTCAGTAACGGAATTCCCCTCTTACCGCTGTGTCTGTCTCTGTCTGTCCCTCTGCCTGCCTCTGCCTGTCTCTGTCTGTCTCTGTCTGTCTGTCTCTCATTCTTGACTCCACAATCTCTCAGACCCACTTGTGACCCGGCAGCCAACTTGTGGTCATCCAGACGCGTACTGGCTGTTTCCTCATTCCGTAACCCTGGATCAAAAGCCCTAACCTCTCAAAGACCGCTTTACTCTAGTTAATATCGCTCAACAATCTCCTGGCATGCCATTAAACAGGCTTTCTCTATAGTTCTGAGAGGAACCCACTTCCTCACAATAGTATGCTCAAATTCTAATGAAGAAAGTACATAGCGAAATTACTCATGAGATTATTATGGGCAACTTACATGTTTGTTGTGAAGTAATAGAAATTCGTGTGGGACGGAACTAGTAAATAGGAAAAAAGGTAGACCTATAATGGGAGATTATGTGGTTAACTTAAAACTTCTTGATAAAAGTAGTTATAACGTTTTTATACTACTTCTTAAAAATTAGTTATAACTACTAGGCAACCACTTCTATAGTAGCTATAACTACTAGTTAATAACTACAGTAGTTAAAAGAACCCAATGCCCATCACTACCCATTAAAGCCCGCAAGTACGACAAAATTAGCTTCAATTTTCTGAAGGACCGCTCACAGCTTGCAAAATTTTGAAACGGCAATTGTTAGAAGAATTTGCAGTGAAATGCGTAGCTTTGGAAATACGTCATAGGTAGGCCTATTATGTTGCCCTTACCGGCCCTTAGTGATTGCTGATCAGTGGGACCCAATGTTCGACAACCTGTCTCTAATGAGGAAATTAGGGTGGGGCACTAGATTTAAATCTTACTAACTTAGTTGGGATAAATTAGTTGCATAAAAAAAATTGTTTTAACCCTCATTTTGGAGCCCCTTTCAACTTGGAGCCGGGGTCACATGTTCCCCTCTGCCCCTAGCTACGTCTCTGCTCGCGTTTGAATTATTTTAGATAATATATTCTTTATTTTTGCGTTTAGGCATTCACCCTGCCCACATGCCCATATTGAGTCCATCTCCAAATTGGATGGGCTCATGAGCTGGGGCTAGCCCATGTCAAGTCCATCTGGGCGTGAGATGAGGAGCCTATTATCCGAAAAAAAGAAATGTGGGTTATGAGCGGGCTGGTGGGCTGCCCACATCACACCCATATGAAGTTGCTTTATCAGCCCATTAACCAACATTTGCAACATCCGACTTTTGGGTGGGCGAGGAGTGGGCTCGTGGGCTTGGGCTGCCCACATCACACCCAGATTGGATTACGCTTGGCAGCCCATTAACCAACATTTGCAGTATCCATTTTTTGGTTGGGCGATGAGTGGGCTCAAGGGCTTAGGCTGTCCACATCACACTCAGATGGGATTACGCTTCGCAGCCCATTACTCAACATTTGCAATATCAGACTTTTAGGTGGGCGATTAGTGGGCTCGTGGGCTTAGGCTACCTACATCAGGCCCAGATGGGATTGCGCTTAGCAGCCAATTAACCAATATATGCATATCCAACTTTCGGGTGGGCGATGAGTGGACTCGGGGGCTATGGCTGCCCACATCACACCCATACGGGATTACGCTTCGCAGCCCGTTAGCCAACATTTGCAATATCGATTTTTGGGAGGACGATCAGTGAGCAGATGGGCTTGGGTCACCCACATCAGGCCCAGATGGAATTGCGCTTAGCAGCCCATTAACCAACATTTGAAATATCCAACTTTTGGGTGGGTGATGAGTATGCTCGTGGGCTTGGGCTGCCCACATCAAACCTAGGTGGGATTACGCTTAGCAGCGTTTTAGCCAACATTTGCAATATATGACTTTTGGTTGGGCGATTAGTGGGCTCCTGGGCTTGGGCTGCCTACATCACACCCAGATGGGATTACGCTTAGCAGCCGATTGAATCAATTTTTGTAATATCCGACTTTTGGTGGTGAGTTGGCTCGTGTGCTTTGGCTGCCCATATCAGGCCCAGATGGGAATAAGCTTAGCAGCCTATTAACCAACATTGGAATGTCCAACTATTGGGTTGGCGATGAGTGGGCTCGTTGGCTTGGGCTGCATATATCACTCCCAGGTGGGATTACGCTTAGTAACCCATGAACCATTTTTTGTAATATCCGACTTTTGGTGGGCGATGAGTGGGCTCGTGGGCTTGGGCTGCCCATATCAGGCCCAGATGGGATAACACTTAGCAGCCCATTAACCTGCCTTTGCAATATCGAATTTCTGGGTGGGCGATGAGTTGGCTCGTGGGTTTGGGCTGCCCCCCCCCCATCACACCCATATGGGATTAGGTTTAGCAGCCCATTAACCAACTTTTGCAATATATGACTTTTGGGTGTGCAATGAGTTTGCTCGTAGGCTTCGACTGCCTACATCACACCCAGATGTGATTACGCTAGGAAGCACATGAACCAACTTTTACAATATCCGACTTTTGATAGGCAATGAGTGGGCTCTTGGGCTTGGGCTGCCCCAATCACACCCAGATTGGATTACGCTTAGTAGCCTTTTAGCCAACATTTGTAATATATGAGTTTTGGGTTGGCGATTATCTGGTTCTTGGGTTTGGGCTGCCTACATCACGCCCGGATGGGATTACGCTAAGCAGCCTGTCAGTCAACATATACAATATCCAATTTTTGGGTGAGCGGTGAGTGGGATCTTGGGCTTGGCTGCCCACATCACACCCAGATGTGATTACGCTTAGCAGCCTTTAACCAACATCTGCAATATATGACTTTTGGTGGACGATTATTGGGCTCGTGAGCTTGGGCTGCCTACATCCCTTTTACAATATCCAATTTTTGGGTGGGCGATGAGTGGGCTTGAGGGCTTAGGCTAGCCACATCACTCCCAGATGGGATTACGCTTAGCATCGCATGAACCAACTTTTGCAATATTCGACTTTCGGTGGGCGATGAGTGGGCTCGTGGGCTTAGACTGTCCACACCACACCCAGATGAGATTAGGCTTAGCAGCCCATTAACCAACATTTGTAATATCCAACATCAGGGTGAGCGATGAGTGGGCTCAAGGGCTTGGGCTGCCCTCGTCACATCCATATGGGATTACGCTTCGCAGCCCATAAACCAACTTTTACAATATCCAACTTTTGGGTGGGCGACGAGTGGACTGGTGGAAGGTCTTTAAGCACTTTCGACACTGAACAGAGGAGAGAACAAAGAGTCCCGCCATAAGGTACGTAGAGCGGAAGACTATTCCAACTGGAGGGCCTATTAGCAAAGCTCCTTGTTTGGGCCGTAGCAGTGCGCATACGGGGACCAGCAATAATTATCACTGTAAATTATTCACGGTCGTCGCGGGATTCGCAAAATTCGCGAATTTTGGATACGGCCGCGAATTTTAACGTTTTTCCGCGAATGATCCCGAATTTGGCAGCTCTCTCGCGTTGCTTAATTTCTGTGTTTGATGTGGACCATGTGGTAAAGGCAAAGGTTATAAATATTAGTTACGACGTCTTCGAGTGTCAAAACATTCGGTGGCTAGAGGAAAACGTTCAGTTTAAGCCCGGTACGTTTCAGGTGATCGGCGAGCGACGATCTATTGTTTTGCAGAACATGCAGTGCGCACTGTGCACGTCGAATTTAATTGTAGGGCCAGTTGCACTAAGCACGCGAATAATCACCGTTCACAAACGCAAAGCACAGAATGTAGAACGTGGAGAGGCGAAATCCGCGAAAGGGAAATAATTGTAACCCTGCTCTTTCAGCTGTGTTTGCATAGCAGACGTCGCAGCAACAGCACCCGCCATTATTGGCATGAATGGTCATTGATTATACTTGGTTATTGACTTATTAATTGTGTAATTTGTGTACCTAAAACATTTGACCGCGAACGCGCCGCGAATTATATGTTTTGGCCGCTAATTGGCCAGCGAATTTTTCAATTTTCGACCGTGAAAAATTTACAGCCCTAGGGGAGATGAACGGAGAGAAGCCCGTTGGGGAAATGGAAAACATTATGGTACTAATCAAAACCCCAAAGGTACGCCGAAGCAGAGCCAACAAGACAGTTTTGCATCAGAGTAAGAACTTTAAAGCGTATGCATTGAGGTGCAGGAAGCCAATGAAGAGATCACGGATGAAAGATGAGATGTGTGAAAACAGGGATGCCACCAATTAGTCGACGAGATGACGATTAATTACGACTACCATCCTGTTCAACCTGATCATTCTCCTGCGAGGTTCTGTGTAAGTCTTTGTCGAACCCGCGGTTACTACTTATCAAGTCCTTCTACAGAGCCATAGCCTATAGGCCTATCCAGCCATGCCTCTGCAACGATCAACCCTCTGAATTCCGCAAATTTACGATTCATCCTTGATGATTAGGCTATCATTCAATCACCAATGATCATATATGCGCGCTGATTTAGCATGTAGGCCTGCGTAGGCCTATCATGTTGCCCAGTGTACTTTACTGAAATCGTGTGTTGCCTATCCCTAAAACATTATTCCTGTTTGAAATAATATTTATTTAATTTATCATTTTAATTTCAACTAAGAAAAAGTTTTAAACTTAGCCTACTTAGAATGTCGAAAGTTTTTCAAAAGTACCGAAGCACATCTACAGCACAGAGTGCTGTTCAAATATTGAGAATTTCCAATAAAAATGAAGACTGCGAAAATATGCGTGAAGCGCGTAATTTTCGTGTGTGCCCCTTTTTTCTGAGTGACCCTCATCTGCAGAGTGCTGTGCTCAAAATTGCAGATAGGGGAGAGCAGAGCTAAGAAGGCGCCATCATATGTAGACCTACAAGAAGAAATTTTGCGGCTAGTCCTGCAAGTAGAAGCCTCGCGGGGAAGCGCGAGTCAAGATATTGGAACTAGATACAAAGGGAATCGATTTCTAGAAAACGGGAGGAGTAACTATGACCACGTTAGGTAGCCACGTATAGAAATTTACGGAAAACCGTAAAGCGAAAAGAATATGCGGAGACGACCGCAAGTGATCAAATTTTCGGCACCAGTGAGGACCTTTCCACGTATTTATCGAACGCACGCACAAATGGGGTCACCTTCCCCGTATTTATCGAACATATTTATATTTCCCAGTATGTGTCAACGGCTCCTCCGGAAGCTCTCTCGGTCTGAATTCAACTGCTCCAACGGGGTCGCCCGCCCCGTATTAATCCAACATGTTCACTGGGTAACTCTTTCCGTATGTTGTCCCAACGGTCACCGAGGCCTCTCTCGATATAAACGTTCGGTTCCTCGGGGCTTTACCCGATCTCTATCTCTCACGGTCACCGACGGGTCACCATCTTCCCCGTATTCCCGTACAGAACTGTCATTCATTTATTTCACACGATCGGACTTTACCACACTCTCGAACCGCACCCAAACCTGTGAGCATTTCTCACGATCGGTCTCTCCTCTTTCAGCCTCTTAGCCCCTACGATCAGGGCACGGTCCATCTTGTGATCAACAGCAGAGGGGCCCACCCCGCCAGATCAGCGAAAAGCAGTTCCGACCTAACCGCGAGAGCGGCTGTCGCTAGGGGTCGTATTTATACGGGAAACTTTACGATCACTCAACGATCTCTGGAGCGGTACGAGAACCACTCTACGTATGAAGCAGTACGAACCACTGCTTCACATATATTGTTTCACATATATTGCAATGCACCGTATGTCAGACTATGCTCAAGCCTATTAATGTATCTGCAAGCTATGCGTTGACTTACAAACGCCGATGGGTCTTCCCTTCTATACCAAAGTTGCAAGGCGCCACACTGTAAAAAAAAATGTGCGTTAATATAACGCTATGGCGAGCCGAATATTTAAAAATAAATCCTTCATTCTAGTCTTGTGGCCTGTCCGTCCATGTGGCTGGATGTCGTCAAATCGGCTTTGGCTGAACCCATCCAAAACTCAATTTATCTGGCTTGGCACCAGACAGCAGCTGGCGAAAATTGATCTCTGTGCCTTCGCTGCCCAGTTTCCCCTATTCACTTTCTCCGCCTCTGTTCGGGATTTAGGGGTCACTCTTGACCAAGAACTCACCACAGTTCTTTCCTCAACATGTCAATAACGTCTCTCGTAGTTGCTTTTACCAGCTTCGCCAATTGCGAGTAATTTCTCGCTCTCTTACCCTCAGTGCCGCAGCTACTCTGGTTCATGCCTTTGTTACCAGTCGCCTTGACTATTGCTCCTCAATATGCTGGCATCCCCCAAGTTCGGATTGGGCGTTTGGAGCGGGTTTTGAGTGCGGCCGCTTGACTGATCGGTGGGATTCCCAGAATAGGTCAAGTATCAGAGTAGGGCCTATATGTGGAATATCCTGCACTGGTTGTCTCTACCCCAGCGCATCTTATTTAAGGTATCTGCTTTAGTTTGGCGCTGCCTTGGCGGTACTGCGCCTGCCTACTTGCAGGAGCTATGTCGCCCTATCACTGCCAGTAGTGGTCGACGACATCTTCGCTCTTCCGTTCATGGTGACCCGATCGTCCCTTTTGCACGCACTTCCATAATACAGAATCGGGCTTTCTCGCTCGAGGTACCTACCATCTGGAATGGACTTCCCATAGAGCTCCGCCACCTATTTCAGAACTCCTCATCTTCATTTTATACCTCTCTTAAAACTGTCCTTTTCAGCCGAGGGTTAGGCCGGGAGCGCCTCTGAGTAGATATCTTGAAAGGGTGGTCAATCAAGTATTTTTTGATTGATTGATTGATATATTCAGGTCTCAAGTCAAAATCGCGTTGATTATCCTGGTGCTATATGTAATATCTATCTACATTTCTGATAATTTTTATATAGGGATTATAGGCCTACCTATTCCTAGCTACAGGTCAAGGTGTGTATTGTTCCTTGGTTACAGGTTGTACATCGGAGTACGAATCTTCAACATCCAGCTGAGTGAGCGAAGAGGGGTGGAGCGCAGAGCTAATGAACCGAGTGAGCAGGGCCGTACCGAGGGCGGAACCAGCGGGGCCGTGGCACAGGGCGCAAATATGGCATAACTTTTATTTGTCTATAAATTCATTCTTTCTTCAAATACAGCAAATACAGTGTACTAGTAACAAATGCTAAATACTAATGTCCAGAGTACTAATACCGAATACCTTAGTTGCACTTTTAACTGTGACTGTAATTTTAGTTTTTATTATGGAATGAAAATTTTTCCTATTTTCATTCCAGAATAAAAACTAAAATTACAGTCACAGTTAAAAAGTGCAACTAAGGTATTAGGTATTAGTACTCTGGACATTAGTATTTAGCATTTGTTACTAGTACACTGTATGTTCTGAGTCTCTTTCTATTCAGTCTCCTTTCTTTATTCTTTCCCTTGGCTGTTCTTTTGTCCTAAGAGAATTCTGGGAGAAAAGCGAGACCACTTCTTAATCTCCGTTTGTCTGTCTTTTTGTTTGTTTGGGTTCCCGCTTCATTGATCGATCGTGGAACTCTTGGCAACCGTGAACAACTGCGAGTTCTGCAAAGATCAAGATCAACATTGATCGAAACGATCAACATTGGTCAAAACGATCAACATTGGTCAAACGATCAACATTTATCAAAACGATCAACACATTGGTCAACGAGCGGTGCATTCCACAAGAAGGGGACTAAAGCCTTGGCCATTGCAGTGCATTTATGTCAGATTTTTCTTTTCTTTGTTTGAATGACCATAAGAATTGTGCATTTGCGTACTTCGAATATGTGTATGAATATGTGTATTATGCACTTTTTGCACCCTGGCAGTGCCAGTCCCAAGCCTGGATAACGGAGGAGGGCTCAATGATCTTTGTTATCACACAGTGTCGTTAAACTGAGATTACATACATACATGAATATGTGTAATAGATGGAAGGTAGATTCACTCTCTGCTGTTTCATATAATCTTTTCATTTCTGCATTCCCTAGATCTTCGTTCTCTTTCATGCAACCTAATTCTTTCTTGTGATTTCTTATCTTTTTTCCCACTTCCAAATACTTACCCTCATCTTCATTCTCTTTTACACTGTCCATTTGATTCATTTTCCCCAACGTTTCTTCTTTCCACAGCATTTCTTGTTTCCCTTTCTAAGTTCAGTGTCCTTCATTGTCTTTCTCTCTGATATCTCATGATGATTTTGTGTCTCGTTTCTTCCATTTCCAGGTCTCTTCCCTACATCTTCATTGTCTCTCACACACTCCGCTCTTCTCATCTATGCTGCCTTTTCCAATTTGTATCTTTTTCACTTATTTCCATTTCATGCATTTTATTTTCTCATTTTTCACATGATTTCCAATCTCTTTCATTTCTAACAGGCTGTTTCTTATTCATCTTCTTTCTGTTTCACACATTCCATTTCTTTCGTTTTCACGTGATTTCTGATCTCTTCTTCACTTTCCAACCTGTTTCTTGTTCATCTTCTTTCTGTTTCACACTTTCCATTTCTTTCATTTTCACATGATATCTGATCTCTTCTTAACTTTCCAACCTGTTTCTTGTTCATCTTCTTTCTGTTTCACACATTCCATTTCTTTTATTTTCACGTGATTTCTGACCTCTTCTTCACTTTCCAAACTGTCTTCTCTCTGTCTTATTTCTCTTTCACACAGCTAGACTGTGTGAAAAGAAAGAAGATGGCGGTACGTGACGTTTTTGCGCAGCCGTTTTTGCGCAGGATGTTTTGGTGCAGGACGTTTTGGCCAGATCTCTGATACAATAATATTGTATATTATTATATTGTATTAATATATTATATGGCAATCTACCACTTTAGTGTCGAAAATTGTTCCACGTGGCAAATCAGGTTAAGCCTCAAGAACGTCAGTAGTAGAAGAGGATCGGTAAAAAGAATCATGATTAACTAATTAATTAAGCTGGATCAATGAAATCATGGTTAAATTGAAGCTGGATTGATGAAAAAATCATGCTGAAATTGAAGCTCTACTGATGAAAATAATCATGCTTGAATGGAAGCTGGATTGATGAAAATAAGCATGCTTAAATGGAAGTTGTACTGATAAAATGATCATGCTTATATGGAAGCTGGAATGATGAAAATAATCATGCTTATATTTAAGATGGACCGATAACAATGATCAGGCTTGAATGGAAGCTGGAATTATGAAAATAATCATGCTTATATTTAAGATGGACCGATAACAATGATCAGGCTTGAATGGAAGCTGGAATTATGAAAATAATCATGCTTATGTTTAAGCTGGATTTATGAAAATGATCATGCTTAATGATAGCTGGACTGATCTAAATGATCATGCTTGAATGGAAGCTGGGTTGATAAAAATAATCATGTTTATATTTAAGCTGACTTTATGAAAATAATCATGCTTAATGAAAGCTGGACTGATCTAAATGATCATGCTTGAATGGAAGCTGCAATGATGAAAATAATCATGCTTATATTTAAGCTGGACTGATCTAAATGATCATGCTTGAATGGAAGCTGCAATGATGAAAATAATCATGCTTATATTTAAGCTGGACTGATGAAAATAATCATGCTTAAATGGAAACTGGACTGATGAAAATAATCATGCCTAAATGGAAGCCGGATTGATGAAAATAATCATGCTTGAATGAAAGCTGGACTGGTGAAAATGATCATGCTTGAATGGAAGCTGGATTTATGAAAATAATCATGCTTGAATGAAAGCTTAATTTATTAAAATAATCATGCTTATATTTAAGCTGGATTTATGAAAATAATCATGCTTAATGTAGCCGCTGGACCAATGAAAATGATCATGCTTGAATGGAAGCTGGGTTGATAAAAATAATCATGTTTATATTTAAGCTGACTTTATGAAAATAATCATGCTTAAATGGAAGCTGTTTATAAAAATAATCGTGCTTAAAAATAATGGACTGGACTGATGAAACGAGTTATGCCTAAATGGAAGCTGGATTGATGAAATTTAGCATGATTATTAATATTTATTATTATCGATCATGCTTCATGTTACATTATATATTGTATCAGGTATCTGCGCCAAAACGTCCTGCCCCAAAATGGCTCTGCGCCAAAACGACTGTGCCTGCTCCGGAAGATGGGGAGGAGACTGGTTGGACAGAGGGAAGAGTTGGGAAGTCACGTGAAGGTGAAAGATTTAGGATGTGGGAAATGGAGATTAGATGGACAGGAGACTGATTGGAAAGGGGGAAGATATGGGAAGCCATGTGAAGGTGAAAGATTTGGGTTGTGTGAAATGGTGATTTGATGGAGAGGAGACTGGTTGTAAAAGGGGAAGAGATGGGAAGTCATGTGGAAGTGACAGATTTAGGATGTTGGAAATGGAGAATAGATGGATAGGAGACTGGTTGTACAGAGGGAAGAGATGGGAAGTCATGTGAAGGTGACAGATTTGGGTTGTGTGAAATGGAAAGAAGATACGGGCCAACCTGGATGAGGGGCAAGATCTGAGGACAGAAGATTGTGGAGTTGGAGGTAGATAGGCAGGATTGATTGAGTCCAGTGTGTAGGAGATGGTTGAAATTATTTGCCTTCTTATTTGAGGGTACTATTTTGTCTAAATATCATTATTATCTATGGCTTCCATATCTTGCTGATTGTATTTATCCCTCTGTACCTCCTCCTTCGTGGTTTATCAGATTGCAATGCTTTTCAACATTGGGTTCGAATACTAGGCAACTGAAGACTCTTTGCACAGCGCTACACTTTGATTAAGTTTGGCTGGTTGCATTTTTGCCAGTTTTATAGATTTATGATTTTGTGTGAAGGAAGAGTTTTTGGGTTTAGTTTTTTTGGTGTCCTGTGGCTTCTATTCTGCCATTTTGGTAGATTTGCTGTTTTGTGTGAAGGGAAAGTTATTAGTTTTAGTATTTGATAGTCCTTGTGGATGGTATTTTACAATTTTGATAGATTTATTGTTTTGTGTGAAGGGAGTGATTTTGATTTTGGTAGTCCTGTGACTAGTATTCTGCAATTTTTATAGATTTATTATTTTTGTGTAAAGGGAGAGTTTTCGTTTTTGATGGTCCTGTAGGTTCTATTTTACCACTATGATAGACTTAGCTGTGAGCTGAGTTTAAGTTTAACTGGTTTTTGTTTGTGGGTGTTCCTGTCACCTGTATTTTTGCCACTATGATAGATTTATCTGTCAGCTGAGTTTAAGTTTAACTGGTTTTTGTTTGTGGGTGTTCCTGTCACCTGTATTTTGCCACTATGATAGATTTATCTGTGAGCTGAGTTTAAGTTTAACTGGTTTTTGTTTGTGGGTGTTCCTGTCACCTGTATTTTGCCACTATGATAGACTTATCTGTCAGCTGAGTTTAAGTTTGACTGGTTTTTGTTTGTGGGTGTTCCTGTCACCTGTATTTTTGCCACTATGATAGATTTATCTGTCAGCTGAGTTTAAGTTTAACTGGTTTTTGTTTGTGGGTGTTCCTGTCACCTGTATTTTTGCCACTATGATAGATTTATCTGTGAGCTGAGTTTAAGTTTGACTGGTTTTTGTTTGTGGGTGTTCCTGTCACCTGTATTTTGCCACTATGATAGATTTATCTGTGAGCTGAGTTTAAGTTTGACTGGTTTTTGTTTGTGGGTGTTCCTGTCACCTGTATTTTGCCACTATGATAGACTTACCTGTGAGCTGAGTTTAAGTTTAACTGGTTTTTGTTTGTGGGTGTTCCTGTCACCTGTATTTTGCCACTATGATAGATTTATCTGTGAGCTGAGTTTAAGTTTGACTGGTTTTTGTTTGTGGGTGTTCCTGTCACCTGTATTTTGCCACTATGATAGACTTACCTGTGAGCTGAGTTTAAGTTTAACTGGTTTTTGTTTGTGGGTGTTCCTGTCACCTGTATTTTGCCACTATGATAGATTTATCTGTCAGCTGAGTTTAAGTTTAACTGGTTTTTGTTTGTGGGTGTTCCTGTCACCTGTATTTTTGCCACTATGATAAATTTATCTGTGAGCTGAGTTTAAGTTTGACTGGTTTTTGTTTGTGGGTGCTCCTGTCCCCTGTATTTTTGCCACTATGATAGATTTATCTGTGAGCTGAGTTTAACTTCTCTTGTGCCATTGTTATGACTTATATTATCAGCTAAGGGTGCTTTTAGATTTAGATTTATAGCACCAACATCGCCTTGGTTCTATTGCGTTAAGGACTAGTTACACACTAAACTTAAAATGATTTTTGTTAGATGTTCTAATAAGTTTACATACATATATGCATAGAAACAGATGTACATATAAACATGCCTATTTACATACTTATATATATACATACATACGTACATACTTATATACATACATACACTGATTTCTCTGCTACCATTGACTTCTGTCGTGACTTTTGCTTACTTTTGTCCTTCTCTTTGTCTTGCCTGGTCTCTGGCTATCTCCTTTCCTCTTATGTTTTTCTGTCTGGCTAATGCGGGTTCTCGTGTTTCCCGCGGCCACCAGGTGTTGTTACCAATTGGGTTCGAATCTGTGTCTATGTAGTAGCTGTCGACTTCTGTAACCTCTTCGCTTTTTGGTTGCTCTTGCCCTGGTACAGGTTTTTGAGAGAGTACAGTCAGTTGGTCGGGTGTGTAGGAGTTTAGTTAAGCATTTTGGTAAGTCTTGTGGACTGTGTCTAGCCAATGAGTTTAGTATTAGCATATGTATGCTTTGCTTGCTTTTTTCCACAGACTGTCGCTATAGCTTAGAGTTTTCTTTCAGAGACTGTCACAATAATTAGAGACTCACTTGAGATGTTGAATCAGTAGTTAACTAGTTAAGTGCTTTTTCTTTTGTCAGCAAGGTGATGATAAATTGCAGAGCCTTGTCTTATTGCATTGCAATCAGGTAGTTCCTTTGTCTACAGCTTGAGACCATTTCATATAAATTTTACAATACTTCTGATTTCAAGGGGTGGTTACTCGGTTTTGTTCTGATCTTCTTTCTGTATTGGTATATATGTCTCTCTTGACATTTGGATTTTCTTCCTTTCTTTCAGTGTTGTTATATATGTCTCTCTTGACATTTGGATTTTCTTCCTTTCTTTCTGTATTGTTATATATGTCTCTCTTGACATTTGGATTTTCTTCCTTTCTTTCTGTATTGTTATATATGTCTCTCTTGACATTTGGATTTTCTTCCTTTCTTTCTGTATTGTTATATATGTCTCTCTTGACATTTGGATTTTCTTTTTTTCTTTCTGTGTTGTTAAATATGTTTCTCTTGACATT
This sequence comes from Bimastos eiseni, assembly GCA_959347315.1. NCBI lineage: Eukaryota > Metazoa > Annelida > Clitellata > Crassiclitellata > Lumbricidae > Bimastos > Bimastos eiseni. The sequence goes on along the minus strand of OY365808.1, from coordinate 44,944,870 downwards.
TGGATTTGCTTCCTTTCTTTCGGTGTTGTTATATATGTCTCTCTTGACATAACCGGAAAAACAAACTAAAAAATTGCTGTTTCATGAAAAGGGAAATTTCTGTTGGGGTTTCAAGGCTGAGCGAACTGCGGTAGCCTTTTGTCACCACCTCCACGCGGTGGCTTCTGGGCATGCAGTTGGCTATTAGCCAGCTGCATGGCGAAGAGTGGCAATTCTGTATATCATTGATCGAGTGTTAAGTATAACTTAGCTATGGAGTAAATGCTTATTGGTCCCTAGTAATTTGCTATGTGATGCAGTATGAGATTGGCTAAGTTGTCATTATCATCCGTTGTAGCTGTTTAAACTGCATTGTTCAACAGCTTACTTTTTTCTGGTAGAACTTCAGATTCTTTTGGTGGAAATAATTATATCTCTGATACCTGTTGTATCAACATGTTTGAGTATTTACCATTTTTGCTTTTATATATATTCTGTGCTCAGGAATTTAGTAGCAGACGTATTGAAATTCGTTTATTCTTAGTCATTTGCAATGTGTTTGAACGATTGTAAACACTTATTACTCTTTTGTGTCTGGTGAATTTCTATTCATGTGAGTGAGGATTAAGTATAATAAAATGCATAGGTAAGTTATTGTAGAATGTATTTTTTGACAGTAGAATTGAATTAAAACGCAAGGGTATTTACTTCCTGCCACTCTTAACGATACACAGTCACTACACTCACCGTGTGTCTAGCTATTTGCCTTATGACCCTCAAGCGCCTAAAAGCTTGCCTCTTAAAATTGTCAGCGAAGAAGGGAGCTCGAACTACTCTGATTTAGGTAGTGCTATACTATCTTGGTTACGATTACGACATATTACGCGCGCATGTTCTACGTACGCGTAGGCCCCTAATGATGCTTAGCTGTATCAAACTGTGTGCGCTGGCTTCGTTTGACTAGTAATCGCCCAAGTCTACGAATAAAGCTGGTCCCAGCCATAGATATAACAACCCAGCCACTCAACAGTTTCGAGCTTCCGCCATCATATTAAAAGTAAACATAGGCGTAACAACAAACCGGACTTTGGCAATTCGACCAAAATTTTAGAAGTGTAATTTTTCATTTTGCGGTGGCTATATTTCAAAACAGAAGCTTTCACTTTAATCGTCTAAAATATACAGTTTCATGGTTACGAAGTGATTGTGTATTTATTTTCAAGTATGTTGTGCTGGTGAGCGATGATAAGGGAAGCACGTTCGCTACTCTACGCCTACGTGTCAGACCTAGGGATCAGGGTTAGGGTAATTTTTAGACATTTGGCCCAGAAGTTATTTTTCCATGCGTTGAGAGGCCCAAGTTTCGGCCTCAGGAGCTTCACGCTTTCACATACCAATACCGACGGTCTGACAGTGGCTGACACCAATTTATCCTATGTGAAAAACTGTCTATGGTGTGACAATCAAGCTACTATCAAACACTTTCAAATAGGGCTTATTATAACATAGGGGACCGCAGCCTACGCATAATATTTTGGTCTGCTGTCATTGGTCAGAACAAAATACTTCCGGTGCGTAATTGATACAAAGGAATGAGTAAGCTTTGTTCTTGTTTAAGAACACCACTAACCCTGACCCTAAACGACCCTCACAGCGTCTAACCTGACCCTAACCGACTTCACGATCTATGCTCAATCGAACAATTGACCCTAACCGACCCTTACGTCGCATAATTATAAGATGTTTTAGTTTTTTACAGTGCACATGCACAGGTTGCACAGAGGTTTCCACATAAGCCACCCCCAAAATATTATGCGAAAGTTACAGTCACCGCTAATATAAGTAAGTCCCAAATAGTATTAAATATGCTGCAAATTAAACAGTCATATGAAAGGTACCTTATCAGAAGCATAGTCGGCTTACTTATAACATTGAGGACTGCAACTTACGCATAGTATTTTGATCTTTTGGTCTGCTGTCATTGATAAAAACAAAATACTTCTGGTGTGTGATTGACACAAAAGAGTAAGTAAGCTTTATATGTGATCTAAAAACAGCACTAATCCTGACCCTAAACGACCCTCACAATGCGTAACCTGACCCTAACCGACCCTCATGACGCATAATTATAAGACTTTTTAGTTTTGTACACTGCGCATGCACTAAAGGTTGAGCAGAGATTTCCACATAAGCCACGTCCAAAATATTATGCGACAGTTGTGGTCCCCGATGATATAAGTAAACTGCATAGCCTGTTGATCACCCGATAAGTGATCTCTTTGCATCTACTTGCTCTCAAATTTTTGATTTCCTTATGGCCTTGCACAATGGGAGCACCTCTGAATGGTTCACCGTATTTGAGGTGCTTTCTAAATGTTTGAATACAATGCAATTCAATACAATAAAATGACTGTGATACAATTTGGACTGGCCCAGAAAAGACCAGCGGATTTAATATTAGACAGCTATAAGCACGTAAATTTACCTCCAAAAAATTGCATACTTTGAGCCTTGCCCTGTCTGCATTTGTCTAACTTTGACATTGCCCTCTGTCTCCCTTTGTGAACATCTTAACTCCAGCATAGTGCTAATGTATAGTAAAGTTGAAATGATCTTATATCTGTTTCTTGAGATTTGCATATAATTGCATACAGTGATCATCCAGATCGATTGGAAAGTATCCATCACAGATTGAAGGTAATGCCTGTAACAATATTTTGAGACTATTAACAGGCAAAGTCAATTTTAGGAATCTTGAACTTGAACAAAATGTTTTCATTATCCATGCTATGCATATAATTACCTACAGAAAGACCAGGAAAAAATTTTATGCAACTAAACATCAGCCTCAAGTAGGGTGAAACAATGGTCTCTATTGCTGCTGGGATAAAAATGATTTGTACAAATAAGCACAAGGGCATATTGTGAAGTTTAGTGTTGGTGTGTGTGTGTGAGCGAGATGGAGAGAGACAGAGACAGACAGAGAGTCATGTCATAAACAACTTGCAACTCTCTTTGTGAGAGTTGCAAGTTGTTTATGACATATTGTAACTGGTAATATCAATGTGGTGTGATGTGATGCTAATGTCGTCAGTAGAGTTGGATAGAAATGTAATTGCACCAAAATGGAGCACAGTTCAGATCTTCCACTTTAAAACTATTTAGCAAAATTGGAATTTGAGCAAGAATTCTTTAGTTCTGTAAGAAGCTGAAGAATTGCATCATTTATCTTAAACTTTTAGGATAAAACCCTTTGCATCATCATCGTTGGTGACCGCAACCCTACTAACCTGAGATGACTTTACAACAGTCCGGAGGATATTACATCCGGTCACCTCTGGCTCGAGCTGTTTATAACAGAATATTGGAAGATCAGTTTCAACAGACGCAAGATCATTCCCATGTAGGTGAACATTCTTTTATGTTTCTTCTACTGTTTTGTTTTTTATTTGTTGTTGTTGATGTGTTTGGGTCAGAGTTATGCAGTAACAAATTATCAGATGCCAAATCCAGGGATGTGGTCTCAAGACCTCGCTCGGTCTTGGTCTCGAGACCGGAAAACTTTGGTCTTGGTCTCGAATGCATCGGTCTTGGTCTCGGACCATCGGTCTTGGTCTTGGACCTCTTGGTCTTGGTCTCGTGCCCAACACTGGCCAAATCTATGGAATAAACTATCTTGTGCAGTTGGAGGAACATGAAATAGTCTATGGGGAAAATTTGATCCGGGAACCAAAATCCTATGCAATGAATCGGAGTCAAATATTTGTTGAAATAGTTTGACAGTCTGGTACCCAGCTACTGAGAATCCTTATATGACATGGACTGTGGCTATTTACATAGACTCGTAATGAGTTAGTAAATGCTCAGGAAATGTTATTTTGCTTAGTGAGCTGTTTTACAAGTTTTGAGACTTTTAAAATAAAATTAGTGTGCAAGATTGGTTATGCTGTTAAGCATTTACTTGGATCAGCAGTAAGCCATGGCATGCATTGATTGCACAATAATATCAATTCAATATCAAGGTCCAAGTTGATAATTTTTCACATGTGATGTTAGCGTCTCACTATAGCAGTTTCTTTGGAGAATGAAAAATTGCATGCAAGAAAGTAAGTCAATAAGTCTATAAGCCAATATTCTAGTAGCATATGATTTCGTAATGTCAGTAAGTATGAATAGAACACTTTATTGAGATGAGTAACTTCTGGCATTGAGAACTATCGAATGGAGAAAAGAACGCACAAAGTTGCTCTAGCTGTCTGGGTTTAAAGTGTTGAAAATCATTAATGAACAATCATGGGAAAAATGCTGCTGATTGCTTTGAAGCTTAGGAACTTGAGTGTAAGTAAACTATCTAGCCATTTAACGATCCAGGCGAAGTATTAAAAGAGCAGGTCATCAAAGTGACTTTACTTGAAAGTAACAAAGTAACACTTATACAAATTTAATATTCTGGTAAACAAATGACATTTACTGGTCCACTTTTATTGAACTGCGCTCTGCTAGTTTCAGAATTTTTTTAGAATTTAGAAATTTCTTTATTATGGAGGTTTTATGCTTATCTGAAATTGTCTTTTTGTTGTTGAACTTGGAACTAGTTTCAAGGTTGTCATGTTAAACATTGGATTGTGGTTCCACATTTTCACTTCTGGTTTAAAATGCCAAAAAGACTTGAGTGCCTGTGAAAATATTTGTTGTTGAGTATATTCAAATGATCACTCATTTGACTTTCAAAGTGTTGACGTGCTTCTATGCTTATCAAACTGATTATACTTTTGAAATGCAGTGGTACGCTGTTGATGCGGAGCGCTTGCCCAGTGAGATGCAACAACGGTTTGTCCAGTTCAACGAAGATGATGAGACGAAGCTCTTCTTAGAGTCCTGTTTCGAAAAATCTGACTGGCTCTTTATGCAGTTATATCACTCACTCATGAAGTTCATTCTGTCTTGGGTGATGAATAAAACCTCCATTAATGGGTATGTAAGTGTTTGGTAACTTTCATCCATGCATTGATCCACAAATATCTGTAGTATATGGTTACTGTCCATGGACCCCTAATACACCAGTAGCTGGTTCCACAAATGACTGTGCAGTATTTATAATTATTCAGATCTACGGACTTTATGTGCAGAGTGTCACAAGCTAAGTCTGTGGTTCTTGACCTTGAAATGCAATCTTAGAACGAATGATCATGGCATATGTGTATAAATTTAGGCAAAATAAAATTAAAATGATACTAAAGTAAGATTTTGCACCCTGTCCTTGGAGTCTAATATTCACTTGTATTCTTCTTTAATTAATATTCTGCTGTCTTTATTCATACTGACATGTGTGCAGTATGATTAAATGTTGTTACTGTAGTCAAATTAAACTGTGGAGAACCCATGCAAGGCGTCCATCTCATACTACTGCTCATTTTCCAATGCCATCTTGTGAATGACAGGCTGTGTCAATCTTTGGCATGGTTACTAAAGTGCATATCATGATTGACTCTAGTAACTGAGAATTTTCTGAAGCTTAAATCTTATGATTGCCCTGTTATACTGTCAGTTTATAAGAAAACAAAGTTATGGGAATTTTATATATTTTACTACTTAGCATTATTTGGTTTATGCCATGAGTTCTAATTTGATTTCATGATCTGTTTGCGACCTGAGGCTTTATATCATTCATGTATTGGCCTATACTAATTATTCTTTGTTCTTCTACTGTTCCACTTTTCATTTCACCATTTGCTACTTTTAATGCTAACCCTTTTCACCTTTTGTAAATAACAGCATGTAACATCATAAAATGTGGAAAGCTATTGCATATTCTTGGTTCAGTAGCTGCTATCTAAATGATTCAGTGTTGGTTATTTCATCCTAGGGCATAAATGACTGCATTTGCCAGACTTTAGCTTTTGTCATGGCAGTCTAGGTTGTTGTTGGTGAAGTTGACTATTTGTTTGGTCTTTTCCATTCAGACAACTCTTCCTATTGTACTCAGTGATGTTGATAAGTTGCTAGATTAGACGCTTAGGGATAATTTATCGTGATTAGCTCTATATATATATGTGATGATTTAACTCTTAAGTGTGTTTGTGTCGACAGTCTTCTCAAGCGCGGATCGATGTTTGTCTTGTCACAGCAACAATTCCATTGCATGTTGTCAATTGATGAGACCAGCTGGCAGAGAGGCCGACTACTTGATCTAGGTAATTTGTACCTAGCCAAGGGTTTTATGCTAATTAGGGATGGTAGCTTGCATATGCGGGATAAAGATTTCCTACTCTGCATATCTCCCTGGCTGCATTTGTCATACTTTGGCATTATCCTCTCTATCCAACTTTATGGATTCTTCACTCCAGTATGGTACTAATGCCTCGATTAGGTCACCTGTTTGATCTCTAAGGGCTACCTGCATTACCTGTTATAAGATTCAATGGACACTGTCGGCTGGCTGATTGAAGTTTTTGTTTATGCCATGGATTTACTTCTTGTATCCTATATAAATATTGATGCCCACTTTGAGCAAATCTTCCCCATTTTTCATCTTTCTGGGTGTCCATTATTGTTGCTTTCTAATTTTAGACGTGTCATCCTTCGGCTAAAATGTTAAAACGGCTTCGTAGCCTTATAACAAAATCTGCTGATTCTTCAATTAAATTTCTATATGTATTCTATTAGAACCACTGGTTTGTTTATTAAGGAAATGTGACCATGACTGACAAATTCCCAGCAGAAAATGTCTAGTTCTTTATGTCGTAGTAATCTGACTCAAACACACTTATTCAGGTATACTGTTTGCATGATGCAGTTCATAGTATTTTGTGATTAGGGATGAACCAGGTTTGAATTTCTTTTTCGATTCTGAGTACTGAGCATAGCGAGTTCAATTTTTTGCCGAGTCCGAGTTTCGAACATTAAAAAAGTCTCATTGTCACAGAGTTCCCTCCTTGTTCGGATTATCAAAGACGGGCTCCTCTTAACTATCACTCAAGTCGATGTTCATATAAGAAACTTTAATAAAAAGGAAATTAATATGTACATCTAAGATATGACAGATTATCAAATGTTGACGAGAACAACAGCGACGTGTCCCATGTGTCTACTCTTACTTTGACCAGAGCATCCTTACTGTTCTGTCCCACAGATATTTATGCTACGCCTAAGATCCTCTATTCACTTAAGGTGGCCTTTGTTGCTGGACATCAAAGGGATCCGTATGGGGTTGATTGCCTCGACGTCGCGTTAGGGTATATTCAGGCTCACGACGGCGTGCATTCATAACGGTTCTGTTGAATGGAAAGTTGGCGTCTGGAAACTGGTTTGGTCCGGCACCCCTTCTGTCACTCCACGTCTTGCTTTAATATTCTCATAAATTTGTTCATCCTTCAAACATAATCAATAAGACATTTATGTGCATCAGAATATACTGTCACAATTTGCTAATTCCTGGGTTTTATTGGCCTGAATTTCTGGTCTGCTGCAAGTGGTCAAGTGGCCAATTGTGTTGCTCTGTATTATACTGTAAAACAGTGTAATGCTAGTGATTTAAGGCAAGGCATTGCTCCTTAGATTGTATAATATTGTACTGTAGCAGATACAATTGAAGGTAAAATAACATAGTTTAACAGTTAAAGTAAATTTGTAGTGAGGGGGACTTGAGAGGGGAAAGATGGTGCTGTCTTACTGTAATATTGGGGTGAGATTGCTATACTGGTGTTGGTTTTATTATTATGCAAGTGAACTGAATTTTGGATGTCATTTATTTTGGTAGGTGCTGGTGATGGTATGGTAACAAAACAGATGGCAGCATATTTCGATGAGGTCTTTGTCACAGAGCTTTCAACTACAATGCGTTGGCGGTTACAAGAACGTGGCTTCAAGTAAGCCACAAGACGAAATTGAGTTTGACCTCAGTGTTGCTCAGTGTGATTGTCATTTTCTTAGCTATAGGTTGCGTATTGGAATGCCTGGTCGGTTGCTTGTGATCTAAGGCAAGGTATTGTTTCAATGCCTTGCCTTAGATCACAAGCAATCGGCCAGGTATTCAGATATGCTGTCTTCATTAATGACCGACATGGTTATCGTATGCTTGGTGTTATGCATTAACTTCTTATATAAATGTTGTTAAAGGATTTGTTCTTGGATAATTTCGTTTGCTCTGTCAATAACCTAATTCAAAATTAGGCTGATGTTTTTATATGGAAACCCATAGAACATTAATTTCATTAGATGTTACTGAGAACCAGACAAAAAGCTGATTTCTTGGCAGAAATACAGGAGTTCATTTTACTCAGATTGAACTCAGGGTATGACAGAAAATAGAATGAGAAAGTCTCTCTGCAAATAATTTTCTAATTAAGGTCAAAATTAATGGCCTGTGATAGCGAAAGTAATCGTTGCCTACATACAACATCTATCAATTTTGGTATTTAATCAGCTAGATTGATAATGCTAACTTGTCGAGATAATGAGACGTATCATGTTGTATCAGCTTAGCAACTGTGCAAGTACACATTTAAAACATATAAATTCAGTTGTTTCATAGTGAATTGAAGAAAGTACCACAGTACCAAAAATATTAAGCAATTCTTTCTTTTGTTGACAATTAAAAATAAATTTAGCCTCATTTTGGACTTTTAGTTCAACTAATTTTGTTTTTGCACTACTTATTTTTCATTTTAGAGTACTGGAAGTCGACGAGTGGTTTGACAATACAACTGAAAAATATGACGTCATTAGTTGTCTCAATCTGCTTGATCGATGTGACCGGCCGATTGAGTTGCTCGAGCAGATTCGGTCAATGCTTCGACCAGGATCGGGTCGCCTTCTCTTGGCCATTGTTCTGCCTTTCAGTCCATATGTGGAGATGGGTATGTACACATCAAAGTGCAGTTAGCAGTTGGTTTTCAATAAAAGATATACTTACTTACATGCATAATGCCATTTTTAATCATTGGAGAATGGAGATGTTTGATTGCATTATGTGCTACTACTTAATACAGTATTTGCAAAGTATTGTAAAGTACTTGTGCTACACCAGTAGCACTCTATATTTTTCTACAAGATATTATGTGGTTTCGTGTATGATAGTAATAGTGAAATGCTAAGCACACGACATAGTAATTGTAAGGTCTGTGAAAGGTAGCCCAAATACATGAATTCATTTCCGTATAAAACCTAGTAATGTGATGGGATTTTCTAATAAAAAATTAACTGTTGGGAATGCTTTTGACGTTTGGTTATTTGTCTCTAATATGTTCAAGACATATTCAGATTTTTGTATGCAGCCTCATTGGTATGATTTAAGTAACTGTATAGTTTAAAATTTGAGTAATTTTAGTAGCTTCTGAGTTTTCATATTGATATTCTAGAAGAACAAGTATGTCAAATAGCATGCATGATTGCAATTCGCAAGACTAAGTTTTGACCCCATTTGACTTGGAGTAGGCTGCTAAAAGCAAAAAAATGCTATCAGGGTTATTGGTATATTCAGCTGATCCAAACCATGTCAGAAGATCTTGGAAAAATTTATTATGTTTTGAGATGCTTTTGACAGCATGCTTTCTCCATGATCCCTGCCAGTTTTTGCATTTGATCATATTTTGGACACTTTGTCCGGCAGATGCGGTTGTACTAAGTTTCAAAGAATACCTTCCAGGAATCTGATGGAATGTTCGGAGCATTGTAAATTATGAAGATATTTTTTAATGATTCATCTGATACACAGATGTGATGCAAGATGTGTTAACATTTATCCAGTTCTGAGGCAGGGTTGAAGGCATTCGTTGAATTGAGATTTTTTTTCTGCTAGAGCACCAAAATGTCATTACTAGGAAATGTTTTAATTTTTTAAATTGTGAACATAGTACAACATTTATAAAGCACCTCATTAGGTCTTAGAAGCGCTGTATAATGTATATATGACTATCGGCCAGATGATAAAAGATAGGTTTAGAGCTCTGGAAAATGTAACGTTCACGAGTAGTTAGAAAAAACAAAGATATTTATTAGAATAACAATGTTTGTTGCCACAGGTGTTGATGGTCATCAACCAAGGCAGTTTCTGAACATAAGAGGTTCTACATTCGAGCAACAGGTGCAGAGTTTGGTTGAGGATGTCCTCAATCCATTGGGATTCCAAGTGGAACGCTTCTCTCGACTGCCTTATCTATGTGAGGGAGACCTACACCATTCATTCTATCAACTATCTGACGCTGTCTTTGTCTTAAAAGTCGACTGATGATTTACTTCTGTGATATTTATTGTGACTCTAGCTGTTAATATAATAATGGCAGAATAACATCTGCATGATTCTACATTTGTCAGTAATGGCTTGGCTCAGATTATTTTTATTTACGTTGTGCCAAATATCGTCTGTAATGATTCTGCTGACTTTGCCATTATCATAATTGTAACATCAAAACTTTTGAGTGCCACTCGAAAGCCAAGCACAGGGCACCAGCTCATTCATGAGCGCTGCATTGAGGGCTGTCCTGGTTGTCAGAGGGGGAAGATAATGCAGATAGCTGTTAAGACAGGTGTCATTCAAGGTGAGAGTGTGCTGTGAAGGATCGACTGAGTCATGGTGAAATATATTCAAAATGATTTATTGTCTGTATTCTTAAGACAGAAGACTTGCATCACAGTTATTCGATAGATCGGTGTGCGTTGTCATTGAACATTTAATATAAATCAGTTCTGAGCAGGGTTTTGTCTAAGAAAGTCATATCAAATGTTTAGAGTCCTTCAATTTCCAAAAAAATGTTCTAGTATATCTACATTTTAATTAGGAAGAGCATCAATATTTTTGTCTTACAATGAATATATTTGCAATGAAAAGGTATATATATATTTTATATATATATATATATTATATATATATATATATGCTGAGGAGTTTTTATGAAGTTTTATTGCTAGTTTGTTAGCTTCCTCCTCTGGTATTTTGGTATACATCAATTTGATGCATCTTCTGCTTCAGCCGTTTGTTATCAGTGGAGAATCTGATGGTCTACATGTATTTACCCTATTTCACTTACTTATTTTGTGTGTGTGTTTGTGACATATAGACATTTCTGTTTCCCAACATTCCTACAATTGTCTTCCTTTGTACTTGAAATCATTTCTAATGTCATGGCCATTTTTCCTCTTATTTCAAATCCTCTTCAGTTGCCAATCATAACAGCGGAGTCAGTTTTGTATTATGGCCATTTTCTTGTTGACTTTGCAGTAAGTTTGCACCAACATTCTTGTCCATGATTGAAAAATGCCGCCAACTATTTTCCTGTCTGGCTCTTCAGTCATGAGCTTAAAGTTATGCTGACCCTACTGTCTATGAAGGCTGTTTTGACTATGGGTGTGTGAATAAGTTGATTCCTGTGACATAAAAGTTTTTAGGGGGCTATAGTTTAATATTAAAATTTATGGGCTCATGTACATTTTGCAATGAACACTATAATCTAAGATTCATCTGCTCTGCTAATTGCACTGCCTCTGACTTGTTTGATTTTGAGACCGTCAACTTCAGGCGTATTCACAGACGCTTGCTAAAATGAGCACTTTGGTCCAAACCAGATCATTCTCCTCCATTGGACCTGCCCCTGGAATGCCCTCCCCATCTCTGTAAGTGTTTTTTGGATCTGTTCCTGCATCTCTGTCTCTTTCTCTCATCAAAATCCCACCTTTTATCACTGGAGGGCCATAGCTGTGAGCAATTATATATGAGTTACTAATTACAGTACATTACAAAATGAAGTAGCAGTATTTTTGCCTAAGTAATATGTCTATTGTATAATGTACTTGCAATTGTGATTGATGGAACAAAGTTTTAAAAATTACATGAATTTGGTACATTAAAAGGTGAAATTTAATAGTCATAATGTGTGCCAAAAATATTTGGCTAATCATCAATCTCTGTATTATTTATTAATGCAGTAGACATATACTGTTTACTTCAATTGAGAAACTAGAAAACGACAACCACCATTTGTATAACTTTGTGCCATTTTAGATGGCTACACAAAAGTACTGCATGGCATCTAATTTTAAGGTTGACTGAAATATTAAATTTATTTGAAGGATTCGAATAAATGTGAGTAGCTTACGTAATATGGCAGTGTTCTTAAACACCAGCTGCCCATTGAATTTACTAAATAGTACTGATGCAAGCCAATTTTTAGTGACTCATGTTGCACATTCAACAAATTCGAAAATGAAAGAAATTTGACATTGGGTTGTAGTTAATTAGAAGGATCATGAGGGTCAAGGCCTTATTTTCCACAGGTGCTTTGTTAAACAAAATCGATGGTCGTTATTAGGGAAAAATGATTCCAGGTTGAGGGACCAGGCAGCTGTATGACAGCTAAAGTGGATGGTCATTAGAATTGTAAGTGCGATGGAGGGAGGCAAGACAAAGAGGAGAATCAGTTTATGATTTTTGAAAGAGCAGCTATGTTTTCAGTTTCAAGGAAAGACCTCTGGAGATGGAGATAACAAGATATATGAAGCCTTATTGAGTCTGCATGAGGAATTAGGCATTTGCCTAATATTGACTGGATTTTATTCCAAACAGGCAACACATCTAATTTTAAAGATCACATCGTGGTGATGGCAAAGATGGTAGAGTTGTAGACTAGTCTACAACTCTTAACCATCTTTGGTGATGGTAATGGCCCACTAATGGTAATTGTGATGGCGAAAGAGGAGGGGGTTGTGGCCGTAACTGGAGCATGAACAACTGACAGAGTGGAAGACTAGATTCACTAGAACAATTGAAGTGTAGGCCGATTAGTGAAATGATTCAATTTATTCTATTCCCATCCGGTATACAGTATCATAGTTACCTTCATTTGTGCCTTCTGTAAAATTCGTTCAGTTCCACTACTAAATACTGCATTTGGTATTGCATTTTCTCTAACATTAAAAGATATCGTTTCACATTTTCGTGAAGCTCCTGTGTGACGCTTTCGAGATGCTCCATACAAGTTTTCTGTTACACTACATTACACCAATAAGATATTTTGGTCTTACACTGAAACTCTGATTAGGCCTACACTATCTTATATGTGACACGTAGGGCCTATGCCAGGAGAATAGGTACCAAAATTCAAGTGTGTAGTTGATGCAGCGGGTGATTTTTTCACAATTTAATAGGGAGTTCCCTTTTGTGAGCTTTCAATAAATCTAAATAATGATTACTACCTGTTTCTAGTAGGCCTAAATGAGTTTTTGGAACATGCAGAAAATCACCGTATCTCGATGATTACCATAGATGGTTTTGTGAGTTTATATCGTACGATTTCCTCGTTTGCGCATGCGCTCGGTGTATGTTCCGGTGATAAGTTGCCTGCTCGTCTGTACGTCCGTCCGTCTGTAGCTAATCTGTAAGGAACTAACAAGACACGGATTCGCAAGAATGTCGTACGATCTAAGTAATAACTTAACTAAATACTTTTCAATGCCTCGTGTGATTTCTGTTGAGTGGTTTGTTTATGCGCGATTTGCTTTGTGTAGCGTAACGCCCACTGTTTTGATCTTCCGCACACCCGCTAGTTGGTCTAGTTCCGGGTTGTTTTGGTTACGACGATGACGCTTTCAGGAAATTTAATTACTCGGAACCAAATGTTTTAACGTAATTTGTAAAGTCACACCGCTCCCAATAATTTTGCAGTCTTCTGTGAAGAAATTTGGTTGGATTTGTGCAAGCGGTATTGAGTTGTGCATTGATCGCTGGCGCTAAGCCATCTAATGCCGACTCGAAAAGTCATGAACTAGTGCATAATAGGCTGGTGTTGGTGCTTCTTATCAGCATCTATTTAGTAAGAGTATAATAGCAATGTATTAGTGCTGATAATACCTTGAATGACAGCTGAACTGCGACGTCCCAGCTCAGAGAGAAATTCTGTGTGATCAACATTTACATGCCCAAGGATTCAAAGGCAACAGGAATAAATATATGAGTTGCAGGCATCATAGCATGATTGGCACATGTATTTATGAATGTAGGCGTGCTTGTCTGTGGAACCTGCAGAAATTGCTGTCTTAGCAGCACAAGGGTGGACCATGTGGCATTCAAGATTTATATTTACCAGCAGACCAAGGAATTGGTGTGGCACCATTGGGCAATTTGCCAATTGAGCATCTCTCGGGATGTGTTTGAGAAATGCTCGGCCAACCTCTGGACATGTGTCCTCAGACGGTGGTTGAACCTGTATATCAGTTGCATCAAGCTGTGCCGCCCCTTCTCCATACATACTGCATACTCCATACATCCCCGAGGCAGTGACATACCACTCTACTTTCATACTTGTTTGGTGGGCATTAAAACAGATTGTTGTCAAGTACTTCTATTATCACTCTGAGTGAGAATTGCGAGTGAAAGCATGGAAAACATTTGCTATAAAAATACAATGTGACTTAGCGAATAAAGCTGTAGAAACATCATATATGCTGGTCAACTGAGAAAACGATTTAGAGTGAAAGGAAACCGAATAGTGAAAACCAGTCAAGCCATTTTATTTTTGTTTTGACTTGACTGACTAAAAACCAGCAAAACTACATAAAAAAATTACACTCTTTTGTGGCTGCCATTTTTTGATGGCTCAACACTAGCATGTCACCAAAAAGAGGCCATCCCAGAAAATGTTATTGTTGTTATTATTATTATTATTGTTACTATTACTACTATTAATATCATTTAAGTTCTAATTAAATAGTAGACACATGTATTGAATAATAATTTTAAAAGATAGTTCAAGGTTACTATAATCTATTAGTTCTTCTGGTTTCTGGTACTTGTTGATATATGACTCTATAGCTGTGATACTTGTTTTATGTAATAAACAAATTCAAAACAAACAGGTATGTTCATGTATGTATGTGTGCTTGTGGTATGTATGTATAATGTATGTGTATAGTTGAGCATTTTATAGTGCCTCTTGGGATCCTTAAAGACCTATAGGTTCTAAATGTTATAGAAATTGCTTTCTAAGATGAAAATCATAAAGTGAACTGTTTGCTTTTAACTAATTAAGTAACTTATTTCATATAAATTCTTCTGATGTGAGTATTTCACGAGTGTTCTTGTCATTGTTAGTTACAACTTTGCTATAATCTGAACCATTTGTTAATTTATATGATGTTTTTATAATGATTGAATTGTACCTGTAAAAAGGCATAAGTTATTGAAGTAGGAAAATTTTGTTTAAGAGTGTTGTCAAATAAGATCTGCTTCTTTTGATTTACATTTGAGTTATTTAAGGTTGGAACAAAGTTTAACGATATTGACAACAGGTTTTCATTGCCACTATCCACCTGTTTTTTAAAGCATTTACATATGAGAATTCGATTGCAGTTAAAAGAATTTTGTTGTTGAAATGCTACAGAGGCCACTTTTGCCAGTCTGCCACGGACGACAAGAGGAGTGCCAATTGTCCTTGGAGGAGACCCAAAGGGAAAGAATTTCCTCTATACAAATGGCAACAGTGTCATCATCAGGGATATAGCTGTAAGTGCTTGCTATGATAAGATGATTAGGTAAAATGATTTTGCATTGTCATAGAGTGATTCTGCACAATGAAATGCATAAGCATATCTGTGTGGCAGTATTTTTCTGCTTTGATTCTTTTCTGATCATTGTTGAAGCATTTATTTTTTTTCTCTAGAATCCATCAATTGCTGATGTCTATACAGAGCACTCTCAGCCAACAACTGTTGCCAAGTATTCACCCAGTGGTTACTACATTGCATCTGCAGGTTAGTTACAGTTTTGTCTTTGTTTATGTGGTAGAGGATTTCTTTTCATGAATTTCTATTTTCTTTGACCTTCCTGGATATTTACTGAAACTGTCTAAAAAATGTGCAGTTGCAATAGTCTGTGGCTATGAAGTGTCACTTACACCCATAGATCAACAGTGGATAACTTGTTTGTGCTTCTGGTCGCTACAGCAATGCAGTGCAATGTTTGAGTAGACCAATTGCATAATTTGATGGAGATCATCTCCTGCATAGCTGTTGGTAGAGAGCCTGCATACACGACAGTCTGCGTATACCAAATATATTTTATCTATACTAACACTACCTTATTTCATTGTGTAAATGTGGAGTGCAATCAGGCATAAGAGGAAAGACTCGCTGTTCATGTGACAAGGTCCCATCCATATATTAATTTTTAGAAAATCGTTTTTTCTAATCCCTCTCCCTTGTTGCAACACATACATTTTGTGGATCCCTCCCCATGCGTACGTCCATCTAAGCTCTACAGCCCCCCATTACAAAGGTGAAATAGCTATTGACATCAATGAGACATTGATTTTACCATAGGCTATTTATTTTTTTAAGCATCATATTTATCAGCTTACATTTTTTTACTTTTATGAAGAAATAATATACTAATAACACTTACATTAAAAAAAGTTCTAATGCTACATAAAATTTAATTTTTAAGCAGGAATATAGTCCATGATTGGGTTTACAGTTTTGATTTTAATAGTCCGTAATGTGGATGTCATAATTAGTTATATTTGCGTACAAGCCATACATACACATTTTTCGGGTTCCCTCACCGCCATATGCAAGCCCTGACTATAGGCACAGGAAATATCTTATTTCGTGTGCTTCGTCAATTAGTCTTATGTGCAGCAATTTCCACTCTATGTTGCTTGACTTCACAGATAAGAACAGCTGTCGATTGTGAGATCTCAAGACTATGCTAAGCTATCTGCTTTAATCATTGTAATTCTTTAGCAAATTATCTGGGTCTCAGGTATTGCATGCATGGCCCAAGTGCAGCCCTTCAGACGAGTACTTGGGCCTCCAAATGTCCAAATGCCAGCCCAAATAACAAGGCTTATGACAATGAACTATTGAAGTGGCAGAGCTCTGAGTGGTGATTTGATTATTATGATAAATGTCACTGCAGCAGTTTTAAATTGTAATCAGAGTAGTGCTGAAGGGGGGGTTAGAATCTGGGCAGTTAAATCATTTAATGTTACCAATCTATCACACTTAAAGCATCTGATATGTTATGTCCATTCTGGGTAGAATGCTGTCTTGCCTTCCACTCGCCTCTCATAATTCCAATCCCAATCTCCTCTCTTTTTGACTTTCATTTTAAAAAATTTGTTTAGATCCACTTCTCAGGTTTCTGCTGGGCATCCTTCCTTTTCCACTCCCAATCACTCCTTTTCCAATATTATTTCTCACCAATCTTTCCATCTGATATCTCTCCCTCTCTGATCTTCATTCTCTTCTCTGGTCTCTCCCTCTCCTACTCCCCTTGCTCTTGGATATTTACTGAAACCGTCTGGTTATAAAATTCTTTGAACTATAATTATTACTACATTGGCTTTGATGATGATGATGATGATGGTGATGATGACATTTGCTAAGCCATGTTTATGTTCAAATTTGTAAAACGTTATTAACAAACATGAAACTTCTTACATCTTAACCTCTTGTGGAATAAACGCTATCAGTATAATTTCATGTGCATCTGTTGCTATTGACTTCCAACTGTACTCTCCTGTAAGCCAGTGGACGTACATTTTTCTGCAGATATTACTGGCAAAGTGAGAATCTGGGACACAACCCAGAAAGAACATATCTTGAAGAATGAGTATCAACCTCTGGGTGGACCAATCAAGGATCTGGCATGGTCAGGGGACAGTCAGCGCATAGTTGTTGTTGGAGAAGGACGCGAAAAGTATGCATTCGTCTTGCTCTTTACTAATACTGTCATCAGTGTCATCATAGTCAATAACTGTCTGCCACGGATTCAAATACTTTAAAAAATATGAATTTTAAAATTAATTAAATTAACTTAACATCTGAAGTCGTTCTTTCAGTGTTTGCCTGTAGTTATTTTATAGTTTACTCCATCAGATTCTGCTACCTTAATTTGCCAAATAAGAAGATTATATTAATAACAAAGCATATCAGCACTACTATGTTATGTTTCTGATTGTTTCTTATAGATTTGGTCATGTATTCAGTGCTGACACTGGTGCTTCTGTGGGTGAGATTATGGGTCAGAGTAAGCCCATAAACTCTGTGGATTTTCGTGGAGACAGACCCTTTCGAATAGTCACTGCTAGTGAGGATAACACGCTTGCCTTCTTTCATGGACCGCCTTTCAAATTTCAGTTCACTATGCAGGTAAAGTTCTTCTGTCATTATTGCTTAACCCTTCAACGTCCAGTACATAGTAAGACGTAAGACACAATTAATAATGCTGGTCGTTAGAGGGTTAATGTGCAGCAATATAAATAAGGAACTTCCTGACCTTTCTGAAGCAGATATGTAAGGTGGTTTGGATCTGACCTGAGTTAAAGAAATTGGATTAACAAAATGAATATGTCTGTTTAGTGCAGATTGGTTGGTTATGGTGAAGCACCTGTAATCCTGTATCAGCTGTGTCAGTTGGCAGGATTTTAACATATTGTGAAAACTAACATGTAATATCATTAAGTACTTAGCCCAATATGAATGTTGAAATTTTGAAATAGTACCTGTATATATAGGACTGTAGTTGATCTGTTTACATCTGCCATTGTCTGGTGTGTGTACACACACACACACACACACATATAATATGTATATATATGTGCATGTTTGTGTATGTGTACTGGTCAGAATGGTTGCATATCTCTAAATTTTATATTGCTTTTCTTTAATAAAAACTTGTGATAGGCCCTGGAACATAATTTTATTTCAAATGGAGCAGAGAGAAAAGTTAGATGATTTGAATTAGTTTTTTGTGTCCTCTTCTTGGGTAGCTGTGTGTTTTCGGTAAATATCGTGTCATGTTTTCCCCCCAATGAGTTACCTCTTCTGATTGGCTTTTGAGGTCCTCCTCTGTTAAAAATGGCAGATAAGTGAACGATGGTGTCCTGTTGAGTGTAGTCTTTGCATTTGGAACATTGTAATTAGTTATAATGCTGGGGCCAATTACGAGTAATTGTAGCATGCTATTAGACAATGATAGCGGAACTGTTTTAACATCTCGGCTTTTGCATGTGGCTGATAGTATGTTATCTGTAAATGTGACGACTGCTATTGTTTGCAGGATCATTCACGTTTTGTTAACTCTGTTCGTTACTCTCCAAACGGTGAATTGTTTGTATCTGGAGGAGCTGAAGGAAAGGTCAGTTTCAGTTTCTGATGAAATGATAGTGCTCTTTTTCTCTTGTGAACCAAAGTTTCACGCCTTGTGAGGGTCCCTCTAACATTCTTGTGATTGCCCCATCTGTGTGTTGTTGCATAAATTTTCACCCACCTTTTATCTTTGCATCTAGGTTGATCCTGACTTTCTCTCTCTCTCTCTCTCTCTCTGTTTTGTTTAAAGCAGCGTTGATTCAGTGTCCTGAAAGCCAGAGTGAAACAGAGTATTCTACAATTCTGTCTGAATAACAGAAGTCGACTCTTCTGCTTGGGCAACTAACGCACAGGCGTCGGTGTTGTAGGCCCAATAACTGGCATTAGAACATGTTGCCTCACTCCGGTAACTGTTTCCACAAAATAAACTTTTTCTTTTGTTGGAACTGTTTAACTACTTGAATTTGGCATTGGATTAGTTGTTGTTTGTTGTTGTTTCTACCAATGTTTTTATTCGATTCTGTGCTTTTGGTAGGCTTTCGTGTATGATGGAAAATCAGGAGAGAAGAAGATTGAGCTGGGAAGTCCAGCCCACAAAATGGGCATCTATGGCGTAAGTTAAGTTAATTTTTCAGCAGATCTATGATAATTGTTGATGTTTGATGATTTATATGCAGTGATGATTTAGAGAATTCTGATTTGCTGGGTTTTATTAGCACTAGTTTTTGTATCAATGTTTATTCGCAACTATATATCTCACCATTTTTTTTATTCCTTTTGAGCCTGGCCTAATACACAACATTCTTCTTGACAGTTGAAATATACCAGAACAACAGAGAGGAAGTTACTGGTTATGTGTTGAAATGTGTTACAAATCTTTGACACTTTGTTTATCTTAAGGATGTTAAAAAAAAATCGGAATTCCGATTATCTGTTTTGAAAACCATTGTCATATTTTAATTTCAAAACATTATACATATCTATATTTTTAATAATTTTCTTAGTGAAAATAACAAAATGCCTGAAAACAATTCATGCATTTGTTTATTCTTTACAATTGTTTTCATTCAGCATACTGGCAGATAAGATGGTGTGTTTTGTTTAAAATTCGTCAGCGCTGCATGTGGTGTGTGTGAAAATAATGCTCCTCTATCATGGGGTCATATTTTTTAAGCTTGGCAATTTATTAATTTTTATAAACTGTGAATCATATTCATTGCCTAATTCTGCAGGATAGATTAGCAATAAATCATACTACTGTCTGTGATTTTTATTATGTGTTATGGTAATGTTTTATTTCATCTTTACTTAATACGCAATTGAATGTTACCACCATTGGTAATGATAATCACAGGTTTTATTACATCTTAAGTTAAGGTGCAAATTTTCTTCATCATAAGAGATTTTCTGCTGCATCTGGGTCCAGTAATCGGTTGACTAAAACCCAATAATACGTTGCCACCACTCGAAATTAAAATCACATGCTGTAGAATGATATGTAAACTGATTTGTTTTAGACTAATTTTGCTTACTGACTTTTTAATTTATGGACATTTTTTCTATAAAGACTAAAAGCCAATATCGATTTAAAATTTGATTTCTGCTGCCAGTAGTCGGTTAACTAAAAACCAATATTAACAACCCTGGTTTAGCTACATATATTTTTCTTTGTCATAAGAGATTTTCTGCTGCATCTGGGTCAAATAGGACTTCTGATTTCTTTACACTGCCAATTCTATTGCAGTGTTGGATTTTGTTAATTAAGATCGAAATTCAGTAGTTGAAACCATCAGTCACTTTGTAAGATGTTTCTTGTTTGGCAGGTGTGCTTCAGTCCTGATAACAAGCAGGTGTTGACTGTGTCTGGAGATAAAACGGCCAAAATCTGGGATGCTGAGACGGCTTCTGTTGTTCAGTCAGTACTTCACTGCACTTCTTCTATTCTTTCTCAGAACTACAGTTCTTCATTGTGACTTGGTATCTAAGATAATCATAGAAGTTTGTTAATCTGCTTTGTGCAAGTCTCCAGCTAATGCCTCTGTTGATGTTTGACTGGCGTCATCAAGCACCACTGTGATGAGCAGGGGCGTCCAGATAGGGTGGGGGGTCCGGAGGCAAATGCCTCCAATTTCAGGTAGGGGGATAATTTTTTAGTCTTGGGGAATATCTTTCCTTCTTGGCGCTTGGATCCGGGGAGTTTGCCTTTATCACTTAGGGGATTGATGCCCTTGGTGATGAGAACTACTGAATATTTCACTGTGAGACACTCAATTTCACAGAATTTACACTTTTACAATCTAGTTCTAGTTGAAAACCAAGAAAATTGAATTGACTGTTAAGGGGTCTGTCTGAAAAAAACACTGAAGCGACTGAAAATTGAATGCCTTAGCGACTTTGGCAGTTTTCTTCATTTAATTGAATTTCATTATTGGCATTCAAGCTCACTTGAATTTGATATTGTTATATCTATATTCCATGATTAATGTGTCCGGATGTCTGACACAGGTGGACAGTGTTTGATGTCTGTTGCATTTGCTCTGTCTATAGCGCTCCTGATGTCCGATGGATATGATAATTGTTGTATCTGGTTTTTCTTCTGTTCGCAGGGAATATAGTTTGGGAAATCAGGTGGATGATATGCAGGTCGGATGTCTATGGCAGGGAGATCACATTCTTACTGTATCTCTGTCTGGTTTCATCAATTACTTAGACAAATCGAACACCGCAAAGCCTTACAGAGTTATCAAGGTGAATGACTACACACAACATTGTCATAAAGACTTAAAGTTCTTGAAGTTTTATTTGTGCATCCTTAGTTTGTTGCTGTTGTAACACATATATGCGAGCAACAATAAAATTTTCATTTTTAGGCGACTTTCAGTGGTTGCCTCGTCTGTTATGGTGTAGTGCCTCTGATTAGGTTGTACCGTGAATAGAATAGAATAGAATAGTGCTGCTGTAGAAATCTCTAGACTAGATCAGATTAGAATGAAAGAATGGAAGGTAAAACATAGAGAGGTTAATCATGAATCAAATGATTTATAATCAATAACTGCAAGAAGAGAAAGAAAGTATCTATCAGAAACGTCTTTTTGTAATTTTTATTTTCGAATATTTATGACACCACTTCAAGAAAAAACCAATCAGCATGATAGTCTATTTGTAACATATAACAGGAACATCAGTAAGTAAAACATTAGAGAACAAGAAGAACTACCGATGACAGGCCCTGACATACATATGGTCACTCCAGACATCTGCATCACTGATTAGTCTTGTTCTTTGAGTGGTGCTATATAAATGTTTGATTATCAGTCCAGTTACAAATTAAATTCTTTTGACAAGAAGTTTGCAATGTACAGCTTCACAATTAAGAAATATGCTTGCCTGTCAGCTGCTTATGATAGTTCTCAGAAGATCTGATAATGAAAACTGTTGCAGTTTCTTACCAACTGTTTATATGATGCTTTAATTTGTTTAGAATTTGCTATAGTGGCATTATTTAGAATTTCTGTGCTATATATTGAAAGTGATATATGTTGTTAGGGACACAATAAGCCAATAACAGGATTGGCTTTGACAGAGGATAGACAGACGATGTTTACAGCCAGCTCTGATGGAAATATCTGTATCCTTTCAATCAGTATCAGTCATAGCACAGGACTTCCACATTGCAGACTGGTCTTGACATTAAGGGTCTTGACATTAAGGATCTTGGCATTAAGGGTCTTGACATTAAGGGTCTTGACACTAAGGGTCTTGACATTAAGGGTCTTGGCATTAAGGGTCTTGGCATTAAGGGTCTTGGCATTAAGGGTCTTGGCATTAAGGATCTTGGCATTAAGGGTATTGACATTAAGGGTCTTGACATTAAGGATCTTGGCATTAAGGGTATTGACATTAAGGGTCTTGACATTAAGGGTCTTGGCATTAAGGGTCTTGGCATTAAGGGTCTTGGCATTAAGGGTCTTGACATTAAGGGTCTTGGCATTAAGGGTCTTGACATTAGCTCAGACTCTGTGAACTTATGCTAAATGTTAACTGTGCAAAATGTTAACTGTGTAATATGTTAACTGTTGCTTTGCTGCACATGACAGTGACTGTGTATTGGAATGTCTACATCTCAAGAACATTTTCTTTCTGGTTTTGTGTTCATGAAAATGTGATGGCACTGATGGGATTAGGGCCCATCCATATTACTTATGCAGAAAATCGGATTTTCAGCCCCCTCCCTCTGTTGCACCGCGTGCATTTCTTGGACCCCTTCCCCATGCATTTTAAACAGCTTTAATGCTACATAAAATAGATTAAAGCAGGAATATAGTCTGTGATTGGGTTTTTAGTTCTGATTTTCATATTCCATATTGTGGACATCATTATTAGACAATTATATTTAATTAGACAATTATATTTGCTTACGAACATGTTTTCGGGACCCCCTTTCCCCCACCATACACACCCGTATGCTAAATTGCCGAAATTTAAAACCCTCCTCCCTTCACTGCATGCGTAATATGTGGACGGCCCCTTAGGCGGGATGTCTATAGTATACAGATTAGTAAAGGCTGTTCAATTCTGTGCCATTCCCATTGTAAAATTTATGTTCTGACTGAGATTGTTAGATGCCTTAAGAAATTGCCTCTTCAGGTCGTTGGACTGTGAGTTCTGGTGAAAGTGACATGGTTCCAGGCAAAGGTCACAGCAACCAGGTGCAGGATATGGCAACGGTTCACGACCAACTCATCACCGTTGGCATGGACGATATGGTGATGTTTAGCCAACTAGATTCCATCGCTCAGTCTGGGTAAGTAAGCCATGTGTTCATGCATCCCATTACCCTCTGTTTCCTATGATGACGGTGCTGGAGGTTGCTGTAAGAGATGAACAATTGCTAATTGTCTAGTATTTAGTGACCTACTCATATCATTTATTTTCTCTCTTTATTTGAATTTTTTAGACTAAGCAGCTTCACTTTCTGAGTCTTTTCTTAGGGTCTGCTGTTGTTGGCTTCGGATTTATCATGTGTTTCGTGGGATTTTTAAAAAATAACTGGAGCAGTTTTTGAAGTTACCAGCAAATGCTTATAAGACAATAGATCTAATTTCAGCATTGTCTGGTTGTGATATGATTAGGTATCCACTATCCATTTAGCTGGCTTATTCTGTATGGAGTCCTTGCCCCAAAGCAATTTTCAGATTGCAAATAAGAAAATGATTCTGCACTACAATTTCTAAATTATTAATATTAGCACACAAGGATCATGTTATTTGAAACTTGAACTTGGCAAAATTGAACTTGTAATACCCGCAACGCAGACTTGGCAAGCAATTAAAACTTTGTTGCAACAGAGGAGAAGTTTTGATCTTTAACGACAAGCCTTTACCTTGTATTATTTATCTAGTGTACTAAAAGTGACTGGAAAACCAATGCCGGTCATTGGTAAAGGATTAAGTGATCTATCTGTAATGACGATGTACTCACTTGAAGAGTTTTAGGACCGAGAAAATTGTAGCGATGTCACGGAGTTTTGAGATTTAACAGATCAGTAGCAAAATCAATGAAGGGCTGTTTTCTTTCAACTGAAAGGGAACAGCTGGTCATTCAATGCAGACTTCTGTTGAGCATTGGCTTTTTGTTTTAAATAAGATTACTGCAAATGAAAATCAAACGTGTCATTGTGTGATGTTTGTGTAGGTACCAGAAGCAGATAAAGCTTCCTTCACAGCCAAAAGGAGTTGCAGCCAACAAGGGATTGGCTGTTGTTGCTTGTGCTGGAGAGGTGATTGTTGATCACGGTCTAAATAAATTTTCCATCATTTAAATGATTTATGTGAGCGTGTCTTTCACCACTGCCAGTCGATTTTGTGACGATCTCTACTTGCGTGGTGGGAGAGTTGATGTCTGAAACTGGCCATTAGGAAACCCACTTTACCAGTCTACTTGTTTAATGTGTTTGTCATCCATTTACTATCAATCAATCAATGAAACTTAATATAGCGCCTCTTTAGGAAATCTACTCAGAGGCGCTCTACTATGCTAGATTAGATTCATCAGCTCGATCTATGATACTTAGGAGGAAACCTGCTATCATACTTTCTTGTCATATTTATCTCTGAAACATATCCCCCCCAGAGCTAACCCTCTGTGGTACAGTGGCCGATCGGTTAGAGCGGTCAGCCCGTAACATTCAGTAAGTGCTGAGCGCGTGGGTTCGAGCCTCGTTCGAGGCGTCGCTGTGTAGGGACCTTGAGCAAGTCCTTCGCGCACCATTGCTCTGCAGTACAACTTCAATTGCGCCGTCAAGGCGTGTGTATGCACTTTTGAGCAAAAGATGTTGGAAGAAAGGCAATATCAAATTTCGGTAATAAGAATAAGAACAAGAACCCTGCTTGTATTGAGTCATGAATCAAAGACTATTTGCTGTGGGTTAATGACTATGATGTTAATGGTTAAGACACGTATTTACTAGACAGAAACCAAGGTGGGGGGGGGGCATTGACCCACGCAATAGATGAATCAATGACAATGTGCAGCATTTTCCCATAGCATGACATGCTGTGGTCAATCGTGTTCCTCTGACTGATTTGTTGCGTTGTGTTCAGGTTGTCGTCATTCGTGATGGTGCCATTGTGTATGCCCATAAGGCGTCTTATGGGCCGCAGTGTGTTGCGATCAGCTCAAATGCTAGTGAGGTGGCAGTTGGCGGCGGTGATGGGGTGAGTGACCCAACTAGACCTCTTCGTCTCTTCCCGATCATCTTTAATAGGGCACTGTTCAGATGCGCTGATTGCTTAAAATAATTAACATGCTCTGTGTGGTTGCTCAACTGAAAACCAGTGATTACTTTGTCTTTACAATGGACTGGCTTTTCATCAGGAACATACAATATGACCTGTTATGTTTGAATTAAGATTTTACAATATTGCATCTGTTTATTACATTTCTGCTTTTGTTAATTTCCATGTTTCACACTCTTTATTATGTATGAACAGTCATTGAACACTACTTTAAGCTCTCTTATGTTTTACATTGTATGCAATGTAATATTTTAGTAGAGACAATCGAAATTGTGAATCCGGTTATCATTAGCGGCCCGGTAACCACTCACTCACAGATGGGCAACAAACGCAGACCACAGTAGCACTGTATTCGATGCCAGTCAACAATCTTTGCAGTCTCTCTTTTTCCCTACTGTAACAAAGGAATTTGATAAGCTCAAACAAAACCATTTAATAACCTATAAGAACAAGCCCTGCTATTTCTTTTTTTTGTTCTAAGGAGTGTTGATTGTTATTTATTGGATGTCTAATTTGAGAAGAATTATGC
Source organism: Bimastos eiseni (assembly GCA_959347315.1). Lineage (NCBI taxonomy): Eukaryota > Metazoa > Annelida > Clitellata > Crassiclitellata > Lumbricidae > Bimastos > Bimastos eiseni. Next base: position 44,918,485 of record OY365808.1, on the reverse strand, counting down.
TAAACTTAATTGATTTGCTTAGGACAACAAAGTTCACATCTACGGCTTATCAGGTAACAGTTTGACTGAGAAGAAAACATTGGATCACAACGGAGCCCTTACGGATCTCAAGTTTTCGCCTGATGGCACTTACCTAGCTGCGTGTGATACCTATCGGAAGGTCCTCCTCTACCAGCTGCCAGACTACACTGTAAGCTGTCCATGCATTGTTCTCTGGCTCTGATGATAAATCTCACAAACGTAACCAATTATATTTAATTTAAATTGTGATGCCTTTTAGTTTACAGGTGTGTTGTTAATCTGAAATTTACTTCAGATGGTCAGATGAGAATTATATCATGATTTTGCTCTCCAATTTAACTATAAATAATGGCCCAACTGCTAGGAATATTTGGTTTCAGACAGTGTAAGTAGTTTAAATTGCTGTCTCATATTAAAGTGTTGTTAGTTCAGAGATGACAACTGGTCTGTGTTCAAGGTTTCAACCTTAGTATGTAAGCTCTGTACCTACGTGCTTCTAAAATCTCAACCTCACTTTGCCATTAAGATAGCTTTCCTAATCAGTCTTTCTCTTTCTACTGGCCTACTTCCTAGCTCTCAATCAGAATTCAGGCAAACCCGTCCTGAAAGTCTGTAATGACCTGGTCCTTGCTGCGGACGAGGGATATTTGACTGCCTAAATACATATAGACTGCTTTTGACTGTGTAGATCACTGCATCCTACTCAGAGTCTTGCAACATTCCTTTGGCCTACCTTGCTAGTTTGACTCTGCTTGTTTGTTGTCAACTTCCTCATATCATCCACCACTTCCTAACTGACAGGGAATCGTATGTAGCTTGTCATTAAGGTGTAAACCTTTTAAAGCCATGTAGGAAACATAGGTCGAACATGCTTCTTTCGCCTGCTCCATGTGCCTAGCATTAGGGCCTAATCTGGTGCTCCCACATTTTTCAAGAAAGAATGAACTTATGGAATAATTAAAGTTATTCCATCCTGAAATTTGCACCCCTTCTATATTTGCGCCCTGTGCCATGGCACCGCCCTCGGTACAGTCCTGGTTCCAGGACTGAGTAGAGCATGCAGACCTGACTCTTTCAAATGGTCAAAGGTTGATAGTGAGGTTATAGTAAGAGTCTATATCTCAGGATGAGGAGGAGAGTCTACAATGCTTGGCTGTACCTAAGAAGTTGTTGCTGATGCATATAGGTGTTGGTGTCTTCTGAGTGGGGTTATCATACTGCACGCGTAAACTCTGTGTCGTGGACACCCGACTCCCAGCATGTGGCCAGTGGGTCTTTGGATACACATCTGATCGTCTGGTCTCCAGACAGCAAAACAAAGTATCTGGTTGTCAAGGGTGAGTAGAACCTCCCATCAAATATAAAGATTCTCTTGAATGTCTGCAGCCTTTGTAGTTGAATTAAGGCTGTTCATTGAGTCACTAAAGAGATTCACAGAGCAGAGAAGAAGAGTTGCTTTCGTTTCATCTGTTACGTCAGTGATACCAGTTGAGAATTTGTGGACGAAATAAATAAATCCGTTCTTCTGGGGAAATGGATGAATATCCTGGTAAGTTTTTTAGGGTTGCTAGGTGACCACTACGAAAAACTACTTCTGATTCACTGCCATTTACTACCATCAAATCATGCTAAACAAAAGCAATACCTATAAAAAATCATACAGAAAACTTAAGCAAATTTAAATTTTAGACGAGCGACCTGTTACAAAATGTTTAAAAGGTATTTTTTTGAGCCACTTTGTGCATAAATCTCACAATCATGAAACAAATATTTTGAATGATAATTTGCTATTTTATTGAATAACTCGTATTGCGACATACGTCTGATTTCGGTCTGTGATGACACAATTTTGTTGACTTGCACTGAATGTCTTACATTTTAGTTTTTGTTTAATGTTCACGTTTTGTTGATTTGGCTATTAACTTGGGATTTGTGTCGACTGCAGCAGTAAATGGCATTGAATGAAATAATGTATCTCTGCTTTGCCAGTGCTTTTGTTGAGTTTTGCATTGAATACATACTTTTGTTTTTGTCGATTGTGTAGGTGCTCACCCAATGAGTCAGGTCACTCGAGTAAACTGGATTGATAACAACACTCTGGTTTCAACTGGCCAGGACAGTTGTCTTCGCCAGTGGAACATCCGACATGCCTAAGGAAAGAGAGGCGATGGAGCTCGGGCACCTATGACAAGGAAGAGGCAGAAGAGGGTGTTGCTGCTGGTCAGGAATGTGGGAAAGAAATGATGAAGCAGCTGTTGACCGTTTTAGTCCTCAGTATGCACTCTACTGAAGTTGCTTTTAAACAATTGACATTAGAGATCCACTTAGCAAGACACGTAGCATAAGAAATTTAGTTTAACTGCAGTCTTGCCTTCCCTTGAAAATTGTGTTTTATATACAAGATTTTACACTTTAGTGATCATGAAATTGTTTTGGACATGTTATCGAGTTATTCTGTTGATGTGCTTCTGCTGAGGCACTTAGATATAGAGCTGTTTTCTATCTTTTTGCCATCTGTTCAACTATTCATCCCACGTCCAAATGGTCTTTTGCCTGTAGGCCATCGGAATTGTACAGAACTCTACTCAAAGTGATGACCTAACTCTCGTCTTTTCCTTCTCCCCTACATTACTCTCCTTCTTACTTTGCATTATTGCACTTCTTTGTTTTGCTTTACGCTTCTTAATTTCTCCAATTACAAGATAAATGATATTAAAAGAAATTTCACACACAACAAATGAACAATGGTGCCTTCATATTTTTTTATTCTTTGTAGCGTTTGGAGGCATTTTCAATATAACAGCACAGAGAGAATTGCAAAAACACCAATGATTTCTTTTCTATGTGATGGCTCCATGTAGCCTATACTAAGCCTCCATTTGTATCTTTTCATATTGTCGAGTTGTCCATCATTTATGACCCTAATATTAACAAACTTTAACTACAAGAACAAATTATTAGGGAAATTTCTGCAACAAATAACCTACAGATAGACGTTGGAAGCCAATGCAATAATATAGGGGATCAATATGTAATGGGACATTTATGAAGTGCCCATTCAAGATGTCTACTCAGAGGTGTTTTCTGCAATGGCCTGTATGCTGTTAAATGTCATTGGAAACAATAAACATCAGTTAGCAAACTATGCACAGCAAGCTGAAGTCATCAGTGGGCACAAGCCAACCAACGGATTTCCGTCCTCCGCTATGGCATGAATGTTGAGGGTTTTGATTGATGCCTGATAGCATGCTAGCATAAACAAGCGTTAATCCCATAAACGAAACAAAGGCCACTGGGGCATGATAATAATCGTCAACATTGAATCTGAATTGCCAGAGGCATCGACTACCTTTTGCTTTGCAAAATCGCATTTTGCACTGGTGTAACTCGAGGCGCTTGAAGACATAGCTGCCAGTGACTATTATAATCTCTCAGCTGATCACATGTGTCCTACTTTAATGGAAGACGATCTTTCCCACAAGGTGATTTTTGATGAGAGTGATCCTCACTCCCTTGTAGTGTTAAACTAAGCATGAACAAATGACAGGTTATTAACGGAATCGAATTTCATTGTCAGTAGCCATACAACGGGCCCACTGCGTTGTACATCGGATTTAACCAACGCTGCCTCCTAACGAAGGATTAGTCAACCTAGTCCTGACTAACAGGAATCAAACTGATCCTTAATCTGCACATCAGTGTCTTATCCATGACTCTATGCCCCTGCACTCCCCAATGTATGTTGCATTGTATGACACCATAAAGCTCTGCTACATTTTTATAAGTAAAGCCTATGCCTACTATGTCCAATGCCAAACGTACGGTATGATACGCAGAAGCAGACTCATGTACAGATAACATCATAGTCTGGAGCATTTCTTAGCTTATAAATGCGATGACTTCTAGTGCTGGGCAACAAACGCACAATATAAGTCAAAAAGCCAGTAACACTGGAATATTACTGCCTTGCTTTATAAATAATGTGAAAAACAATGTAGGACATTTTCAAAAATTTAGTAAATGTTTCTCTTAACTAGTAGACAGAAGTATAGTGTCTGAAAAACTGTAACATCAATGGTTAATAAATAACATTCTGACAACTTACTCTAGTAGTGATTGCAGTCACACAATGCTAAGATTATAAAATTTGGTCAATTACTACTTAACAAGACAATAAACTATTGCATATCCAAAGACGGACAGCTGCTTAATTGCTTTGCATAGGATCTGATCCAACAAGAGTCTAATCCCCTTTCAGCAGTGAACAGTGCCAGACAAACTACATTAACAGCCCATGCACTTCTTGGCTGATGCACTTCTTGTGCGAGTTCTTCTATAGCTAGGCGACAAAAGCAAGACTTAGGTCATATTACTGGAATATTTCTGCCTTGATTTATAAAAAAATATGAAAAACAATGATGAACATTTCCAAATATTTAGTAAACGATTAAAAAGCAGCAGGTTTTCAGAAAACCTAACTGCATACATAGACACTGCAATCATGAAAGCACAGAATGTCAAATTTATAAAAAATCCTCTTGTGCAAAAGTAACACATGGAATTGTATCAGTGGCCTTAGCATGAATCATTTCTAAACATAGTTCAAATTACTTCAACAAAACTGCCAGTTAAATGATAGCAATAGCCACTAACATGCCGATTCTTCATTTAGATTTTGTTGAAGAAATTGCTGGAGCCAAAAACTTTCCCAAAGTCCATCAACTCACAGGAACAAAAGAGTAACTGCATAAAATCAATTTTCTGCTTACAATTACAAGTAATATGCTGTTCAAAATCAACTTTGTCAATTAATTATGACAGACTGAGAGTAAATTATTTTTCTGAAGGGTCCTATCATGATTTCAAGTCATCATAATCTCACATTTTCAGCATATAATTATCTAAGAACTACTTAATTGTTAGTTGCTGATACGTCTGTTTAATTAATAACAAGCCGACAATCGTGACAACCAATTGTTTGCATGAACACACAGTACTCAACAATGACAAATGCAAAATAACTCCACTGGTAAAGGACACTGTAGTTTCAAGTCAGTTACAGATGAAGTCAACTAGAACAACGAATGCAGCTGACTAAGCTACTGATGAAACAAGAGAACATACAATACACAACAGTAATGATGGAATACACAAGATATGTAGCAAGAACATAACTCTCTTAGGTTCAACAACTGAAGCTAACGTGGCGACTAGTCTCTCCATAGCTCTCCAGGTATTAACAGTAAGAATGTCACGGAAAGAATAAAACCAAACAGACTAGCTTTCGAATCCGATATAATTCTTAATACAATACACACTACGACTGTCATTTGATATCGCCCTTCTTACAGTTTAGTTCAGAAGTGCACATATGCAATGACGGCTCAACCGCAGTTGTACTGCAGAGCGATTGTGTGCGAAGGACTTGCTCAAGGTCCCCACGTAGTGACGCCCCAGACGAGGGTCGAACCCGCTCACTCAGTGCACGCTGAGCGTTACGGGTCGACCGCTCTAACCAATCGACCACCATGCCACACTAGGTCTTGACTAGGTTTCAAAAGAAGAATACTTCCAAACAAGTAAAACCATTATATTTTGAATATGTATCAACACTTGACCGAAATTATGTGACCAACAGGAGCAAAAAGGCATCTAGACTGAAATCATGAGTAAGCCTCTGCAAAAAGTTTATGAATTATCACAATCTATTGAGGAACTGGAACTGATAATTATTATGAGAATTAAGACTATTAATGCCTATGAAGTATTATGCATTTTACGCACTAACATGTACAGTGTCAGAAAAAATGTCGACAGTATAGGCCAGCAAACTTTACACCATTATACAACTTTATTAAATAAAGTAAAATGTCAAAATTTAGACAGTAGAGAAGCAACTGGTACGAAATAAATACAACAAAATGCATGCATATGATTATAATTTGTCAATACTGTAAAGCAAATAATCAGCTGGTGAGCACAACCTAACAAAAATACAAGATACTACTGTAAAAATGTTGATGATGTCTCATTCTGCAGTTTTAAACAAAACCTAGAGTTGAAGCAGCAAAAAGACATTGACTTTAGTGACAAGTTACATGCAATAACCCTGCTTATACAACATATAGCCCCTAAATAAACTTACAAATGGCATATAAAGCATTAGCAGACTTGCAATTTCACTTGCCGTACAATTATCAACTCGTCGACAACGTCCTCCGAAATCCACAACATTGGCACCAGCCAAACTACATGAACTGCATGAATATTTAAACACTTGTATATGCCCTGTGTCTTTAATACCACTGTAGAGTCAACAGAACATAACAAGTGATAGAGAGACAAAACAGAGGAAGAGGGAAACACAAACAGATAACAACACACACACAACCAAACACCAAAGGAGAAATATGGAGAGGCTGAAGGCAACAGGACCAACTGGAAAGTAAGCAGATGAAAAGAACTAACAAGATTATTACTCCGATGGAGATGATCGACCGCCCTTTGTGTTCTCATCGTCCAACGCATCACAAAGGAGATCATACGTTCCCGATCGATGAATCCGTGGAACGCCAGGCGAAGTCGACAAGAACGAAGAAGAAGCTGCCTCGGAAACGGACGTTACCAAATTGACGCCAATCGTGACGTCGCTACCGGGGCTGATACCGCCAGTACAATCATTGGCAGCCAAGTAATGGCTGAGAGATCGCTGAAACGCATCAAAAGACGGTGATGCCGATGCCTCCGAGTGTTCAGTCGACTGAGAGGATGAAAGTCGCCAGAGAAGCTCCTCTTTATCCATCGACAGACGCTTGTTTGCCTTCGATTCTCGGTCGTATCGACGCAACAGCTGCTGATGCTTCTCAGACAACTGCCTTCAGAAACATTGCCACATCACAAACGTAAAAATCACCGTCTGTTAACTAAAACAAAATGAGTGATCCCAGACTATCGCTAGAATCTATAGAGAGCTGTCAAGTTCCTCCTTATTAATATCAACCAACCTCTCCATAGCAAAACATCTGTGTGATAGCTTTGTACAGTACCAAAATGGGTACTTTTCTTTAACATGCTATTATAATAACCGTGTTGATACCATCTAAGCCATTGGATATTAAAACAATTGTCAATTTAAGTTAACTTAACCCAAGTAAACTGGCTTTTTACCAAACATTCATTTTTATTCTCAATTACAATGCAAAACACTTTTCTTCTTGTGTTATAATTCTATGAATAATAACATAAGAAGAAAATGTCCATCATTTGGGGCTACTCTGTGTGGTAAATCATACATGTAACTAAAATTATTTGTTCCCGAATATATGCGAAATAACTAAAAACTTCAACAAGCTGTGGTAGGCCTCTTTTCTTTAACATGCTATTATAATATCTGTGTGTGTGATTTGCTGTTGACAATAAATGCATCAAGAATTTGTTTCTGGCTGGTGTGCTATGTTTGCCTGAAATGTTAATATGACATTCATTTACTCTGGTCCCTGTCAATCATCTTAAACGAATTGTATTTGTCATTTGCTGCCAGAATTCACCATACATATAAATGCAGCTGGGCAACTGCACATAATATTATACCACTAAGTAAGCATGACATATCCAGATTTGCTCATGGACCTGAAACAATGATAAGCCTATACTAAATCTCACGGTAAGAGTGAATCCTTTAACAACCAGCCGCAGCGGTTTCCCGTAAATTTTAGAACACACTGGCCATAAAAAGGGTTAAACCATATAACTGTAGTCATCCAGTCAATGTTCCTGTTCAAGCATAATGCTGCAGCAGCATGAAATTGAAATACTGCCACAACTTTAAAAATAAAGCGGAAGAGCCAAATAAAACCAAGTCAAAACTTTAGTAATCTGAGTAATTGCAGAAAATATGGAGAAAATAAACTTGACAAGAAATTTTGAACCATACTCTACACAGTTGTACAGTTGTTCTCAGTATCTTAATTAAATTAAAAAATTGGGATAAAGGCATTGATCATTACAGTTGCACATTTAGTAACATTCATTAACCACAAGATTTATTCACTATGCTAAAGAAATTTTCTTATAATAGTATTAAAATTGAACTAGGGATGTTAAACGATAATCGGAATTCTGGTTATCGGTTTCGAAACCAATAATGTCTTACTGAGGGCTAATGGCTTGTTCGACGATGTGTGTGGCACCTCCGCTGTCCATAAGACATTATTTTCCCACAGTAAAATGATGGTTCATTGCTCATGAACAGCCGAGAGAGCTGATGAGCCGTACCAAAACCCCTTGTCCCGACAAATGTCTATGGATTCGTGTGAAGGGACGGGAGTCAGAGGTCGATCAATCTAGGGCGGAGGCGAGGAAAAGCATTTTAATTCATGACTGATGAGTTGGGTAGATGTCCCCTGAAGCAAAAAGCCTAGTAGTTCCCAACTATAACTGGACAGTTAAGATCAGTCCGCTTCAATACGCTCTCGATACATGGATCAGCTCCCAGGTATTAGCGCGGTTTCTGCTTTGGGACTCACTGCTCCACGTCCGGTCTTCGACTCAGATCATCTATGAAGACCGATCTCCGTGTACGGAGGATGAAGTCGCGTTTTGGAGACCGTGCTTTCTCGGCCGCTGGTCCGCGGTGTTGGAACGGTCTCCCACCTACTGTCAGATTGGCCGACTCAGTAGACTCATCTAAAACTAAATTGAAAGTGTTTCTGTTTTCTAAGGCTTATCCTGTCTGCTGACTTTCGTTCCATGTTGCACGGCACCCTTGTAGTGGTTAGGGCCGCGTTTACAGCACCTTATAAATCGGCGCTGTTATTATTATTATTATTATTACTAGATCTACGGTGACAGTAGTGGAGGCGGCAAGGCTTACCCGAACTCCCAAGTCTGGGTGACGCAGCACCACAGCTTGGTCTCTAACACACTAGCAAAAACCAATAATCGGTTTAAAATCGGTTTTCCGACAATCTGTTTGCCCCAAATAACCAATATCAACAACCCTATATTGAACATACCAGTAACGAGTTAAATGCCAACCTTCACTATTAACAGAATACTCATACACTACATCAATGCAAAGAGGAAAAATCTTATCAGACAAATGTTTATCAGACAAGTCGTACACAAACCTTTCGTAGTCTGTTCTAATCTTGATGACTGCCTCCAGGTTTTCCACCTTTTGCTCGAATTTCTTTATGGTCTCCTGAGCTGCAGGCAACTCCTGAGCCTACAAACGGCCAAATAAACAAGTTCACTGCAGATGGCAACATTAACTGCAACATTCCACAAAGATTCAATATGCTACCCCCCCCTCTACAGGCCACCCACCCCTCACTTGTGACATTTGATGAGCTCTGGACAGAGGTTGGGACTAAAAGCAATAGTTAACTGCTCCTTGGCTCTGCTTCCAAGAGGAGATGGTCAACTGTAGAGTCATCATGTTGGCTTCTTCTGTGTAGAGTGGTCTTCTGTTCATTAACCTCTAAAGCCACCCATACACTTAACCACTCCTTTGTTGTTCCCATCTGGATCATGCAACACCTTCCATGTGAGAATTCCAGTTATTCAGGTTGTGTGTTAGGATGGAGGTCCATCCTGAACCTCCATGGTACTCCTCACTTTTCTAGGCACGCTGAGCTTCTTATCTCTTGGTCATGGATCGATAATACATCATTGTTGGCCCCGCAATTTGCAATAGGCCATTTGGCCCAATAATTGGCCCCAAAGCAAATACAAAACGAATATTTGGTACAGCCCTAACGAGAATCCTTATGGCCATGTTTTACTCAAAACTGTTATATTTAGCAGGGCTTGGGTCGAGAGCACTCCTGAATAGATCATCCTGAAGGGGTGCTATATAAATCTCCTTAATGAATGAATCTACTAAATGAATTAAATGTTTACCTGTCTCTGAAGTTGAAGGTTATGATGCCTGAGATCATGTAGTTCTAGATTCCTGAGATCAAGGACAGCCGTAAGACTTTCAATCTCCTGAGGCAGGTGTCTGTAAGGCAGGAGTGCCAGATGCAACTTCTGCTCCATTTCCATCTGGCATGACTCCATATAGGTAGCTTCTCTCCGTCGCATTTCATCACACTCGCTCCTCAAACACTCAACTTTCTCCTTCAAACCACAACAAATCACCAGAAGTCACACAACAAACCATATAATATAATAGTCCACCCCACCCCACCCCAGTCCAGATCTATATGAATGTCCTTACAAACATCTTATGTTTTGGTGATGCCTAGTTGTAGGGAGAGAGACTGGCTGCATACAATTATAGTTCAATTTATTCAGTTTAATGCAAATTAATCAAATTTCAAATAAAAAGATTTAGGCGACTCAGAAAGTTTCTTCCATTGCGACCCACCATTTATAGTATCGATAATACTTTTTGGGAAACGCTCAACTGAGCTATTACACCCATTGTACAAATTGCTGGTGTGAATACCAAATAGCCAGAGAGTGGACCAGACACTCACCTGAAAGCCACAGAAAACACTCTTGGAAACACTCAAAATAGGTTGGCCCAAAGAACTGCCACTTCTACTTGTACTCTTAAAAATACATTTAAATCGGAGAACTTTTTTACTCAAGAACCATCATCATTGCACATGCCTTTCACAAACTACTACTACTGAGAGACACCGGTGTGCCACTGGTTGATCTAATCAATCAATAAATTTTCGTTTATTCAGATATCATGCTGGCAAAAACACAGCTTGTTACAAGGGTTATGATAAGTACAGATTAATAGTTAGACAGTTTCAGTTAGGTCTATGGGAATCAGAAAATCAGTTAGTTTGAGTTTTAATGAGATGATTTATGTTGGTATAATATACTAAAAACATATTATGTTTTTGTACAATGCTCTAGGTATAAAGTTTCGAGTATCCTTATCCGGCAAAATAATGAAGTTCGCTAACTTCCATAGTTCCATTACTATATTGCATAATGCATCAAATGATGGTAAATTAAAATGATACCAGTCAGAACATGAAATCCTTTGAAGAGGCCTTGCAGAAACCAAAAGCTAAGGGAAACCAGAGATATGGCTGTTATGGGTTATAAAGTTAAAGCTCTATAAGAGGTCTTAAGTTATACCTGAGTGACCTGATTGACCTTCTCATGTATTATGACCATCTCCATCACCCAAAGACTGATCAACACCGATTGATTTCTTGCACATTATAATTGATCTGTCCTGCATAACTATAACAGTGGCAATGAATTTAGAAGCTCTGGTTAGATTTATAACCGCATATAATCTTCTGATGAGGACTCTATGAGCATCTTAAATGTGTCTAATAGTTGGCTATATCAAGATCTGATTATCTTAATATACAGAACAGTTTGGCCTAATACATAGGGATGATCCTAAAATACCTACAGTGGGCTGAAATGCCTTATTAATGCTTAGTCTGCAAATAAACATGTTCTAGGTTTTGATAACAGCTGGAGGTAAACTGGATGAAAACATACGGAGAGTGATAATTTGATGTGTTCAAAGCGCAACGTGATGTCATCCAGTTGCCGATCCTGTTGATTCTTCACCTCTACAGACAAAAACAAATTCAAAAACAAACCTTTCCATGACACAAACACAACGATAGCTATACAAGCAAAAGCTTCAAATCATGGAAATATTCCTAATGGAGGACAAAGCTTAACTTATGGGGCAATGCTGGTCTCAGGATAGTTCAGGATCTGTGCATAGTATAATGCAGGGCTACTATGACAGAAATAAAATTATTTTTCATTGTTAATCATTTTATTTTAGTAGATTATTAACACATAGAACCAGTAAAATTCAACTACATAAATGCACCTGTAAGAGAATAATATTCATTCATTCATAGTATGCTTTCTGAGCATTTTTATAGCCCCCTTCAAGAACTACACAGGAGCACATCCAACCCAGCTGCAACTAAAGAGAAAGACGGCTCCCTTAACCACGCGAAAGAAATATTCTGGTGGAATAACGAACATGTGTGCTTCATGCATTTTCATGTCATTAAAACATTATGCGTCACATATCAAAAAGCTCCAAGCTATAAAAAAATTAAAATTGCTAAAAATAACATTTGTACTATTTCACTTGAGACTAGGAAAACTTTCACTGCCAGGGCAGCTACTGTAATTTTCACTTTTAAGATCATGGCATAGTCGCGTCACAAGGATTCTGGGATAGAGGAAGCTACAACAGTATGACAGAGGAAGCTACAAAGCACTAATATATATAGCACCAATATAAATAGCACTAATATATAGCACTAATATATTTTTGAAACAAACCATATATTTGGTATATATATATATATATGGTACTGCTATTTACTGACACATAATTTTTTATAGAAGTCACATTATTATTAGGGGGTGTCTTGGTCACATTAATTTTCTGCGACATTTCACTCTCCCGTAAGTTGCAGGCAATGAGCGATCGCACGGTCAGCGCACTGATAAGGCTGGTACAGAAATAGATGGCATTAAATTGGTTAAACGATTAACATATTCCAAATTTTACATCAGTGTTACACACCTTGAAGAATGCTGTCATGCTCTGAGATTTGAGCCTTTAGGTTTGACATGTGATCTTCCTGATTTTTACAGAGGATCTGTTCATGAAACTCCTTCAGTTTATTGATCTGAAACAGTTGAAACAAATCAGCCATCACCTCAAAGTGTAAACCCCAACCCTTATTCACACGCAACCATTACCAACAGGCCTTCTCTAAACCATCTAATTTAATTGAATCCAGAAGTACCAGTATGTCAATTAAAGCCACAACATATCAACCAATAATGGGATGGTAAATTAATGAATACGATGTGTATAGTGTAAAGTATCATCGCAATGTATGTTATGCACAACACAAAATTCTGTTTGCATATGTTTGAGAAGGAGCATGCACACAAGTATTACATACATAATCAAGGAGTTGTCTGACAGTCCTCCATTCATATCAATTCAGTGACAATGAACAGAATAACCTGCTCATCTGAGGCTAAAAATCTGGTCTAAGAAACAAATGATGACTATTCTGATAAAGACAGTTGAAGCATTTTCAGCACTAAGATCAAGCAAATACTTTTGAAAATATGCAAGAAAATCCTTTCAAATTAAACCAGTTTGGCAAAAGAACAAGAGTCTCACAAGCACCAGTTGAACACAGAAATACAAGATATTGTAAAAGTATAATATGCTAATATATTATACTTTATTTTAAATAAAGAAGAGAAAACAACTAAACTCCTCTCCCAATTCAGCAACTAACCTCCTGCTGATGGTTCACTTCGATAGCGGCAATCTTCTCGCTGTGATCGTTCAATGCTGCAAGTATTAGCAACAGCCAAGATACTATTAAAAAATCAGATCCTTCACACATTCCTAACAACTGTCTTGAACTGTAGTCTGACATCTGCTTCCCATCTACCTACAACTGCACCGTGACATCGATCGAGCAAGTCTTAATAACTAATTGCTACGCACCATTGTCTGATGCTTATCACAAGTTATTGGCACCAAACTGTTCCTTGTCCCTCCCACTACGTGACCGATGTATGCATCAGCGTAACAATTATCACGTGATGATGAACACATGGCAATATGGTAGAAAAAACATTAAATTCTTCAGTATATTTTCAGGATAAACTTTACTTAGCACACATGAAGTCAATGCCGAGTCCAAAGACTTGTAATTATTCAACTCAGTCGTCTACCTGCATTTCTTTGACAATTCCGCGGACTAGGACTGTTCTTGGTTGTCGTGCTTTCTCGGCGGCTGGACCCAGGTTCTGGAACTCCCTCCCTGTGTCTGTTCGGTCTGTTCAGTCTCTTTCTTGTTTCAATTTCGTCTCAAAACCTTCCCTTTTCAGTTGGCATACCTCCGTAGATTGTCTCTCTGTCTTAATGGACTGACCCCCTGAAATTGACCTGATCACGGTTGGATTTGATGTGCCATCGATTGATGCACTCAGCATTTGACACGGGAGCAATAAAAGTGCTGATTAATAAATAATAACACACAAAAGTCAGAACTTTGTCGAGAATCTGTCCATTTGCAAATATTTTAATAATCTGCAGACAACTTTTGGACAATCATATGCAAAGGGAGTGAAATGCAAACAATACCTGCAGCGATATACAATTAGACACTGGAGGTTGAGACCATTGCACAGTGAGCACATTTGGCAGCCACTGTCTCAGGAAGTTGCTCAATTAAAATCATCCTACAAGGATTGGCCAAATGTGCTAAATTAATGTTGAGGTGCCATTGAGAACATCTCATGTCACAGATTGAATAGCCTCTCTTTAGATCCGTGTCTCTCAACATACACCTTTCACTATTGACTGAAACCTATTCTCTCTTGGACTGGCAGAGCTACCAATGACTCATCTTAAAAGGCACTATACAAATTGGCTGAAGGAATGAATGAACTAAATTAAAAAAATGTAAAATTAAATTTTAACAATTAATTTTTTTTAGATTTCCACAATTCGAAGTGTCTCCTGCTTCTGAACTTCAGAGCACTGCACTTGCGAGTACAATACATAACTGAATCGAAGTATATCACAGCAGGCTGCGAGTCTCTATTGCCAAGAGTGTCTCTGCTCAGTTTTTCAGTAATGACATCTACATAGATTTATGTAAGTAATGCAACTCATTTTGGCGTTGATACCTCTGCGCAAGTTTTCTTCATGTTGCACCTGGAGAGCGTCCTTGCAGTCTTTCAGTTGAAGCTGATGTTGCTGTTTCAGTGTCTCTCTCTGCAGTTCCTCTTCCTCTTTCACTGACTGGATCTCATCAATCAAAGCATCTCTCTGTTTCATCAACTCATCTGAAACAAACCACAGTCTCATCACAACTCAATGCAATGAAAAATTCACTGAATCACTGAAGAAAGAGACGACTCCCTCACTAGTCATTTGGTCAATTAGACACTGCAAACTTAAAGACTACAATTACATTGTCAATGTCTGATGACATCGTGGCTCTAGAAAAGTCAACAAGAAAAGGAGTTTCATTGCCATTTTGATAAAAACAGAACAGATTTCTACATTGCAGAATAAGTACCTACAGCATTTGTTATAGCCATGTTTTGCAGTCACAGAATCTGCTGACCAAACTTAGAACTGTGCCCATTACCTGATGAGCAGTCAGTTATCAATTATGGCAACCATTGGCTT
Source organism: Bimastos eiseni (assembly GCA_959347315.1). Classification (NCBI taxonomy): domain Eukaryota; kingdom Metazoa; phylum Annelida; class Clitellata; order Crassiclitellata; family Lumbricidae; genus Bimastos; species Bimastos eiseni. The sequence continues at coordinate 44,903,271 of OY365808.1, read as the reverse complement.
GGACAATTCAGGACACTTGTTTAATTAGGTGTTCCTCAATGCTCTATCCTTTGAGGATTTCTCTACATCCTGTATACCACGATTATTTCCACTCTTGAAGCTTGAGTTTATCAGCATGAAGATGTCCAGCCCTGTATCTAATGTGCCATCTGTCTCGTGTATTTCAATTCAAGCAATCGTAATGAAAGTCATGACCCGGATGTCTTGGAATTGGAACTCAACCGAAAAAGACAGAAATTATACGGCTAGGCTATATGCAAAAGTGAATATCGACAGAAAAGTGATAGTGATAGCATCTCCAGTTGAGGAGTAAAGTGGGTTGACCAGGACCTAGGAGTGCTCTTAAATGAAGCCATAGTAACATATTAACATTACATTAATCCTTCAACGACAACTGTATGGGTTTTCTCATACATTTTAGTAAACTCTCGTCGTTTAAAGGTTAAATTACATCTAAGAAAGAGCAGATCTATTCCATTGACAGATCCTCCTTTGACAAATGCATCGGTAGAGCTTTATCATTCGATGCCATTATGAATCTCATCCACATTTTTATTCTGATGTGCCTGGATTAAACTACTGTAACTCTGCTTTTGCAGGCTTGCTGAAATTCTGGACATGGATGGTACAATATTGACTCTAGCGCCCAGATTGTAAAAAATTTAACTTTGTAAATTAAGTTGCGGTTTGTCAGCTTGATTGCGATTAAACGATTATTGAATTGAATTGGATGCATCCTGTGATTTTGAATTGTTTGGACTTTTGAAACAGGCATGTGTTATGATGTAAGACAGTGGCGTTCATGGAAGTTCTGCTTAAATATTTATCATAACAATGATATAAGAGGAAACTTTAATGCTCCACTCACGTAATTGTTTTTTCAAGGATTCAAGTTGTTCTAGACTTTCCTTTAGGCGACATCTCAAGTTGTTGCGATCTTCAGCATCCAAGCGCTGGTATAAAAATTAAAAAAGATAACTTACCAATATTTTAACTGATATAAAAAATTTACATAGTTTCATGATTAGTATGGTGCTTTTTTAATCTGCAATGAAAAACCATTTTAAGAAATTTATCTTGGACCCTGATGAGTCGATCCAGATAGTATCTGGAATGAGTGCATTGTCATTGACAGCATTTCTAAATTTAGTAGTGTTTTTCATCATATGTAAGGAGTACTTTGTTGGCTGCTTGTCCAACAAATTAGATGTTCCCCGGTTGGACGTTGGCAGTGCAACACTAGGCATCGCAATCGCAAACTCCAAATGTTGAAAGCAAAGTGCAGGGCACCAGCTTATTCATGGACGCTAGGGATGAATGATCTTCTTGGACTGGAAATACTCTTAAGCCATACCTTTTTGCATTGATGTTTCATGAACCAGTAACAACAGTAATGCCTGACAACTATTTCAGCAAGTAAGTTAATTGTGAGCCCGGCCAAGGTCCCTTAAAATTCGCAGAGCCCTTAGCCTCTGCTCCTCCTCTTGGTCAGCCTGATCGGGTATGTATATATGTATGTGAATACATATTGCTTATTGTCTCTGTCATGCATAATCTCTCATGGTCTTTTATCATACTTCATTGTTTCCATTAAAAAGACATAACAGAATAAGAAAGAATAAAATCAACAAAATTGAATTGTTACCTGTGACAATTGTTGAACAACAATGACAAGCGCTTGAAACCATTTCGTCCTGCGCTGGACTTCGGCGTTTAGACGCGTCAGCTGCTGCAGACGTGATTCACTGAGCTGTTCCAGTCGAATGATTTCATCCATCTCTCTATCCTTTGCATCTGCATTAGGCACCAAGTCTGGCTGGTGATGCTGCTGAAGAAGCCACTCCTGCTCCTGTCTAGAATTAGCCTTACCTTTGCCATCTGACGAGTTCTTCTCATTTCTCTTACCTGTTACAAATACAAGCATGAATTGCATTTCAATGGGAGTGAACATAATAAAGATATAATCTAAATGAGCCGTGTGTATTTAGAGACTCATGCAAACATGAATTCTGCCAGCTAACTCACTCACTCAGTTTGTTCATCACATTAACTCACTCCCTTGCTATCATCAACTGCGCCAACTACGCACCGTTTCCTTCGTTAGTCGTCTCACTCGCTTCACTGCTTCGCTTCAAATTAAACTTTGGATCGTCATACATCAACCAACACCATCGCTCGATAACTAATTAAAGTCCGTCTTTTTACACACTATCATTCGTAACATTGTCTGTCGCGATAGTCACTCATACATCGTGTTTCAATGACTTTACACTACGGTTTGCAACTATCAACAGCTCTCTTGACACATAAAATAATATTAGATTCTATCAAGTCACTCATCCATTCAAATGCCACTCGAAATTAACTGGCGTATGCTAAGCCCTACATACAAATCAATTAAGCCTGCAAATTCGCTACAATTTCTAACCAAAGTTCTGCCTTGGCAGGATCTGAACCACAAATTTTCAGTCAACAGTTCAGATGGCTAAGCACTACACTATTACAGACCCCATATAAAAATTTAGAAATAACCAAAAATGAATTATGTTAAGTTTCAATTTAAACATAAACTTTGACAGACATAAAAAGGAAATTGCTAAAGTTCTTCGCATGTGCACTGAATCAGTTAACAATGTACCAGTCACAACTCTGCCCTATTCTTCTGATAGTGATCTGCAAAGTATTTTAAGTTTGAAAATGCTAGTTATAAAAGTGTCACAATAAATGGGTAAATACCCAAAATTGTTAGAATGTGTAAGACTCAAGGTTGTTTTTCCCTTTTGTGTTCAGGGCCTCAACAGTCACACATCACAAAAAACTAAGAATTCTTTGTTTTCTCGATGGAAAGGTTGCGCAGTAACTGTTAACTATTTGTACATCAGTTGAAAGACACTTTTGGCCAGATTAACTGGAGACAATTTCTTCACATTATCTCATGTAATCATAATGAGATGGAAGGTGTTCAGACCAGATCTTTCATTGAGTAGGTTGAACCAGATCTCATATCATACACTTCACACATTTGTTGGCATGTGTTGTTTAAAAAATCAGAAATACGATTATCTGTTCTGAGAATGATCATCAGTTTTTATAATTACAAAATATAACTGAATTTATTTTTTTATCATGTCATAGTGATAAAGCAGTAAACCCAAAAGCACCCGAAAAAATTATTTCATGCATGTGTTTAGTGTTAATGACTATTTTCATCCAATATGGCTGGCAGATAAGATGGTGTTTGTTTAAAAATATTCAGTGCTCCATATTTAAAACTGAATTTATTTTATTTTATTGCTTAATGAACGACATCAATAGGTTAGTTGACCAATCATCAAGTTGTTTGATGTCATTTTATTTAATAAGAATCAAGACTTGCTTGATATGTAAACTGATTTGGATTGGTAAATTTGACTTACTTACTTTTATAATCTATCTAGATTTGTCAAGGCAAGCCAAGAAAAGCGATATCTAGTTAGATTACAACAATTGATAATCGGTCTGTTAAAATCAACGATATTAACAACCGCAATTGAAATTTCTGTTTCTATCAAGATTTCTCACCGATTCTTGGATTCAGCTGACCACACTTAGCTACTGTCGTTGGTTTTGATTTGCTGTTGATGACTGAAGAGAGGTTCTTCAATCCTTTCTTGTTTGCTAACACAGATGGCTGTTTCTTCTCCTGCAAGCCAAGGCGACCGTTTTCCAGAGACATAGAACTGGAACAAGATGCTGGATCCTCTGCACATGGAAGTGGAGTGGATGTACGTCGAGATAATACGCTGCCAGAAACAACCGTCTCAGAGCCAAAAAGATTTGAATCAGATGGTGTTTTGTTATTCTTTACAACAGCATAAGTCTTTCCAGCTGAAAAACTCGAGTTCAGGGGCAACAAAAGACTTGGTCGCTTTTTTGCAGCAGCCGCTGCTCGTGCTTTGCCATTCTGTGGTAGTTGGATGTTGCCCCTTTCACTCGTTGGTTCACAAACATTATTGGTTTCCCTAAGGGTTTCCCTTCTCATGCCATTACGCTTCAGCGATGATGATGAAGACGAAGATGAAGTATTTCCCAGATCTAGTGAAGCAACTCTGTTTCTCCTAAGGCGCTGATTAACTGATAACCCACCTGAGTTCTCTGCTAAGGAAGGAGCAGTCCTTGGTGTGGAAATGGCTGGCATTTGAGCTGAGGAGGAAGAGGCATCAAAAGACTTCACTCTTCCCAAATTCCGATGAACATTGGAAATCCCTTTAACAATCGGCTTCTCGATATCCGCAGACACTCGAGGCCTTCCTCCTGTTGATGTCTGTCTCTTGTCCTCCAATCTCTTTGGCCTATTTGCCTCCTTCTCCACATTTCCATCTGAAGGAATTGGCTTCGTATCTTCATTCTTCTCATCCAAGGTGCTCAGAGGTCTACTCTGGACAGTCTTAATCAGCTTAGTCCTGCTTCCTATACTACTTCCCCCCCCATCTCCAACTCGTCCTGGAATTTTCTCCACTTCTTGTTGAGTTGGCTCCTGGATAATGGCTTGGATTTGGGCTTTGTCAAACACAGCAGAGTCTTTATCTGGAGTGGCTACTCCACTTGACCTTTGACCGCTAGAAGACTCCTCGTCCAATCTACCGCTTGACAATTGTTTGCTCGGTTGATCACCGACGTCTGATGGATCGTCATAACTTAGACGATGTTCCTGTCGATCAACCAACTGCCGTTCAAGTTCTACCTGAACCACAATCCTTGACAAGCTCTGATCACCATCCTCCTCTTCCTCCTCCTCCTCATTCCCCACAGTATCAATGCAAATCTCCTCCACAGTAGCAGCCAAAGCTGAAGTTTCCGTATCAAGCATGGTTACATTTTTGTCACTTGTTTCCAGATGCCCCATCTGCAGAAACAACACAAACCATTATAATTTTCAACATCATTTATCATAATTTCACAGACATGCCCACGCCAATGCTTCAGCAATAATATTAATCGATCAAAATGTATGCAAATGAATTTTTTGACAGGATATTTGTTGACTTGTTGGACCAGTCTATCATGAAATCGAATCCAAAACCAATACAACACAAGGAGCTCTGCTCAGTTTGCAGAGCAAAGTGAGCAGAAGAGAACAGATCAGAAGAGAGTAAAGTGCACACCCTCCCTCAACTCTCTGTTATGCTCAGTACATAGCATTGATATTTTTATGCTATAGACACATTTTCAGATTCATTTAAACCATCCTAGGACCTGAAAAAATCTAGTAATAACAGTAACACGCAAAAATATATCAACAGTTCTGGACTCGTTAGTGCAGTCATAAAAAGACCATGCCTCATGATACAGCCTGTTAATTAGGTCTCATACAAAGCAATAATGATGAAATAGCCCAAAACAGAGCAGGGCATGTACCAATATGCTGGTTAGTATTTTGCACTTGGGAGTTTTTAAACATTAGGTCATAAATCAACATATCATAAAATACTTTTACTTATTCTGAATGAGCGGAAGTGATAGACGCCGAGCATGAGCTTGCTCTACTGTGTATGAATTCAATAAGAGCATATTTATTTTAGGTTATTACAGCATCAGTGACTATGGATGGCCTTTCTTAGACACAGTTTCGGATATTCTGTTCCAAAATGACTTAGGAAATTAATGTATTCAAACTGTAATTCAGTAGCACATGTTCCACAATCAAGCAGTTTGACACCTTGGCTCCCATCATCAGCACATCACTGCAATTTTACTGCAGAGCATAACAACCTACACTACTAACAGCACCTCTGAGTAATTGTACTGAGCGATTCTCAAAAAATCTCATCACACTGCAAATTTATAATTACTTTCTTCATCAAAATGACGGATTAAAACACACTCTGACTCAGTCTCACCGGGAAAATAATCTGCGCACAGCTTTCCCTATCAGTCTGCTGCACGTTGTGGACATCCGACGGAGATTCATCAATTTCAGCTTTTAAATGTTCCGCTGCAATGTCAGAAATAATTATCAAACACTGATATATCAATAAATGTTCTAACAAAGACAAAATCAATGAATAAGACTGAAGAAATTGTGCGAGTAAAGAGATATCAATACACTAAATGGGTGAAATTAGACTCTGACATAGTTATACAATATACAGGTCTGGCAAATGTATTGATTGTGTGACATCTGCTGCAAACTTATAACACTTTCTGAACAACTGCAATCGAAAAAATCAGAACCTATACAAACGTCGCAGGCTAAAGCAAAAATCACTAATAATTATAGGTAATAATTTAAGGAACCGTTTTGTAGAAATATACCTGAGTTCAGGTGAAATGATGAAGAAAGTAAAGACTCAGGATTCTCAGTCAGATCAAGCTCAATCGAATGGCCTTCCATCTCCACATGTAGAACATCGCTACTACCAACACCAGCTGCAGCAGCAATTTCCCCTTCAGTCGTCGGTTGATCGTCGTACCCTCTGCTCACGACCTCGTCCGACCTATCAGTATCTCCCCTCACCAACTGCAAGTCACTCAGAGGAGAGACCTCAGCAAGACATGAATCTTGTTTACGCTGATCTTCTGACTGCTTATCCAGATGACCTGGATCACCAGCAAATCCCTCTGGAAAGAGACAGGTGTCCTCAAGGATGTCACTATCATTCAGAATGCCAAGACTTGATGCAAGACTTGACTGTGAAGCGGCCAAATAATCTGCATCGCCAAATTCCTCCTCCTCCTCTTCGTCATTCGTTTTCTGCAGACGAGGAATCTTGGAGAAGAATGCAGAGGGTGTGATGACATCTGGCATCGATGCTTTGCCTCCAATCGAGTCATCCTCGGCGCTTGTCCCAACTGGATGATCAGTCCGCGAATGTTCACCGGAATAAACATTTCCAGACCCCGTTGCACGTTGGCCTTGACACAGCGGTGGTACCTTGGCTGAACTTCTGCCATCATCGGCCACAACGGTTTGGGAGTCTTTAACCGAATGATTATACAGTGAGATAATAGATTTAATGCAGCATCCAGTCGAACGTAGGTCTTCATTGTCTGATTGAAATCCTTCTGCTTCGCTGCTCACCTCATTCAGAGAAGTCATCAAATCGTTACTAAAAACATTTGGTACGTCCAACTCATACTTGTCATCTGAATCTTTTCTCCCATGCTTTTTCGTATGTTCTGTCTGCGCTGAATGCTCTAAACAACCTTCTGAAAATTCACCTTTATACAAACAGTCTTTACCATGTGATGGTAAAATGGTAGGACAAAGACTGCTTTGATCTGATTTGCTTCTCCCTGAGTTTTCCCTATCTGGCAAGAACAGAGGAATGGTACCTTTGTCTTCGGCATCAACTGCCATCCCATCTGCTTCAACATCATTCACTCTGTGATTGACAGATGGTTTGTAACCCTTTGATTGACTTCTTCTGATAGTCTTCACAGTCGAATAATGATGCTGGACGCTAGAGTCACCTGACTGGCCACTCCCAGCAGTCAGTGATTCAGGCTCTTTGATTCTCTGTCCTCTTAATTCAAGGCTATCCCCATCGTCTCCTCTCAAGTCTACAAAAGTTCGGACATGAACCTGTCCTTCGGTACTTTTGTTCACGTCCAAAACCGTAGTAGTGACCCTGAGTGGAGTCATCGCTGACGACGACGATGATTTCATTGTCTTGCTTTTCAGTGAGCTCGGAATTTTTGATTTAAATTTCAGCTGAGGTATTCGCGTTTCATTTTCTGGTGATGTTAATGTTTTCGCTGGAAGAGGTAAACATTGTCCGTCCGCTGTTTTTATTTCCTCCTCCTGACCTTCACGACACACCTTCCATCTCTCGATAAACACTCCTCTACTTTCTTCACACCGGAAATACTCGACATCATTAACGGCACCACTGTGACAACCATCTTCAGGCGTATCCAACTCCACACCGCACCACTCACCCTCACCAAACTCCACTCCACCCACATATTTCAGAATCCCTCGATGCAAGCCCGATCTGGAGAGAAACACGACACGCCCACCTGGAACCAGGTTCCCTGATTTCTGCTCCATGTCTGGATCTGTCGGAGGTGGTTCATCGCTCAGTGCTGAACGTCTGGACACCTTGCTCTGAATTCCAGCACAGGGCAAACGAGCTGCATTGTGTCTTGCTGATGATTTTGTCTTTGGTTGCTTCAACATGGAGTAAAGTAGGCAACAATGAACTTTCTCTTTTCTCTCTCTGCTGGTTCAACTGTGCAGTCAGCCAAGAATTCTTAAAAAAAGAACTTACAGGTAAAACTTAATGTTAAATATTCTGGCAGAAAAATTAAGTCAAAATAATTTGGAAAGAACCAACAAATCAAGACCAGTTCGTTTACAACAGATAACATCACAGTCTGACTGACACATTACCACCAATAGCATTTATCAGTATATATAGATAATATTTATGATTGTCTTGACAGATATCAATCAATTAACATAGTGCAATTAGCCTATTTCTGAATCTAGGGTTAGTTACTCAGTAATTGTTATCAATTGATGATAATTATCAAATTGAAAAACTTGAAAAACAGTACATACAGACAGACCAAGGAACAATTTGGATGGGATTATCTTGCCCAAGCCAAATGGTCAGAGCCCATGGACACCATCACAGGTCACCATCAAGAAAGAAGCAGCTCAAGTCCAGAGGTAAACAATCAGCTCCATAAGAGATGCCCTGGACAGGGTTCGGTCCCAGTGATCCACAAGAGGGCGGTGGTTTTCTCGTCCCTAAAACGGCCGGGTTTGGACCCCACCCTTCCAACAAACTACAGACCAATCTCAAATCTATCTCTTCTCTCTAAGCTCCTTGAGCCCTGTGTAGGTTTGCTTTGCCTATTCAAGTCATGAAATAATCATATTGAACATACAAAACATCATAATAATTTTCTAATTCTCTCATACCTCCTTTGCAATCTGGGTCAGAAAATGTCACTCCACACAAACCCTGCTGTCCCATCTCCTAGCAGACATTTTTGAGCTATTGACTCTAGCAGTGACTCTTCTGGCGCTCTTCGATACAAGTGCGGCCTTCGACACTGTCGATCACTCTATCCTCCTCGATCGCCTTTCGACAGGTATCTCTAATAGAGTTCCTCTGGTTGCGCGCGCTTCTCTCAGGCCGGTCACTCTGTGGTCTTTGGTTCAACCCGCACTGGCTGGGCCCCCCCCTTCCCTATGGCCTCCCTCAGGCCACGTGAATGCCTTATCACGCTGCTGCTTCTATCACCTGCGTCAGATCCACTCTATTAGACAGTCGCTCTCATTACATGCTGTGTCCATGCTTGTGAATGCCCTGATCTGTTGCAGGGTAGACTTTGGAAACATTGCCTTCATTGGATTCTCCTCTCCCAATATCTCTAAGCTCCAGTCCATCCTCAATCCTGCTCCCCAACTAATCGGTGGAATTCCAAAATTTGACTGCATCTCTTCCTTCATTCGCAAATCCCTCCACTGGCTCCCAGCACCTCAACACATTCGTTTCAAGACCCTCGCACTGATGCGCAGCTGTATCCTTGGCCCTCTGCATTAGGGTCTACTCTATTCCACATCGGGTTTCCCTTAGTTCCTCTGCTCATGGACTTCTGGTGGTTCCCCGCATGCGCTCGGCCACAGAACAATCCAGAAGCCTTGCCTATGGGGGTCCCACCAGCTGGAACAGCTTCCCACTTTCTCTTCGGGAAAAGCTGGTCTCTCTTACCCCTGTCGCAAGCGCCCTAAGACTTTCTTGTTCTCCGCCTAGCTTTGTGTTGAGTTGTGAGCATCTCTGATTACGATTGGCGCTATATAAGTTTTCAATTACAATTACAAGTCAGTCAAATGACGAGTTCTGCTCTATCACACACTGCTCTCGAGTCTAAGAAAGAGAGAGGCATGACTCAATATTCTATATTGATTTTTAAGAAATTAGACCTTCTAATGTTTCATGAATGGACTGGGAAAACTAATTTTTATAGTTATTATCGAAAGTAGCTGTTAATTTTATCATAATATTGTATTTTTTTCTCATATATAGCCATCCATAATCTGTGGATCCATTTAATTGCTAATTACCATCATTGCCTTAATCGGTAATCAAAAACCAAGGCCATTAGCCAGACGCATATCAAGTTCGTTTACTCACCACAGCAAACTAAATCTTTATGGACTTCTGAACAGCACCTCTTTTTTCTTTTGTCCTCCTTAGTTAAACTGTGCTGTACATAGTGTGTTGCTGTTTTGCCGTTCAAGTTGTAAAAATGGTGTTCATTTTGCAGATTATATCAAGTACTGTAGCCTTACTGTGGTGACAACATGTACTGATTGTATGCCAGACTGGCCTAACAGGCTAACAAGCAGTGACATATTTCAGAATATGTCTGGTATAATGAAAGAGAACAAATGCTGTATATTCTTCGGATCAAGAGTTTAATCTTATCAAAAGAGAAGAGTCAACACATTTTTATTGATTTAATAGATTTAATAAAGCACGCTGCTTTATAATAGAAACACTTAGCAGATTAAAGTATATAATTATTGAAAACAGAACGCATGTAGATTTTTACCACTCCTCTCATCCAATCCATAGTCACCTCTGTGTCAATAAGCAAATCCCATCTGGAGACAGCATTGGTGAAGAACAGAACAATGTTTGCCAGAAACATAGAGGAAACACTGGCCAGAGGAACTTATTCATACACATGTATGGCCTTTCATTCATTCATTTGGAAAATTCATACAGCGCCAAACAAGAAGCCTACTCGGAGGTGATCCCAGCCTAACCACGGTTATCTAAATCAGATATGTGCAGCTTGTGAAACAAGAGGAATATTACTCCTTGGCAGCAGTCATATCTGTAAGTGTAGTAGAGATGAACTGAGCTGGTAGACTATTCCAGGCTGCAGGGCCAGCAGAAGTGATACAGAATTGGCGGGTATTAGTTCGGGAGTATTTAGGTCTGTAATTGGTGGCATTACGAAGACAATAAGGGCTGAGTTGTAGAACAGTATTAAACTGGTTTTTAAAACACAATGGTAGAAGATTATTGAGGTGTTGATACATGAACACATTTAATTGAAGCTGTGCAATTTGAGCAATATTAGGTATCTTTAGATTGGCGCCAATGCTGAGAGAAGAAGAACATATGCCGTTGCGATGGATAATTCGGAAGGCTCTGTTTTGGAGGAGTTGTAACCTTTTGAGGCGAGTAGGGTAGTTTGACGCCCATACCATGTTACAATATGTTAAGTACGGATGGACCAGAGAATAATAGAGATTAGTACGCAGGTTAAGTGGTCGTAAGTGGACAATGCGTGACAAAATGCCCACACTTTTGGACAGCTTAGATGCCACTTTATCGATGTGGACATTCCAGGTAAGGGATTTGTCAACGAAGACACCCAGAAATTTGGTAGAGACTGTTTTAGGTATGGGATTGTTATTTAACATCAGTGAGTCCTCCGATACAGGAGGTTTTTCGCGATGAGAAGCAAAAGTAATGCAGCTGGTCTTAAGCGTGTTAAGTGACAGCTTATTAACAGCGAACCAGTCCCCGATATGTAACAGTTCATGGTTAAGCAGAGTCACTAAGTTGACATATGAGGGGCTAGACGCAATAATATTTGTATCGTCTGCAAAAAGAAGGAATGCACAAGTTTAGACGCGTTAGGTAGGTCGTTGATATATATAAGAAAGAGTAAGGGGCCTAAAATAGAACCCTGAGGAACCCCATACTTGATAAAACGAGTCTTGGAGACTTGACCGTTACAGAACACGTATTGGGTGCGGTGATGTAAGTAGCTCTGGAACCAGTCCAGAGCTACTCCACGGATACCTATAGAGTTTAATTTGGAAAGAAGGACTTTATGATCGACGGTGTCAAAAGCCTTAGATATGTCAATAAATATACCAACAGAGAATTTATTACGGTCAAAAGCCTTGGATATGTCAATAAATATACCAACAGAGAATTTATTACGGTCAAAAGCCTTGGATATGTCAATAAATATACCAACAGAGAATTCATTACGGTCAAAAGCCTTAGATATGTCAATAAATATACCAACAGAGAATTCATTACGGTCAAAAGCCTTAGATATGTCAATAAATATACCAACAGAGAATTCATTACGGTCAAAAGCCTTAGATATGTCAATAAATATACCAACAGAGAATTCATTACGGTCAAAAGCCTTAGATATGTCAATAAATATACCAACAGAGAATTCATTACGGTCAAAAGCCTTAGATATGAAGGTCTAGCAGAAACATAACAGTAGAGTGCCCAGGTCGAAAACCATGTTGGGATGGGCATAGGAGTTGATTCATTTCAATGAAGTTGTAGAGCCTAGAATACATTACTTTTTCGAATAATTTAGAAAAGAAGGGTAGAATAGAAATAGGCCTATAGTTGGCTATGTGGTCCTTATGACTCTGTTTGTGTATTGGAATAACTTTAGCAATTTTTAAAGCAGATGGAACCAAGCCAGTGGCTAAGGAACAGTTAACAATGGATGCAAGTGGAGTAGCAATAAGCGGAAATACAGAAGCGATTACAGAGGGACTGAGATCATCAGGGTCAGCCGAGTGAGTAACCTTCAAGGAATGATTCAGAGCGATTAATTCATCAGGCGAGGTAGGGATAATGGCAATGGAGTTAGGATTAGAGGGGCCAAGATAAAGATCAAAACTATTAGGGGAAGAGGGGATCTTATCTACAAGATCACTAGTGATATTAGTAAAATAATCATTAAATTTCTGGGCGATTTTAATCGGGTCAGAAATTTCAGTGCCATTTGTCACAATGGAACTGACAAGTGCATCGCGAGGTTTAACCTTAAGGATCGATTTAATGACCTTCCAAGTTTGTTTAAGGTCACCACTATGTTTAATAAACTCCAATGCATAGTAATTTTGTTCCACTTTTATGCGCAAAGTTTATTTATTCCGGTATACCTTGAATTTAGCCTTATTTTCAGGAGTCGGATTCTTGATATAGGCAGAGTGGAGTTTAGATTTTTTTGCTACATGACTTCAGTAGTGCCGGAGTCATCCAAGGCTGCTTAGGGTTATTTTTTTAGAAATGGTGGTGACAGTCAAAGGGAAAGCTAGGTTGTAAGCACTTTTAATTTTAGCACTAAAGTTATCATAAGCACTTGACGGGTCATCCTGTAGACAACTATCGTAAAAGCTAGACCAGTCCATACGGGAAATTAAGTCTCTAAATAGTACCATCGACTTCTCGTCATATCTTCGTGCTGTACAAGTCAGAGGGCCATGAGTAGGGGTAGTGGATAGGTCAAACCAAGCCAAGATAGGTTAAGTGATCCGACAAGTCTTCAATAATAATTGTGGAGTCAGTGACCTTAGCAATGCGATTGGTGAAAAGGTTGTCAATTAGGGTAACGGAAGTATCGGTGATCCTAGTGGGTTGGGTGATAGCTGGAAGAAGGTGGTGAGATGATGTAATATCCATAAAGTCACCAGTAAGTTTGTGTTTCTGAGCCTTGAGTAGATCGATGTTAAAGTCACCTATAACATAGGTGTCACGACCCTTAATCAACACGGACGCTAGCAGCTCATTCCACTCAGTATTAAAATTCACAAGATCTTGACCTGGGGGCCTATATACTACAACCATATTAGAGCAAGCACCATTTACACGAAGCAGTTGAATAAAAAGCGATTCATAAGCGACGTGGGGTTGACATGGAGTGGGCATGATGAGAAGTTGGTATTTGATATTGTCTCTAACTCCCCCTCCCCGGCCAACTTTTCTAGGTTTGAATTCAAAGGTGCAGCCAGCGTTATGAATAATATCTTGAGAGTAAATGTCCAGCAAAGTCTCGGATACAGCGATGATGTCAGGAGATAGTCGAAGGACGAGGCTTTCAAGAGCAGAGAGCTTATTAAGTATACTTTGGCAGTTTACATGCATGAGGGAGAAAAGACCACGCGTACGTTGATTATCCAATTCAGGAGAGTTAGAAGCACTGTACGTGCACAGGCCAGGTCGGACGGTGAAGAAATTATTATCAGGGTCAAGATCACTAGTATTGAGAAGTGGCCGGTCAGAATTAAGGTCAGTGAAGGGATCGATGTGAGGACCGTTTCTTAATTGGGTAAGTAAGTGACTGGGCAACAGCGTTGCTAGCTCCAAGTATGCTATTGGTAAATTCAACATTATCAGTTATATGATTAAAAGGAAATAACCTGGTCAAGCAGCTATTGCAGAGCCACGAAGTGTTTACAGACGTGAGATCATGAAAATGGTAAGTATGATAAAATTTGCAACAATGAGCACATTTGATTAGCGCGGAAATGTTGTCTGACACATTAGCACATAATGAACATTTAATTAAATCGTTAACACGTGGAAGCTCAATCAAAGCTTAGACACAAAAATGAAAAAAATAAAAATAAAAAATAAGAAAAGTACAAACAAGAAATAAAGTCGCAACAAAACAGTAGTCAGCGACAACTAAGCAAGTACGCAACGAGAAGCAGAAACAGCAGCGACAGCACCTGCAGCATCGGTAAACTTGATGAACAGAAAATAAATTAAATGAAGCCCAACGGGGGACGAGAAGGTTGATGAGCGAACGGAGACGACGACAAAGACTGGGGACAGTGAATGTTGATACGTGTCCACGGGTGCATCGTCACGTTCGTGTGATGAGGTCATTTGGTCATGGGCAGAGGCAAATCGTAGGGCTTACGCAGCGTAAGTTTCTCCAGATCTTCGTCGAATGAGATCCTAATCGGCCTACTTGCAGGATCATCAGAACAGCAGACATAGATTATCCCATCTCTCGTCCAGGCTGAGGTGATAGTTTTCATCTTGGCCAATTTTCTGGTTTCCGCGAAGAGGAGAGAGTCCTTGCGAGTCAAGTATTCATTAATGTAGACGGACTTGGTTTCTGGTGCTCGACGTAGTGATCTACGAGCAGAGAGGACCCGATTCCGGATGCGCCTGGTTGTGAAATGGATCAGGATGGGTCTGATGGAAGAAGTCGATCTGCTGGTCATCCGATAGGCCATGGAGATATCTGAGTCCTGGACGATGAGATCCAGGTGAGAGGCACAAAAGTTAATGACCGAATGAGCGATAGTCTCTTCGGATTCTGCATGTTGGGGAAGTCCTGTAGTGAGAAGTTTGGTGTCATCGATTCCGTAGATTATCAGATTTTCCTGTCTTGACTGGTTATCGAGATCATCGATAGTCTTGGCCAAACTCTGGTAATTTTTTCCGTGTCGGCTATCTCGGTTTGAACCATCATGTTTTGTTTGTCTAATGCAGACTGGGTCATGGAGTCCACCATAACCTCAAGTCTCTTGGTGAGACCGACAGCCAGTGCATTAAAAAGTCGCTCCACGATCGGTTGAAGACTTTTTTCGAGTCGTGTTATGATAATCTCCATAACCTTTTCATCCTGGAGACACTCAAGTACGACATTGTCATCTGGTTTGGAGCCTCTTCTTGACATTATGGACACAGTTTCCCGACCGAGTTTAGAACGAAATCCTTTAGTCCAATAGTGGATAGGCCGGCGTACACTAAAACGGTTTATAGGTATAGCTTCGATAAACAGGGAGTGTCAACCGGAGAATGGCGCTGTAACTTCGATCGACTAACTTCGTAAGAGCACAATGTAAAACTCAGCTCACAGAGATAGGACCTGACGAGAGTATCAAAACAGTTTTTTACTTCGAGTACAAAGCCGAAAATTCTAGGTAGAAATACGTAAAAGGTTAGATTTGCTGCAGACACTGTTGCGACAGGTGTGCTCAGACCACCGCCATCTAGCTCAGCTATTCAATAGCCAATGCATTGCAAGAAGGGAAGTCAGTGCAGGGCATATAAATAGATGTAATGCAAGACAGAAGTGTATTTAAAGGAGCACCAAATGTGGCAGGCAGCAGAGCAGAGAACCTGGTCAAAAGAGACTATCAACACGAGAGGCAGGCCCATGCAGCAGTGGTCAAGTTGGCTTGTGACATATGCACGGACAAGGGTAACAGAAACCTCATGAGATACGGAACGAGAAACAGTTCGTAGCTGGTGAAGCTTATAATAACGGCTACGGATAAACTGATTTGTATGTGAGGAAACAGCTAAATTCCTGGTCTAAAATTATCCCCTCAGTATTGGACAGAGTGAAGAAAGGTGACATGCAGAAATGTTCAGCTACCAAGCACCTGTCAACACCCGCCAATTGCCAACGACCGCCCAACCAGATGAATTGAGTCTTGGAGGTATTACAGAGAAGACAGTCAGGGGCCAGTCAACCAGAGACATCCATCGCTTTGCACATCTGCTGTACAGACGTTACAGTGCAGTAAGATGATAGTGAAAGTATGTCTGCATGTCAGTGGCATATAGATGGCAAAGCAGCAGCATATTGCTTATGAAGGACACCATAATACGTCAGCAGAGTCCTGATACCTAACCATATAGATCATTATAGAATAGTGGTCCATGTAAGGCACTCTGAGGGTGACCAAAAGGGGCAGGAACCTAGACAAACCTGGAGGAGCCAGATATTTCACACAGTATATGTGGCACACAGTATGGATTTGTAATGATGGGTTTGAGAAGACTTGCTGGCACATCCATTTTTATGCAATAATTATGAACAACAGCCGTCAAGAAGACAAACAGCAACAGACTAACTTTTAGTTAAGTTCCATCTATCACACAGGAGGTCCAGTGCAATACTCACCTCTGTCAAATATGCAGGATTGTGAGTAATAACACTGCAATTCAAACTATTTAAAGTCATTTTAGATGTTTCATACAAATTGCAAAAATAATAACTAAATATTTACAGACTGCTGATAGAGAACCAAAATCTGTGTCCTGTGCAATACTCACACCTCTGTTAAATATGCGGGTAATAACACTGTGCAGTTCAAGCTATTTAAAGTCATTTTAGAGATGGACATTTCATACAAACTGCAAAAATAACAACAAAATATTTACAGACTGCTGACAGAGAACCAAAATCTAAGCAAGCCATCCTGAAAGTCCATGCATAAACAAATTGTGCATACACTGATCAGCATCACCATTTCTCAGCTTTCATCCAACTTCATCACAGAGAGTCTACAGTACAGAATCACAATAACGTAAAAATCACGTAAAGATTGTTACTCTTTTATGTACACTGTGTGTACAATCCTACAAATGCTGCTAATTTAAATTAAATGATGCAATAAAACACAATGAACAAATATGGCATTAATGAGATAACATATATGTATTGCAGTTATAGCTTCAAAAAGAGCTTCTCATGTGAAAAGTCTGTATGTCACGTTGTATAATTCCATCATTTAATTTCAAACTGACAAACTGCAGTGTGATTTTAAGCATAGTATGAATGTATGATAGCAAGTGATAATAGAATTAGAATTTAACTGTCACCAGCCATGCAAGGCGTCCATCATATAATACATTTCAATCAACCAATGCTGACACCCAGTGAAAGAAGTATTAGTCAACCTAAGGGATACAAGAAATTAAATCACAATCCATTACTCTATGCCCGGCGCCCACCCCCAGCATCAATATATTAGACACAATCCCATCACACAATAAACCATAACTACATTGCCCAACTACTTATTCATTTAATTTATTCCCTAATGACAGAATATGAAAATAATATAACTACTTATTCATTTAATTTATTCCCTAATGACAGAATATGAAAATAATATAATGGCAAAGTGTGGTGCTTCTGTGGCCAAAACTTAGGTAACACAACGCCTAGAGAAGTTACTTCAGCAGCCTAAATTTTTCGCATATATCTAAAAACGATACCAACCCTAACCCTGACCCTAACCGACCATCACGATGCACGTAAAATGAACTTAGAGGAGTTTTTAACAGGGACCCTTCGCTGAAAGCGCAACACTCTTCATCCGCCAATTTTTTTTTATGTGCTCAGTTGTATTATTAACATTTTCGTTTATGCTGCAGCTTAACTTTCATTAAATTTATGGCAAATGGAAACTTGATGGTCATCCTCATGTTTTCGTGTGAAAGCAATCAATCCATCAATCAAAAATACTTGATATAGTGCCCCTTCAAGATATCTATTCAGAGGCGCTCCCGGCCTAATCCTCAGCTGAAAAGGACAGTTTCAAGAGAGGCATAAAATGGAGATGAGGAGTTCTTAGGTAGGAGACGGAGCTCTATGGGAAGTCCACTCCAGATGGTAGGTATCACGACCAAGAAAGCTCGATGCTGCATTATGGAAGTGCGTGCAAAAGGGACGATCAGGTCGCCATGAACGAAGAGCGAAGTGGTCGTCGACCACCACTGGCAGTGATAGGGCAACATAGCTCCTGCAAATAAGCAGGCACAGTACCGCCAAGGCAGCGCCAAACTATGGCACATATCCTAAATTAGATGTGCTGGGGTAGAGGCAACCAATGTAAGACATCCCGCATGTACTCGGATACCTGACCTGTTCTGGGAATCCCACCAATCAGTCGTGAAGCCGCACGCATAACCCACTCCAAATGCCCAATGCGAACTTGGGGGAGGCCAGCATATATTGAGGAGCAATGGTCAAGGCAACTGGTAACAAAGGCATGAACCAGAGTAGCTGCGGCGCTGAGGGTAAGAGAGCGAGATGTTACTCGCAATTGGCGAAGCTGGTAAAAGCAATTTCGAGAGACATTTTTGACATGTTGAGCAAAGGTGAGTTCTTGGTCAAGAGTGACCCCTAAATCTGTTGGACATCTGTTGGAAAGGACATACCAGTACCAAAATAAATGCGCTTTCACATTTGGGTCTTCACCTTACGCCATCCCTTGATCCTCGATTCTACGTGTGCTCCAACTCACCCCCGTGGCATCGTCTCTGTCAATACCGATCGACACCATTCACCAATATTAATGACTTAATTATCGCGCGGCATTATACAGAACAAACGAAACTTTAGTTGGACACATTGACAAACCTCGTAACACTTGCCTTCGTATGTGTCTGTCACGAAAAATTAATAGCAAATTTTATTCGCGAAATCGTAAAATACCTCTGACACTGGAGACCGAGACATCAGCAGATCTAGAGCCAATCCATTGACTAAAAAACAACAGATACACACACAAACAGGAACACATACATTCACACATGCAGACCATGCGAACAGAGGTGAGCCGAAAACAGGCGACACCATTTTTGCAACCAAGGGGTTTAGGCTAATAGCATATAGCGAAGTATGCGAGGGGTGTTTATATCTCAAGGCCCATTAATGAGGTGAGTAAGCATATAGCAAATATTGACGTCCATCCATTCATAATCAAAAGGAAAGATTATGCACCTCATTCATTATCGATTAGTTGGTAATCGTATAAAACATAATCCCACGAAGTCTTCGGCAGGAAAACAATTGAATTAATAGAACCAAGGTATACCTTTGTGAAAATATAAGAATAGTTTTGGCGTTTAGCTTAATTGGGCCATTGGGACTGTTAGGTAACTTAGGTTTGATAGGCACTCAGATCTTTTTATATTTTGATATTATCCTCCTTCTTCATGGCGCCAAATAAATTATTAGGCGCTTCGTCAATTTCTCTTTGATTTTCAAAACTTGAGTTCATGAGGGCTTCCTAAATAAACCTGGCGTTCCAAGAATGAACATAGAGTGGCTTTCTGAGTCCTGACCATTCTGAGGCTCAGCTCGAAAGGCATTAAACTTTTTAATGGTGCACAGTGACAGAGACATTTAAGTAATAAAGTGGAAAAGATATATAGTCATGTCCCAGGAGAGGTTCATGAACGGAACGCTCTTGCGGTATGAAAATTTTCATATAAGGTTCTTAGCGAATTTCTAAGTCAACGCGACCGTTTTGAGCACACAATTTACTTTAAATACAGATATTTTGACATTTCTACCTTCGAAAATTCACTGATATTCACTTTAAGAACCGCCATTTGTACTCGCATCATCAAGGCTATGTTAACACTATTTATGAAGGTTTAGCGGATGAAAAGGACAACTAGGCCTACTGTCTAAAATGAATTAAGAATAATCGCTAGGGGCATATAGCCTAATAGTATCGTTATCTGCAAACTTTTAAAGCGCTAATAGAAAGCCAAAGCGTAGAACGCCAACCTATCCTCGAGCTCTGCGTGACTGCGTCAAGTCATATGGAAGGGTAGCCCTGCCCTAGTCTCATTTCCAGAGGGTTATAGGGGCGTAAGAGACTAGCTGTAAAGAAGAATAGGATGGTTGCTAGGTTAAATTGGATGAAAGTTCTTGAAAAAAGGGTGAGACTGAAAGTGTAGAGTGGAAAGCCTGCTGGGTGATGGATAGATCAGCCTGAGACAAATGATGGTGGGTGATTGGCAGTGATGCTGGAGGAACCGTAAATGTGCAGAATTAAGGATGCAGATTGTTAAACAGAGACATGGTGCAGTTGGTGAATCATATGAATGTAAGTTCCATGAGACAGGATGAGGATCGAGTTGGCTGGACGTTGTAGAGTTCGCGACTTCGCGTTGATGTTGTGTGGGAGTATTCAACGAAGTAGGTTAGCGATAAGCCCGACTTGAAATTGACTCGCTCTGGGAATATTTTACAGCCAATGAAGTGACTCGAGGATAGGAGTGATGTGATGATGCTTGCAATCCATGGGCATTCTAGTGACAGCTCCAGCTCTTGAGTTTTGGTTAAAGTCGCACACTTAGAGTTGTGTGAATTCAAGCATGAGAATAACGGCAATGCAGTAATTGAGTTTTGAATAGACAATGGAAATAGGTTTAGTGATGGAGATGAACAGACTTGAACTCTTAATAAGCCATCTCTTCTTTGCATCTAGTTTGTTAAACATATGCAAGAGAGTTTTATCTGTTGTTAAATAGGCCTGTGGTGATAAATGCATTGGAATATATCGGATTACACCTGATCGTCTCCATATGCCTCGTCAGTTAGGCATACCAACCAGTAATCTTTCTCTTTGTGTAATTTCAGTGATCAATCAGGGCCGTTGTAACGTCGTTGTGAGGTCTAGAAGCACCCTTGCATTCGCAGTCAGCAACTGGCAACGTTGCTGGATACAATTTCGTTTGTTTAGAAAACCTTTCAGCAGCAGCCCCAGTTGTGCACTGTACGTGGAAACCCTAGACTAAGACTAGTTTCAGAAGCCAGATAAATCATGGGTGAATTTCAGGAAAGACTCATCCTGTGCTTGAAAGCTGTCGTGTGTTAGGACCAAATAAACATACATAACATGGCGATTAATTGGACAGAATCCGTTCCTGTAGAACGCATTTTCTCACATGGCAGAATTTTCACACAAGGAACCTCTCGGTCCGAAAATTCTCAGTGAATTGCATTTTACAAAATGCAACAACCATTTGGAGTAGCAATTTGCAAAAGTTCTTTTGCAAGTACAAATTCAAAATTCTTTGTAGTCCATTATATATTAAGTATTTTTCAAAGTCTCATTCTTGAGGTTTACAGTATTGTTGAGATGAAAGGTCTTGCTGTTCAAAGTCATGGCCTTGAGGTTTCAGGTCTTGACAAGACTGTAAAATAATGTGTCAAATAAGTCGTTCATTGAGAGCATCCTTAAAGGACAGTTGGTGTCGCCAAAAGGCAGACATGAGGAGTGGTTCCCATGGTGGCTCCAAAAAAATTTGCATCACTTCAGAAAAGCGTGGGCCTTATAAAGATCAGTCATGTAGCAGCCTTGGATTCAAATGCATCATCGCTGTCCCTTTATTAGACACACAAGAAATCTGAAAATCAGTCCATCCCTAGCAAAGCCCAAGCAGTTAGAGAAAGTCGGTCCAAAATAGATAATTATTCACAGACAACACACACAAAATCCAATATCCAAATTCCAATATCCCATTTATTTTTCAAATGTGTTACAGCTACATCAACAATTCAACATTTCAATAGTAGGCTATTATATAGTAAAGTCGAAATTGTTTAATTTGACAATTTAATCCATGTCGCCTTCATGATAATTTAAGTTAAGACTGAAGAAATGGACCGAGCTAAATAACAAGAAACGATGCGTCCATCAGATGCCCGCAAATGGTCTAATTATATGGTAACCCTACTTAAACCAGTGATGCAAGTGCTACTCAGAAAGATTAGAAGATGAAACATACTAGTATGGGAAATGCATACATTTACCCTTGGCAGCAATTTAACCAATGACACAGAACTACAACATAAGCCAAGCTTATGTAGAAGCAACTGTCTATACACCTCCTGTACCTGGCTCAAATTTTATACTCTTTCACCGCCTAAATGGCTTGAGAAGAACACTGCTGACCACATGTTCCGAAGGATATTATGTAAAAGAGCCATTACACTTTCTCAACTATTGTAATCTCTTGTAAACATGGCAAGACCTGCAGTTAGAAGTGGGAACTGAAATCCCAGGTGTCTCAAACTATCACCTGGAAGTGCATTTTCTCAAGTAAATGACTTCTACCTAAAGTTCTTCTCCTTGCCCCATTTGCTCCCAACAGCAAATAACACCATGCTCACAAAATCTCCCCTTCTTGGCAGTTTTAAGAAAACCTTGCATGTCAACTGTACTTTTACCAGCCACAAAAAAATTTATTTTAGACCTGTGAATGTCAGAGAGACTGGGTTCTTATAAAAACTGCACACAAATACAAAATCTCACCCAACCAGAGAAACACAATCTCAAAAAAGTTGTTCTTAAACTCGACGCTTTATTCTGACGACATAAAACAATCCCATTGCACAGCCACATATAAAGCTTTTAGAAGAAACTACAAATATATACAATCAATCAAAAAAAACACGATTAACATGATTTTATATTCACTTCACATTCACCGATGTTTCACCTTCTTCAACTGTTAATGTCATCATCCATAACTCAAAGACTGAATCAAATCTTTCTGACGATGTGTGTATAAATAATCCTTGCCAGTTAATTCCTACTGTTTAGATGATACAATTATTACAGAGAGTGACAAACAACTATTCTGTGCTGTACTAATTAACGGCATACAACAGTATACAACAACATTTCTGCAAAGTGCACAAACATTCGAAAGTGGAATAAAAGCAGGAACATGGGAATCTGAAACACATCACATCTACCCAAAGATGATTTTATTACACAAGGAAGATGAATATCAAAATCTTTTATAACCTAACATGTCAACTGGCAAGAGCAGGTTAGATAGACAACTGAAAGGTAGACAAAAATCTAAACATTTAGTGGGTACAACGAACAAAGTATTAAGATTTACTAACAGAAATACTCAAAATCATCAAATCTGGTGCATCAGTTCTGTAACTCCAACCTCACACAAAAGACTCTTAAAGTCTGCCCTTAAACGGCAACCAGGTTGAAATTATCAACAGCAAACTGACTGGGTGTTAGATTCTGCAAGTGTGGAATACAGGATTCATTTTGACCTTACTGTTCATTGACCTGCTTGAACCTGCAGAACAAAAATCTGTTTCACCTACAAATGCCTAGGATCAGAATCGGATACAGTCCCTTAATAAACTAAAGAACTACAGATCATAATGACATTGTGATTAATTATAACCAGAAATTATTGACAGAAACAGATTCTTAGTCAAACTATGCCTACTCAATGTTTTGGACAATTCAAGGGCACAGAGATAAGCTAACAGATTGTCTAAGATACAAAGCACTTCTAGAAGAGGAGAACCTGCTGTAGCATCATTGCCAGTTGAATTATTCAATAACTTGACCCAACATCAAGCTATCTGCTCATGGAATTGGCAACTAGCAAACTAAGAAGGGTTGCAAGGAAGAGCGACAATGAGCCATAGATCTTTGATGATCCATTGCAGAAATCGCCAAGACATTCACAGTATCTAACTTTGATCTTGTGCGTGCCTGTGCGGTCCACACAACGATTGACCTTATCCTTATCCGGCCACGTTGCACACGATCTCACAACGCGGATATCACCTTCAACTGAAAACACAAAGAACATATAAAATATGACACTACACAAATATTCCTTAGCGCAAACAACTTTACATCATTCGTTTTCTCAGTGTTGGGTCCTCAACCTCTAGAGCTTTGCATCTTTCCCCTGCACCTTCTCTCTTTTGTTCTTTTCTCAGCTTAGGACATGCAGCCATGCAGGACCCTGGGAGAGTCTACAAATAGTTTCTTAAGGGGTGCTATATAAGTGAATTAATTAATTACTAATACTAATTAATAATAATTGAATTTGTAATGCCACCATAAAACTACATTACATAAAAATATGTGGCAAATGGCAACACAAATCCTGCATGACTTCACCATGCTCCTCTGCTGATGGTGAATGAATTAGCTACTTACTAATAACTTTTCATATTTTTATGTGTGTAGGTGTGTGTGTATAGGTGCAGGTATAGGTGTGTGTGTGTGCGTTATGTTCCTTTGTTGATAACCCCTTAAAAGGCTTCGAGTGATCTTTCCTTTCAAGTACAAGTGCAACAAGAAACAGACAGATCTTAGAAGGGATTCATAATCTTATGAAATAATAATCCAACACACACATAGAACTACAGCACTACCAAGCAAAGAAACATACACAGACAGACAGGCATAAGCAAGCACATTGTAAGAGAGGCTATAGATATAATTACAATACAATACATAATGGCAGCCACAGAATTAGCTAAATGTACAGTAAATAATACTCGGATCTGCTTTATCGCACTTGTCAATCAAATGTAGAAGTGTTACACTGGTGGACTGCTAGAGCAGCACTATCAAGCTCATAGCTCATGGACCATAAAGCTGATTAAGCAATCAGCTAATAGCTTTCAACCTTAACTCATGGTTCCAGAACAAAAGCGATAATTAAATGCATTACACGGGAGATAGGCAACGCTCCGTCCATGAAATTAGGCATTTATGTCCATTGCAGAACTAAATAGAAATAACTGGCCTAAACAAACCTAGTAAAATGAATCTCAGGTGTAGCTGATGTCTCTGAAAGTGTCGGTGCTATTGTTATTCGGACATTTTCGAGATGCCCAACTATCTAATTTACATTACTTTTTACAATGAAATGTTGAAGCAAGGCTGGATGTATTGGCCATAACTGAACTCGCATGTCCCAAACAGACCACAAATATAACAACTTAACCTCCATCGGATAGGAATAAAACTGCATACAAGACAAGTATATAACTACATCACTTGTAGCTAAGCTGAGCAAATGAAGTGCCACAGAAACCTTGGTCAAAGAAAGAACTAGCTATGATTAGCAGGAGTACATTAATTAGTACATTAATTAGTACATTAATTTGTTCAATGGTTGAAGCCAAACATTGACTTTACTTCACCCTCAAAATTTCAATGTAGAACATCAGTAATCAAGACACCAGTGCTCAGTTAGATTAACTCTTGAAACTAATAGCAAGATCTGACGTTTTTGGTATACATACCATCCTGTACTACGATACGACAACGTTCGTATTCATGGCCATCTCTTGTCCCATAGTCACTGCAGTTTTTTTGGTAATTTTTAGGATCCAGATCTGCACAAGCTTTACTTTGATATATGTCGCCCGAGTTGCATTCATGGCACATGATAGCCTCTCCTAAAATCATTAAAAAACTGTGGAACTTTGGAGGCATCACTCATCAGCTTTCATAAGTCAAGTAACCCAATCCACATATTTCTCATGTAAAATTAGTCATACATCTCTAGTTTTCTAACGACCATTTTAACATCACATTCACAGGCTCCTGTTGGTTACATTAGCCAAACAGTAAAGAGCTAATTTAAGCCGACTGTAAAACAAGCAGCATAGAATTAAAACAAGTAAATAGTCAAGTAAGATTAAGTTCAAGTAATGTTAAATTCAAGTCACGTCACTGCAGTTAGCAGTAAAACCAATTACTATTTATAAAGTTGTAAACAACAAGGTCCTTTGCATTCTCACCATTAACAACAATGGTCGAAGTGCTATTAAGTACTATATAACTTCAGGCAGTAAAATCCATCAATACTCATTTAGCAGGAAACAGCAATACCCTTCACATTTTCAGCATTAGTGTCAGTGTCAAAAGTGCTATTAATAGATTATATTATAATGTTATATTATTTCTAACAGAAAAATCAAATTAAGATGGAAACATCAAAATTCTACACATTTCAATACCAACAGCAATGTTAAAGGTGGTAGTAATAAATACATAATTTCAGTACAAAAGATCAACTCACTAGTAGAAATGCTTTCCATATCCCAGTTTAGCAAGTATGAATTATGTATGTATTGCTTTGATACATACATAATTACATAATGCCCATACATATGCACTGATACATAATATTTAATCAATAAAGGAGAGCACTCATATAAATTAGCAACTGGTTGTTTAAATTCAGAACAATTGGAATATATGTCCTTCAAAGTGGCCACATAACACAGATGTCATTCATCAGCACAATTATTTGTAAAATCAGTAGCACCCACCATCCTCATTAAATACCAAAATGCACAGGACACTATATAGAAAACAATTTAGGAATAGTCAGCATTGTAATGGCAATCTATTTGGATGGTAAATACGATTTAATGCTTGTCATGATCCTATCACGATCATGACAAGCAGTAATTAAGCAACATGTAAGACGAACAAATCCATGATTGCAAGTCAAAAGACTATAACAACATCAGTTACAACTGTTAACAAATCTATCCTTTATACTGCATACCCTTCATCACTCCAATGTACTACACAACACATAGTCTTGTAGAATTTTGGATCCTGGAAATAAAACTATCATTGACATAGTAAATGAGACTGATTAATTTCCCATTTTAAATAATAAACGACACCGTGCCTCGTTTGTAGTGAGAAAGAAGTATAAAAAATTACAAATCCTACAAAGAAAATTGAATGGTTCTAAACAGCCTTGAAGTCACCGACTTTAAAGTATTCCAAATCTTCTAAAATTTCTCAGCGTTCACAAAAGCCACATCAGGGAGACCAACTTATTCACCGGCGCTATACCAAATGTCTAACATTATCAAAACATTTTAGCTAAGTCTAGCCTAGCTGATCACTCCAGTGATACTATTTAAAATATGATACAAATATGATATAAACGCGATATCACGGAGTATTCTGTACATCCCGATCCCGAAATCGAATTTATGCTGATTCTTCTTCATCAATTCTTGGAATAAAAATAAAACAATTATCAAAAATCTAACTTTCGGAATATTTATGGAATATTATGCTATTAATGAAATTGCCTCACTGGACCAAGTTTGCTTCAGGATTTCAATACTTGATAGAAATGTTTTATAATAAATTAGGTCCTTTTAGCATTTTCATAGCTTTCGCAGACTGGTTTTCGGGAGATTCGGGTAGACGATAAGTAACTGATCGCATCAGCCATTAACATTCTACGCAAAACCAATCCAAAAGATCAGCTTTAAAATCTCTACCAGCAATAGCACCAGTCTTAAAACAGTTTCTACATGCTAAAGAAATGTAAACGGTCATGGTTACAAACAATTTTAAAAAATGATCTGATCTGGCGAATTCGCACGGATGAGACAGATTCGAACCTTTCACCTGCGCATAAATCGCCATCTGATGCCAGCAATATAATAGCTAAATTTCGTCGAAAATAGTCCTAGACTTATTTAGACAAAATGTGAACTCACCTGCCGGAAGACCGACAATTATAATTAGTGGAAATAAGCAGAACAACGACAGATCCATCTTGGTAAAGTTGCCAGTCGACTATTAAACGACGACTACGAATACCAGATCCGACTGTGAAACTTGCAGTGAAGGCGATGGTCTTCTTCAAGGGCAGATACGGGTATTGATGGCTCAGTCCACGCGAGAAGCAGGGGACACAGCATATTACCCATCGTAATCGTAAACAACAAATATAGCGCACTCTAATTGAAGCGAAAACCAGCTGATTTCCAAGCGCTAAATGAGCACAAAATCGATTATAAAATCCATAAGACACTTCCACTCCCTCCCTTATCGTTTCAACTCAAGACACCTTCAACTTCAGCAGCCCATGTGTTAGTTTCATAAGCTAATCTCGCGTACAGGACTGCAAGGTAATGATTGCTTGGCACTTAAAAATTAATCTAAAAAAATTTAGATTAATTCGTCGCACGACGCCTATTTAAAAAGTTGAGACAATTCTTTTCTGTCAATAAAGCCATTTCATATGAGCTTATTAATTTGTAACCTAACTTTTGTAAACATTAATTGCCACTGTCAACATCAGCATAATTGATCACTATAATTATTCTAAACGTATTTAAAAAATTTAAAAAATTCAAGACATTTCTGTCCGACTATTCTCGTTTTCCGCTCTCAACCTATTCATCCTTGCCTATTCATTAATTTATGTTTGCACTAAATTTAAACCGTATCACCCCTACTAAAAGGTGACCTGATCGAAGAGGACTTTGGGCGCGTTTTCTTGCGAGGAATTTAACCTGCAATTAGCGATCGATAATCAGTGAAATCGTCCTTCAGCGTGAAATTTGCAAGCGCGTTTCAAGCCTGATTAGCCCCACAATGTCATATATATATATCGTCGAAGATCATTGTCGAAGTACTTAATATGCTGAACCAGTTTTTCCATGCGTGCGCCTCTCGACGGTTTATCCTGTTGTCCTACAGAGATCAATCGAACAACCCGTTGAGGATCTGAGATCATGGTGTAGGCCAGGCACTAGGCCTATAGCCTTGGCGTAGAGTGCCGTCAATTTATGACCGTAAGTTCGTAAATGGTGCC
Organism: Bimastos eiseni; assembly: GCA_959347315.1. Lineage (NCBI taxonomy): Eukaryota > Metazoa > Annelida > Clitellata > Crassiclitellata > Lumbricidae > Bimastos > Bimastos eiseni. Next base: position 44,874,508 of record OY365808.1, on the reverse strand, counting down.
ATACCTAAAATTTGGTTTTATAATAAATGAATCGATGGAACTTTTGCAACTTGTCTAGATTTACTTAAGATAGCAACTGTTGGCTGTACAGATGAGGCAAATCATGTTTAGGTCGAGCAACGGTGTTTCTTACATTGGACTTTGACATAAAAGGCAGTAGGCCTTCTGCACGTACATGTAGGCCCTAACCTGAAGCAATCACCAATTACAATTGTGGCAGGATTCCATGACAATTAGGTCCGTAAAATTGTGTCTACAAGGTTTTGACATAATAATTATTATGTGTCCGTAATAATTATATATATGCCCTACCTCAAAATGAAAATATGATAGGGTTATATATGCACATAATATTGATTTAGGCCTACATAGACAAGGCAACTCAACATGCAAGGACGAAGGGAATTAAAAGTCTAGGATAAGGATGAAACTTTTTTAGCACGGACTATTATATGCCTGTAAGGTCTGCATTGCAGTCATATATTAGCCCAAATATTGTATTTTTTGCCTGTTTACAAGCAAATTAATAGCGACTGCTAATTGGTCGTTAGGCAGCAAGATTACGACTAGCGCTTTTAAAAGGCTTAACATCCTAAAAATAGCCAGAGAATAGCATAGACGAGAGCCGGCATGTCCTATAAATGAATAAATCACCGAGACAATCAACACATTATCAGCCTTCAGATAACGCGACTTAGTTTGCACAAAGTCCTCTAAATGACTTTCAAATTAAATTCTAAGACAGCTTTATAATAGCAATAGCCTTGGATTGAATTATGAACTCAACAGACTGGAGCGCTTTCTCGCCTCTGAGATTATTTCAGTTTAGGTCTACCCGATCGCGAGTGTTCCATTTTGCCAGCGCTCCGCGTGAGGCCAAGGTTTTATAACTAATGCGCATCAAGAGCAGCAAAACCTTTCGATGTGGTTGTCAGACATATTCTGCTGCCGTGGCTTGTAATGTCCTCTACCCGACAAGCAATGCTAAAAATCAGAAAAATTTCCGGCTTTTGTACGTTTGCTGTATCGAGCTATCAATGTTTCGTGGCAGTTTAGCGACCTTAGACGTGAATGGTGAAGCGAATCGTTCATACAAAGTGCAGAGGCAAACAAAGAATGTTTCTTGCATTAGCGTCACAACTGGGGCAAGGGGGCAGATGCCCCCATCCGGGCCATCCCTGCCCAAGCTGCATGGGACCGCTAGGTCTTGAGATTCGTGCAAATCCGATGAGTTTTTTTATAAGGAGGGTGTACCCTACATGGTTTGTGATTTGAAATTTCACATTTAAGGTCCTCTGTAAATAACATGGTCTAATTTTGACACAAATCGAAATGATTTAGGTACTTTTATTTCGAAATCATTGTTGACAAATTTGAGGTAAAACAAGAGCCCAACATAGGCCTATGTGCTCCATTTGGCATCAAATGCTTAAGATTGCGCAAGGCTCCTGGGACTTCGCCAAAGAGCCTGGTGGGAGTTTACGATGCTCTCCGTACTCCTTAATCGCTAGAGGCTTTTTGCCGACCCTCTCGAAGCTCCGGCGATGTCTCTGGCTCCATGTGTACGTTACTTGCAACGAGGATTTGCTGCGGGACCGTACGCGGTTCTTCAGATAAATACTGTGCTCTATCAAAAAATCTAATTAATTCCTTAAACGAATACATATATAATTATATATATATATAGTTATCTAATCACCTGGTCACTTTTCACCTATCACTTAATGACTTAATGGCGCATCGGTTTAATGACTTAATCGTTCGGTGACGTGATCACTTCAAGCGGAAGCAACAATTTTGGGATTCTTCAAAGAGAATTTTAGAGACGGTCTCGGCTGGCTGCCAATCATACCTTCATGAGTGCAGTGAATATCGTTTCCTTTCCGTAGGGGCTAGATTGGTTTATTGTGCTTTAGCATTCAAGAAATGGCATAGTATGGGGATAACAATCGGTGCATGTATATAAATACTTAATAAATGGCATAGGCTATATATAATTATATATATAAATAAATACTTTCCAAAACAATTATATATATATATATATATTGTAAACTCCTCGAGCAGTTATGTTCGTTTATTCGGTTTTACAATGTTGACACCGACGTAACCCTGCTACGTCACCTGCGTCACTATGTGTGACTGCTTGTGGGAGCGTACAGTTATTATTGAAGTCAAGAACATGTTCAGTCGTGATTCGTCAGCGGATCCCTTAGGGCGCTATATAAACTTTAAAATACATGTAGATATATAGTAGCTGTGAAGACCCTTGGATGGAGACTGCATGACATCTCCACAGACCATTGATCTGTTTCAATAGGCTGGATTGATAATGCTTCGGTTATCGGTTTATGGCTGACGGCGAATCCGGTTAGGGAAAACGAGACTTGAGCGAGACTGTGTTTACACATGAAACGATGTTAAATTTGTCTACTTTTCATGAAATTCAGTTAATGGCCGGAAAAGTTAACAAGGATAGTAATTTTGCATATCAATCAACTCAAAGTCCCCAAGCTAGTTTAAAACAAGTCTTTGTCGTTGCTGAGAAATTAATGTTAATGCAAGCGGCGTAGCTCCTCGCCACCGATGCATTTAAGCAAAGCACCACACAAATTACAATATTGAAATCAGTTACGGGACCAAAATGTTTATTTATCGCTGTCGCGTGTTCTGATTTGCCTCAAAGAATCCTGGGATCGCCCTAACTGAGCGATAATCTGAACTTTCATAGGCAATTAGCTATCCAGTACCAAATAATGGAGATCACTGTCCACAGACTATTAGGAGAGCCTATCCAAGCTGTCATAGAGGGTGAAACACACTTGTAAGTCTTTGTGAGAGAATCTCTCAAAATAAGCTACATCCTCACACGGAAATTAAAAATATTAAGAGTCGAAGAAAGTAAGTAAGCCGTGTGTGCAAACACACCACGAATCAAACCATATAGAATTTCACCAGACATCATATTCGAGTAAGTTAGTAAGTAAGTGGCGCCTATGAAAATATAAAAGTTAATTAAATAGTGCCAGTTTTAATGTAATATATAGGACTAAAATTTTGGGATCACAAATGCAGTAGGTGGAGCACTCACCACCGGCCCCTCTTGTAGAGCCGCCTCTGCATATATATATATATATATATATATATACCTACGTTGGACTGTAATATATATATATATATGTATATATTATATATATATATATATACCTACGTTGGACTGTAATATATATATATATGTATATATTATATATATATATATATATATAGCATGTATATATAATCGTCACGTATCATTATTTCTTATGGCTTGGTTCAAATGAATTAGCACTACAATTGATTTCTAAAGTTTATGAACAGCAGCACGGAGTGTTCAAGTGGCTTAATATATTCTTAATAGGCCGAAGGTCCATCGGTAGAGCCTAGGTGCTACAGTGCTACACAGCGTCGATATAGCCCTACGATATAGCCCTACTCCGATATAATTATTATAGACATCATCATGCCGTTTACACTGATGCCGGCCGAGCATTGATTTTAGACGAATCTACTCGTGCTCCACTTGTGCGCTACTGATAAAGGTGCTCAAGCTTTGCGTACAAACTTAATAGCGGTGGTCGGCCTTCTTTTGTCGATAAAACGCTCGCTGGTGTAATGTTACGAGCAGTGGTGGTGGTGACAATAGAGCGTAGCTAGGTGGTGTTGGTGGTGGAAATAGGGTGGTAAGACTGGTAGTTAAGTGGTAGTGGTGTTGGCAATAGGGTGGCATAGTGGTGGCAATGGGGTGGTTGTAGTTGCAAAATGGGTGGTAGTAATTGCAATAGGGTGGTAGTGAATATCGATCATGATGATGATTGATTGAGAGTCAGCTATTTAATAAAACACTTTATTAATTAAATGCTGAAAATATTGGCTTCGCTCGAGCCTCGAACCAACACAAACCGATCACCTACAATCCTGTATCACTGCGTGAACTCTTAGTGCCACAGGCCTACCTATAATTCAATTAAGCCTATTGTTTCTGGAATAGCCGAGGTCTATGCAAGACAACAAGATTACATTCGAAATTGTCATAACATCGGAGTTGGACGATCATCTTCTTAGAAACGAAGACGTCGTTTATTACAATAACATCATAAAATGCTGAATAATAATCTTAGTCTACGCCGTGTGATAAACCAACCGCGTATGAACAAAGAGAATCATACCCCATGATTGTGTAGCCTATGCCTATTGACTAACAATGATCGGTCTAGTGCTAGACATATATATATATATATATATATATATACATTGTAATGTCTTGCATACACAAATCGCGTTAGCCTAGGCCCGTATACAAATGACGGTCACATGCTGTATCTGGGTCCAGGTTTATACTCACAACTCTACTATTAAGTCTCAAGTCACGAAACGCCATGTTGATTATTTGTCTAATATAAAAGTTGTTATTGCTGTTGTAACTGCCTGGCACAGTAAAGTCTACAGCAACAGACTAGACGGGCGGCAGTACCCGCATCTATAATGAGCGTGTGTGTGTTTATAAGTGAGCATGATGGTATTGGTCTACCCTTTGACTGACGGGACACTGACATTGAGAGCTCTAGACCGGCTGATGATCCCCCATTATGATAGGTTAGGACTGTAATTTGAGCAGTTCTGCCTCGACTCAACCGGTTTCAGCTGGATTTTTCAGGCAGACGTCGCTGGTTGTTAGCCAGGCAGCCAGCCGTTCAAGTGACGACCTGCTACCCCCTGCCACCCCCTCAACGTAGGTCTACAGTAGGCTTCTGTCTAGATCGCCCACCAATTCGCATCGAGGAGGATTGTAATCCGAAGCTTATAATCAGTGGGCATCAATAAAACGTAGCGGTAGATCCAAGGGCAAAGAAGACAAACGAACTCGTCTCATTCTAGCTGAAGGTTGTCGTTGATTTGAACGCCTTTGAACAGTTCGAAGGTCGCAATGAATCAAGGAGTTGTACAGGCGAAGAAAGGAGGCATCGTTTGCGTCTAATTAGTTGCTGTTCAACTACAGCTCCAACACAGATTGTTACCGTCGCCCTCCTCCTTTCTCCACGCTTGGGACTGGCACATCCAGAACAGCTGTTAACCCACCTGGTGACGATTACCCTCGCGTGTTTTCAATCCAATCTCAATCGTGGGAATTGGGCATTCAGACTTCGCAGAACCATTTAACCGATTCACAAACCAAAATCGGTTATTGCCGGTAGGTCGGTAGTTTTCCACTAGCCTACAGTAGCAGTTGTATAAGCAGTAGTGGTAGCGGTGTAGTAGGCCTACGTAGAGCTGGCGTAGGCCCATACAGAGGAACAATTGCAGAATTTGACATGCATGAGAATGCAACGCTATATAGGCCCTGCGCATCAGAGCGCAGCGCCCTCGGAGGCTCCGAGCCCTGGTAGAAGAAGGGTGACATAGCCACTGAAGGTACGTAAGGGCCCATGCCGCTCATCCATATATTACGTACGCAAAAATCGGACTTTAGGACACCCCTTCCCCTGTTGGACCGCATGCATATTGTGGACCCCTCCCCATGTTAACGTACATCAGAGCTCTACCCTCTATTGCAAGGGTTAAATAGCTAAAGACTTCTATAAGACATTGATTTTACCACAGGCCATTTATTTTTGTTAAGCATCATATTTAACAGCTTAAATTTGTTAACTGTTACGAAGAAATAAAGCACTAACAATACGTGCATTTTAAAGTTTTAATGCTACTTTAAAATGATTATGCATGGATAGTGTGTGATTGGGTTTACAGTTCTAATTTTAATATTCCGTATTGTGTACGTCATTTGGGTACGTACATATTTTCGAGATCTCTTCCCCCACCATACACACCCGTACGTAAAATCGCCCCGAAACACCCTCCCCGTCGCTGCGTACGTATTATGTGGACGGCCCCTAAGCAGAAGCAGCCCCAACAAGACAGCACCATACCAAGGAGGCGATTAGAAATGCAATGCGCTGCGGGAGGGGAAGCCTGTCCTAGAGATTCCTCCCATCAGTCGTGCGAACAACCGGTGAATCCTGCCTCGTGATATGTCAGCCTAATTGTGGATGTGGAGCAGTAGTCCAGACGACTAGTGACGAAAACATGAGTAAGAGTGGTTGCAGCACAAGTAGAAAGAGTGATCGAGCGGAAGATAACCCGCAGCTGTCGTAGACGTTATGCTGTGCGAAAGAAAGCCCTTCATCAAGAATGATGCCAAGGACCTTGGCCAAAGTCTCGCACGGAAGTAGAAACAGTAAAGTTCGGGAAGGCAGCTTGATACGAATCTGTACTAACACGTGACTTAATGTGCGGGTGTGTTAGAGAATGTAAGAGCCTATACAAGCCCCATATAGGTTGAAGCGGGGAATGGACATTTGCCCAAGGACAATTCACCACCACCACCCCCGGTAAGACCACGAGCTCGCCCACAACCTCAATACAATAGGAACAGCTTGGAGGTCAGACTGTGTGTCAATGTGCTTACTACACCGGATATCTTATCTTCAAGAGACACCAACCTGTACATAATAATTTTACGGTCAGTCATAGAGCATCACTCAAAGGAAGGCGTTAAATGATGTCCGGCTGTAAAACACGCGACATGTCATAAAAGAAAGCAGAGTGCAGTTTGCAGCATTAGGGTTGACAATGTTAGCCATAACAAAATTAAAACCCTGAATAGCCCTCTATTTCCTTTATATCTTATACTAATTCATTCATCATTACGAAAATTTATATAGCGCCCCATCAGGCTACGAGTCAGGACCTCTCAAAATTAACACTAATAATGATAACCATCAAGGCTTTCTATCACTATCACATATGTGGTCAAAATTAGCATCTTAGAACCTTCCAACCTGTCTTGACTTGAACGGGTAGTTCCCCATTTGGATGTCTTTCTTGAAAATATGCTACAAATCTTATGGCTGTTGCACTACATTTGGTACTTAACAAATCTGTTATGATGTCTTTTATTAAGGAATAGCGGATGAAAATTATTTTTCCAAATAGACATTACAATAGAGAGATTTACAAAATATATGATTCATAATTCTATTGGCATAAGAAGAGCAAGACTTATGCAATGTTAGTGCACAACCTAGGCAATGAATCAGTACTTTATATCATTATGGCAATTAAGTAATCAAGTGCCTTTATTAATCATACACAAATGAAACCAAGGATATCAAATCGAGTGACAGCAAAGAACGTTCATCATGCTCTGGTCACAGTCATATTAATTTCATATTAATTAATAACCTGAAGACAAAATAATCAGAAGTTCCGCCATCTCTCTGTTCATTTACAAATGCTCATTGGTTATAATCTAAACAACAGAATTTTGATTCTCCGACAGATAAAGCGAACAACATGTTTACACAGTAAATCTTCAATTCAGAGAAAGGCCTGAGCCACTTTACGTAACTACGTATTGGAATTATTAAACTCACTAATGCAGTGCCAAGCAAATGACGATGACTTCTTCAGATGACACTAGCCAGAAATTTTGGCAACAGAATTGGCCTAGACTATTTAGATCAACAGAACACAACTCTATCAAAATGACAACAGCAACGATGCCGATTTGTCCACAGACAACAGATCAAAAACTACATTGGACAACATATCAGCTGATAAACATATGCATACCAGGCAATGTGCCATAGATAATGTTCATATAGCACAGCGCACATACGTCATATGCGTGGGCATAATTTGTGTACATACATCAGGCAGCCAAAAAGCCAGAGCTCATCTTAAATGACATTAGAAGCTGTTATCAACAAAGAAACACCAAATTTGAAAACTGGAAAGTTCTACAAATACTTGAATAATGCTGTAACATCTTTTGTTATACGTGTTACTAATCAAACATGATTAGTTCTGCCTCGTTTGGACCTGGCTGATGTAGCGGTTGCTGAGACTGACCGGCCGGTGGCTGCTGCTGCTGCGGAGGCCCTTGAGGGGCGTAGCCACCGCCCTGTTGAGGAGCCACGTTCATATAACCAGACTGCGGCTGTCCCTGCTGGGGCAGGGAGTTGGCCATGCCTAGAAAAACATGTCCATTTAAAACTTTAAAAACTCTTATCACAAAACATTGTAAAACAACTAAATCAATATTGGCAAAGTGCCTTCGACAGATAGGCCAGTGCAGAAAGCCCCTCTCATTAATTACTCTGTGAGAGGCACTACGTAAATCTAAAACATAATACAATACAATTCTTAAAAGTGTCTTTGACAAGACTTGTTATTAAAAGGTTCTGAATAAATATCCAGAAGAAACATAGAAGAAGGAGCACAAGCAATCACACAAACCTTGCATTACATATTCGATCAGAACAACGTAACGTAATACCAGATGCTTCAATCTCCCAGAGAACATACCTTGCAAATTGTATTGTTGATATTCCACAGATGGTGCTGTCATATAGACTCCGCAGGGCTGTTGACCAAGGCCCGCTGGCTGGTATGTTGAAGGGCCTCCACTCACCATGTGCACAGGATACCCACCTTGTGTGGGTGGCAAGTGATAGCCTTGAGGAGCATACCCAGGAACTGGCTGGGTGTAGATTCCTCCAGGGGGAGCAGTCGTCCCTTGGGTCATCTGTGGTGGCTGCTGCATGTGAGGTCCAGTAGAGACTGGCTGACCAGGAGGGGGCATACCATGTCCAGATGGAGGAGGCATTGTTATGGATGGCTGCCCTGTCTGGTAGGCCCCTGATGCCATCTGGCCATGCATCTGGTGCATAGGAGAACCCTCAGTTGATCCAGAGGGACTGAAGGTCTGACCTGGCTGTCCGTACACCTATAATGGCACAATCAACGTCAACAACAAAAACCACAATCGCTAGCGTTATGTAGCTATGAACAAATACTCAAAATCTGCATTTATGTTGTTCCATGAAATTCTGAAATTTTTAAAACAAGGCACCCAAACACAACTATAAATAGGAATACCTTGAGAAAACTTAAATGAACAAAATATACTGAAGAACTCCAACCGCGAGGAATAAGCACGGGAGATATGACTGAGGCGTTGTTCGGTTTGTTCTGGGGGTATTACACCTAGACAGAGGATTAGGGGTAGTCAGCTCACCTCTGATTTGATGGCAGAAGTCAACAAGATGCTACATGGTAGACATATATTGACAGCGAGTTCATATCACGCAATGGGCATGGATGCCAAGAGCACATCAATCGGACAATTAAAGATATCCTGAGAAAACTGAAATGTTAGCTATCAAAGGAATAAGACCAATGCTTGTCTACTCTGTGCATTTGTCACATTACCTAATGTGGCGCTGTTTATAAAGACTTTAACACCAAGAAAGTACTTAAAAGAGACTAGGAACTCACTGCTACAGGCAACTCATCATTAAAATAGGTATGTATGAAGTCGACATAGAATACCATCAGCTGATTAGCCAGAGCTACCATCATGATCATTTGAACAGTTGACATTGAAGAATCAGTGACCACATCGAAATTAGAATTCTTTGTTAGCTGAAGCAACATGGAAATAGCCTAGCACAACAATATAGTAGTTATTGTCTGGCTGCACAGTCTTTCCAAGAACAGGTATCTTAATTTAGCTATACATAATATTGTGATTGGTTTATCGTGTACCTGTGGATAGCCATACTGCATTGCTCGCATATGTTGTTCTTGTTTTTGTAGCTCCAGACGTCGTTTCATCTCCATCTCCTGTTCCTGCAATCGCTGAAGAGCCAACTGACGCTGGTACTCAAGGTATTCCTAAAGCACAATACAACCAAATATATATATATATATATATATATATATATATAATATCCAAAGACATAAAAAAGACACTCAATATACAGAGTCTTATATATTTTTAAATTTTTACTCATTCAGACAAATAAAAAACTAAAAAGATGTCTGCCTCATAAACATACTAATCCGCCCATAGGCAATCAGCTGCAAATAAGATACAAACCTATAGGACTAATGAGAAATAACAACAGGGCAAAAACAGCAATATTTTGCTAACAAGCAGATAAGAAATGAACCTTATGAAATGCTAACAAACACCTGCATTATAATGCCAGACTTTAAATTGCACAGAAACAGTAAAATATGTATAAGATGCCACCATTTGGGTGACAAACATTTCAGATTGGTTCAGTTAGTGCCGTAATCTTCTGATTCCTCCGATATCGAGACTTCATGTAACGGCAGAAAGTCATTAGTTTCACAATCATCTCAACCAATTGTGGACAATCACTAATTTGAGCAGACATTCACAACTGTGTAGTCTACTACAACACCTCAAAGTATTGTACTAGTTTATCACAGAATCGTCAGACTAGTAGAGATTGTACCGCTATAACTAATTAGTTAGAGTGCCTGCCTTGTAACCCAGAAAGTACCGGTTCTTCAATCCTCCCTTGAGACAGTTACTATACAGAGGATCTTGAGCAAGTCTTTCACTCACGATTGCTTAGCACCACTGATTGCTGTCTGGTCATTAGATAGTTATGCTAAATAAATGCGCCATAGTAACAGAACAGATTAAATCCTAGGAGCCGGGGATAACCAAAAATGCTATTCTGTGTGTCAATAACTACGACCAACCTGTTTCTTCTGACGCAGGACTTCCAGTTTCTGTGCCATCTGGATCTGGCGTTGTCTCTCCAGTTCCTCCTGTTCTCGCCGACGCTTCTCATGATGCTCCTCACGCAGCACATCGAGGGCGTCGCGAGCGTCTTTCAGCTGCGTTAGCTTGTCTTGAAGGGTCTCGTAATGAGCTGTAAATCAAAGAAAAACATGCAGCCATCAGTATTAACCCTTGTGCTATATAAACCTATCAAAGATAAAAGCTTCCTCTCTGAACTGGGTTCTACTTAAGAGAAAATTGATGTTGACTATAAATCAATGTAACTTTAAATTTACAAGTCATCAAGATGTCACATGTAAACTCTTTCTAATTCCATACCAACAAGAAATGAGAAACACAGGATGAAAGCCACGAAACTTCATCAGCTACGTTCAGTATGATGTCCACATTACAAGATGTAAATTCTCCCAATTACTCTGCACATTACAAGATGTAAATTCTCTCAATAACTCTGCACATTACAAGATGCAAATTCTCTCAATTACTCTGCACATTACAAGATGCAAATTCTCTCAATTACTCTGCGCTTTCCAAAGCTAAGTCAGGGAAACAAACCCGTGCTCAAGCAAAAGAATTCTTTGAATTATTCTGGAAGGCATGCATTAAAAGTTATAATACGATGTCACAGGACAGTTTGATTAGCGTCGCTCTACCTCGGAGGTCTTCTTGTTCCTGGATATATCTCATGAGCTGAGGGTTCATGGCATTTAGAGTCATAAAGAGCGTCTGAACAGAAGAGTCGTTTGCAATGCTACGGCCACGCTGTGAGTTGCTCTTCATACGATTCACAAAGATCTCAATGCTGCTTCGAAGAGCATTCAGGAACTGCTCACGATCGTCTGTCTCACCATTCTGCAGCTTCTGCCACAATCAACCAACGCAACAGACATGTGCATAACAATCAAGTAGTGCCACAAGGAAGCAATATTTTGCTGTAACTCTACTCAGACACATGACACGCAACAAACACATCACCCATAAAACAAACATTGATTTCGCAATTGTGGGTCCCAGTGTTTGGAACAGCCTCCCATCTGACCTGTGCTCTCGCCCGTGCGACCTGTCTGGCTCGTTCTATAAACTTCTCAAGACTTTCCTCTTTGACTGGGCCTGGGGCGCCTTAGAATAGTTATCTTGGAGAAGCGCTATATAAATTGCATTGATTGATTGATTGCCAGGATGACAAAATGATTCAGTGACCAAGTGGATAAACATAAAAGGTTTTTTGTGTGAATGTTTGACTTATTTGTACAAAGTTAAAAATGATTAAGACATAGAAATTATATAAAGTTATTCGAAGTGGAAGAAGATTAGAGCTCCACTGACCTCTTCCTCTTTTGCTGGATAAGAAGTAACAGTGTTGGATAAAGAAATTTTCATTTCAGCAATGGCAGTCGGTGCTGATGGTTGGGTGGTAGATGCTTTGATGTCTACGCTCTTCTGCTGCCAGTAGTTGCGGTTTAGATATCGTGCCAACTCAGGGTCCATATCACTCGTATCAATCATAGGAGCGGGCGCCGCTGTCACTTTCTAAATTAACATCAGCAATCAAGACTTTTAGCTCTGCTGCACATCTTAGAAGATTTGCATTCATGTCATCAGCATTTTTACATTCAAGGTAGAGTTTCAGGAGGCAACAACTATTGCCTTTCTTACATAACATATAAATCTTCCGATTTCATTGTAATATTTGGAGATTCTCACTGAGTTTTGGTTGTGAAGGAAAGAAATGACAAACGAATCTTAGTTACACATTAGGTTCATGATGCCTCGTTCCATTGTAATGATTTTCAAGTAGGCTATAAGTAATGTACAGCTTGCATGTTACTGCTACGTTTACACATGGACTACCACAAATATAGTTGCTGAATGTGAGGCAAACTTTACAAAAACCTAAAATCATAGTCTATTTAAAGCAGACTCGTCTTCTAAACTAACGTAGAAATGCTTTTTAGAAAAACAATGCAGCACAATTAAACTATAATAATCAAGTAAATAGGAATGAAAAAACTTTCATAGACAAACCGAAGGTTGGGCATAAATTGCTGAAGGATTGTCATTTGCAGATTGCTGTCCATATCCACCGAAGTTTCCTTGCTTCATTCGCTGGCGCTACAAATTGCAAAATTCAAATAAAGTTGCACACAGGATTCTTCAATTCTTCGAGAAACTCCACAGAATTATCTGATTGATAGTGCATTTCATCACACTAGACAGTAAAAGTAATAATGACAAAGTAAAGCTTGGGTAAATTCAGCCAGTAAATGCAGAAACTCAGTAATATCAATCACAGATAAGAGGTTAGTGGACAAAATCAGAACTGAATTCAAGATAAAAGACTCAATGAATGCAGTAATCATCGGTCAACACATCAACGATGAGCTGCATTGGTTTCCCAGTCGCTTTTAGTTGACTCTTTTCGTTAAAGTGCTAAGCAAACAACAACGAGTGTGATTCACCTCTTTCTCTTTAGCCTCAGCCTCACTCTGAGACAGAGCTAAGGCCAACTGAAGTTCCTCCTCTTCTTGAATCTCCTGCTCTGTGCGAGTTGGTGGCGACTTTGAGCAAAATGAAAACAAAGCACCTATATACTTAATATACGACTTTCAACATCAAGATAAAGGTAGAGTGTGATTACAGAAATGCTTAAAACTGATAAAAATGTGTCAATATTGCAGCAAATGCATATGATGCAAAAAAAATTGTTTCAGAAATTTGCATTTGGAAGAGAATATGAACAGATATTAAGTTTTTTTAGTTCAGAATGGTGAATGATGCATTAATATCTTATACACATGAATCCATGTAAAGTACACAATTAAGATAAATTAATATGAATAAATTCGTTAATTTTAAACTGTTATTCAGAGACATATAGCACAGCCACATGAAATCATGCTAATAAATTGATAATTAATACATTGATAATTGATGTCCTGTGTACTGTTAAGATATGAAGCAAGTGATGAAAACTAAAGCAGCACCTGCGACTGTTTAGCAAGGGAGCTGTTCAGGTATTCTGTTGGCAGTTCGTCCTCTCCGGGTTTCTTCTCACCGGCAGGTCTTCAGTTCAGCAAAAAATTCATTGTACAGGTCAAAAGTAACAAAATAAAAGAGCAAAACTTCAGATTTTATCAGATGTCAGAGGAAGAATAACAAGCTCCTGATGTGATTCCAAACCCGAGCAATAGTTAAATTTTTTGTTCTAAACTGTGTTCAGTTGCATAGCTTAGGTTACCACAAAACAAACACAGACACACCACACACAAACTTTACGAAACTATTTGCCTTCTGCAAACCACCAGTCTGTAAAAAATGACAGTTAACATCAGACTGGATGAAAATAGAGTTTACAGATGTTTATCTAAAGATGTTCTACAAATGGAGTTCATACTTGTTGATTTGTTCGTAGCAGCTGTCACAGACTCTCACTTCCTTCTCAATTCCAAATTTAGGAATGATGGAATTCCGACCAGAACACTTTGCACAGAACACTTGACCACAAGCACGACAATGGTGCTGTAACAAAGCCATTCAAGTTATTAAACAAGAACATTCAGAATTTATTAAAAAGCACAAGAACTCAACTAAACAGTCCATTGTCTCACTGAAACAGTTAAAATACAGACAATAACTGGACACAATAGCCAGGGTCAGAGTACATCCATTCACACAAGTCAGGTGATTAAATACGTAAAATCTGAAACATTGTCTAAGTAAGTTTCCTTATGCACTGTTAACAAATGTGTCATGTCTATCCAATAATCTATAAAGAACATGCACTAACAGATCATTAGAAGAGTAATCACAAGCAAAGCATAGATACGACTTCTGACCTTTCTGTTGAATGTCGTAAACGTGACCCTGCACCGATGGCACAGCTCTCCATCTCTCCAGTCAGGAGCCTTCTCTGCCATAAACATAGCATCCGATTCCTTCAGAGCTGGGAACGCAAATCCTGCAAATTCAAATCAACTTATGTCACTCAATTGTTATTACTGCATACAAGTCACACAGGACGACTTAGTGGCAAATATCTATTACCACTTCAGTTTATATAGAACAGCTAGAATAATGCAGTGAAAACATTTGGTGAATTAAAAGCACTTAAATTGTTATCGTTAAAGGTACACATATCAGGTGTTTCAAAGCTTTCAATTTCATCACAGAAACACAGTTTCCACTCATGTTGATCAACATTTAAATGACAAAATGAACTGGTTTCTCAATAACTGTTAGTAGACACTCGTCAAAGCCTTTCACTTTCATCAATCTGTGGTTCAATGACAGATAAGTTGGACGAACCTTCAGCTTTCATTGCACTGAACGTTTCCTGAACAACTTTGTATGAAGGTTCGTTTCGAAATGCATGCGACCAGATTTGAATGAGCTCAACGATCTTTGCCTTGACTGGGTCCTGTCGCTTCTGCAAAAAGCAACATGACACAAATGAATAGATTGGAGTTTGTCGGCTTACGCTTGAAAATGTATAGTATTTTGTGGGAGTTAGTTGACATTGCAATTATGGTAATGTGTAAATTATCCATTACTTAACACCAAATAAGAAAACATAACTACCACTTTGCAGCTCATGGTCTTTTCACAGACATACAATACTATCTTCGATTTCCTAAAGTTTATGCAGATTGAGTGCAGCATTGATACAAGCAATCCAAATGCAAATCAGAAATTGACAAAAATTTCATAAGCTCAAAAGAACTGGGCAAATAGTGTTGCTACAGAATGCAGAGCACATGAAATTAAAGCTCTCACTTTAGCTTGATCTTTCATGAAGTCCATGAATTCTCTGGAGGCAACTTCAATGTGGACAATGGACCCACAGTTCTTCACAACTGATTCCAGCAGCTAACAAACGCAACCAACAAAGCTTAAAACTTCGACGCCTGGAACACAGAATCATTTCATATTGGTTGTAACATGATTGCTCTAATTACTGTCAGCTCCTGAACATGTCCTGGAAACTGAATGAAGTGATAAAATAAGAAGACAAGAACAGATAAGTGCAAAAATGAATTATAACCAAAAGAAAACAAATCATTAAATTCTGCTACCATAAACATGAACTTTATCTACAGAGGTAGAGACCCTGCAATTAAGTAGTGTTGATATACACAGAGCAAAGCTTAATGGGTCTGTAGTCGGTTATGCATATAACCAAATTATACAACATGCACACACACAAACTTGTCTTCAACTGAAATACCCTTTGTTAAAACAGGACCAGCCAGCCAGCTTCTCTGCACATAATGTACTTGAATGATGTTGAGTGTAAAGAAACTAAAGCCTTAGTTCAAAATATCTGAGAACAACTGAAACTCATTAAGTTACCTGTAATGCAAACTTTGCAACATGTGGATTCTCATTCTCAACCTTTTTCCTGATGCCCTGCAGAGCGTAAATTGGTCTGAAATCACAGAAAAACAATATACGAAAGGGTTCAGCCAAAGCTCAAAATCACTTGAATTAGCATAAATGTACACCATAGAAATTACTATCACAAGGATTTCTTAATTCTTATTCTGACAGGGGAACTTGTATTGCAGCGGTTCTCAACCTCTTTAGTCCTGCGAGCCCCTAATAATATTTCCAAGGTTTAGGTGACCCTCAGCAATAAAATTCGTTGGATTACTGCCTTCACCGAGTTATTACTACCATGCATTTCACTTCTTACCCTTTTATAATCCATACATCTCATTCATAACAGCACGATCAATTATTAATTAACAGACCAATTTATAATCTGTTGTTTGTAATGATTTATTAAATGAATCATAGTACAAAAAATAAACAAAGATTCATTTTTAATCACTTTGGTGTTAGAGGCCTCAATTCCCCCTTTGAGTGATGGTGGAGAACCTCCTTTTCCTAAATGTCAGGAAGGAAAGATATTCCACATAAGACTCAAAAAAGATCCCTCCCACCTGAAACCCAAAGAATTTGTCTCTGGACCTCCTTCTATCTGGACACTACTGTATAGCGTAGTATTACGTGCAATAATCATGATTTAAAAAATATATTTAAAAAATAAACCCACGCAGACATCTGTTTTTTTTAAAACAAATTCCTGAAGGTTCCAGACGACCCCTGGCAAATCGTAAGGCAACCCATGTGGGGGTCGCAACCCACAGGTAGAGAACCGCTGTTGTATTGGATCCCTTCATAGTTCAAAGTATTGGAAGTTATAAACTCATTCAGTAATGCTATGTTATAACTAAAGCGTGGGTTCATGTTCAGTTTCCACTTACTCAACACTGAATCTCAGTGTCACACATATTTTTACAGAAAATTTACAAGCAAGCATTTGAAGGCAAAACATCCAATTTTAAACTAAATCAGTAGGATCATTACATTAACAGCATTATCAATAACACAAACTGACACCTCTTTCACCCACTACTGTTGGAAGCTATAATATAATGCATCATAATAGGAAAGTAAAATTTTAAGCCATGGCCCAATGTAACCAATTTGAACTCTCTTGTCTTGTATGGACAAGTATGACACAAAATATCACATTAAATTATGCAAAGGAGCGTATGGTCTGGCCATATGCATGTGACAATGAGCTGTGACAATAAGTTCATCTGTATGAAAACAAGAAAGCCTAGGAAAAGTTAGGTCAGAATTCTAGAAATCGAGACCGGTTTTGGCTGTTGTTTTTATGGCCCATAACTTACAGGGAGAAATAGACAATGTTTTCCTGAGGGACATTGGGCTTAGCATGCTAAATCTGCAGATGACGTGATCAGAAGAGGCTAATTCAAAATATTGGATCAATGTCAACAGCACGTACAATGACTGCAATAACTCACAAAGTCTGTAATTAACATGAACATATAAAAACATATTCCTGATTACCATTTATCGTAATATATTGAATAAATCATCCAATTTACTTACTGGACATCACCTTGTCTGATGGCATCACAAATTTGTATGACACTATCCCAGTCAGGATCAAGTAGAAGCTTACTTGTAGCTTTCTCTGAAAACAAAGTAAACAGTTCTGATAATTTTTTCCAAGTTGCATTTTCTTTGGTTAAAAAAAATAATTAAAAGAAATTGATGACCCCAGAGGCAAATTGGTCCAAGTCTCGCAATAACACTCTAAACATAATAATATCTAGTGCTCAAGAAACCCTGTGGTATATGGAGGAATGTCAACTTTTATTCTAGGCCAATTGAAAATAGCAGCAGATCAGAAGAACTCATTTCTGGTCCAGGTTCTCCAGTAATTTTAAGCAGAAAATGTAATCAAACGACAGAGTAAAATTTGCATACTTGTCAGCTTATGAAAATTGATTGAATGATTGCTTATTGTTACATTCCAGACATGTGCATTAATAAAGGTGTACATGCACTTAAGCCCTTTGTCATTAAGTATCATCAAGCTGAAGCATTTGCCTAAAGTCAAAATTAAGTTAAGTTTAATCTTTGTAAAAATGTTAAACTTAAACATACCATTTAAAATAAAAATGTAAAAATACAAAATGAAATTTTAAGATATAAGCAGAATGTGAAAATGTGAAATGTGAGACAATGTGAAAATGTGAGACCTTCAAACTCAGTTGCTTGAAACAAAAAGTGCAGAATGAAACACGTGAAATACCAAACTAAAACAGCATTTTTGTGGCAAATAATACTAATATGATCTACAGCTGGTAATATAGATTGCAGCTCGGAAATACTTAGTAATTTTCAGAATTTAGTATAATTATGGCTGAGCCTAATGACAGTCATATGGTTTATTGTGACAGGATCGCAATAATCGAATAGATAAGACTGAAAATATTACTTCCGCAACTGTCAGTTGCAATTCAGTAATGAAACTGCCACAAAACCATTAATTAAAATAATGCTAACTGTCAGTTTAGCCACCTGACAGGCAACAGGTATAGGTGGAACAATATTATCATACATTAACAAAAATCAATAATATACAGTTCTAAGCAGGCAAATGAAATGGTAGCCAGGCGCAGCAATCTTTCAATTTCAGACAAGGAGTCATCCAATAAGGATGACAACAGAGGATGAAGGAGGGGTTACCCAAAAGTGGAAATAGATATATATATATATTAGGGGATCATATCAATCATGGGTATTGGACAACTGCACATAAATTTGTAACATCTATTTATTTTAGTAGAGCCAATTAGGTTAAAGACCACCACCATCAATGAGACTTGGATCCAATCAAATCAGACTCCTTTCATTGGATGTGGCAGATCAGCAAGGTAACCATATCCACAGTCAAAGTATTATGCATCAGGCCCAACCACCATTGTCAGTAGACACTCATGCATTGGCGAATTAATGGGAAACATGCAATATATTACATAGTTTGACCTGCTGTCATTGGTTGAGAGAAAACATGGAGACATGGAGCTACAATTGGATGCAAATAAGTTGGAAGTAGTGAGGGGAGTTCCAGTGGCGCCAATGTATTGCATATTTATAAAATTTAATTACCATTATAACACATCTGTATTGTCATCATTTGCCTAATTTTATGTCAGCATTGGCATATTGATCTTATGGGGAGCAATATTTACGCTTGGCACAGTGTGCATTTCATAAATGGCCCTTTCAGCATCTCCAAATATCTTCTTCTTCTTCTAGTTCTCTGCCTCTTTGGAAGGTTCAAATGTCCGACGTCGCCATTCTTCTCGCTGTTGGGCCTCTTTTTTTAGCTTTCCATATCCATCTGTTATCATTCAGTCAAGCATCATCTGTCTTGGTCTTCCTCTTGTCCTTCTTCCCAGTTTTCCTTCTATGACTGTTCTTAGTAGTGAGTCTCCTCTCATTATGTGTCCAATCCATTTTCTTTTTCTCATTCTTATTGTGCGTAACAGGGTTCTTTCCTCTCCATCTCTTCATCTTGTTGAAAACTTCTTTATTTGTTATGTGTTCTGTCCAGCTAATTTTCTCCATGTCCACATTTCAAAAGCCTCGAGTCTTCGTATGTCTTCTTGTTTCATGGTCCTTGCAAATATCTACGAAGGAATAATTGGCAACAACAGAGCAGTGGTCATCTCCTTATTCTGAAACAGACTTCAATGCAATCTAAGACATTCATACTTTCTATGCCTCCATTTTGCATGTAATTGAAAACCTATCAGTATAATCGTGGTATCGTGTAGTCAGGTTTAGAGCACCTCTGATGAGCTGTCTTAAAGTGGCACTACATAAATGAGCACTAACAAGTGATCTGCTTGTGTGTGATGCCCCACCCCAGTGTATACAGGCCTCTACTGCAATTGTGATACCACCCAATGTTGTCAATTGTGCTACAGCATCTTAGAGTAAATTGGCAATAATTGGCAACAATTAAAAATAAATACAAAAGGCATTGAATGAGATGGTCAATAATAAGAGCTCAAACAAGGAGGAGGTAAAATCGTATTTTAGCGTATTTTAACAATGATCGTTTCTTCCACTCGCGTTTTAGCATGTATTTTTTTTTGACATGAATAGATATCCAACTATAGCTTAAATGGAGCAGGGATAGATGAAAAGAAGGCTGTCTATGCAGAAATAGGATTGATGAAAAGAAATATACCTAAATGAAAGCTGGATCGATGAAAAGGATCATTTGCATAAATAGAAGCTGGATGGATTAAATGAATATTGCTGTTTTGGGACCTATCTGCATGCTTCTTGAGTACATTGCTTGCAGTAATGCTAATAATAATATAAAACATGCTAATTGTGTTTTTTTACAATTTCACAAGACTAAGATAGGCTAAACATGATTTTACCCGAGGAGGATCACTGCTGCCAATTTTAAATTACCAACAAAGCTAATACAACCATAGTGTGTTTAAGGAGAATGTGTATTAAGCAATGTATAACTGCATTAGCAATTGTTAAAACAGAAACCTGTAATGTACAGTGAACATGTTCTGTTTATCAAGCACTTACTTTCAATGGTCTTTAACACATATCCACAATCATAAAGAGATGACCAAGTGCTGAAAGTGCTCACCTACTATCGTGGCAATGTAACATCTAATCACAAATACAATCAGTTTCCTTTAACATATTAGAGTCGTTAAATTAATGGTCCATTGAAACCGTTTCAAAACTTTTAATACCGTCATTATGCGAAAGCGTGAAGTTGAAAAAATAAGGCAAAATTAAGAATGAACGGAATAAAAAAATCAACACACAGTGCGACGTCGTAAACGTCGCATGACAATACACACCAAGCAAGCGATCGAATGGACCTGTCGACCTCGCAAACATCTCTCTTTTTCGAGTTCACAGATTACGATTACCTACAACTATTTCTGAGGGAAATGTTACAAGTGAACTAACACAAACACGTCAGTAGCTAATATTATATTATATTTATTCATCATCAGATGACCTTCTCTTTGAAGATAACTTCCAATACAGGATGCACAGCTGCCTAAAATGAGTATGTTAATATTTATACTTGTGAAAGAACTTGCTTTTCATCCTGCGCTAAAATCATTTACTAAGCTCATTCAAATGAGTTTGTTAGTCAATGTTCCACATTATATAGCGCTAAACCTTGGACATCATTCCGAGCTAATGCTATTCTGCGTTAATTAATTGGATGCTCAGAGTCATTAAAAAAAATAGGTGGAACGATTTTAAGTAGACGACTTCTCTGAAGCTAGAATGGAATATGGCTGGTTGATAATTATAACAATTACAGAATTTACAGGGTCAGTGCAAGAACGGAACTGGCGCAGGTATCAGTGCTGGGCACGAGACCAAAACCTCGAGACCAAGACCGAGAGGTCCAAGACCAAGACCGGATGGTCCGAGACCAAGACCAAGAGCGGGTGGTCCGAGACCAAGACCGATGCTCTGTTTTTATAAACAATTCAATTTATTAAGACGCTAAAACGGAATGCCACGCTTAAAACATTAATTTTATTGCTGAAGAATAGGCCTACTAATTATCTTCATAATGGTCCAGCAACAGTTTTACCGGCCAGTCTGAACTTTTACGGGTTCAGCCCTCGACTTCGGTCTGAGAATATAACACTATAACTTACCTACAGTATACGATAGGTAAATACTTCAAGACATGTAGATTAACGTTCCGTTTGAATGATGTAGGCCTACTTGTACCTCGAATTGTAGTGACTACACGTGGCCTACCACATAATTATTAGATTGTTCCAAAACCTTGACATTTGTGAAAGCAAATTTTGAAAAGGCTGGTTCCGTTGCAAATGCATTTTTTGCCCACAGTAACATGTATAATTATTATAGGTGGTCAACACGTCATAAATCGATAACGATCGGGTAAAGGCTAAACACCGGTGTCTCTGATCGAAAATAACCGACAAATATCAAAGAAATTGCTCTGATACGGCAAATGACCAAGAACGCTAACCTAAGAGACGGAGACCAGTCCCAAGACCGTTCCTTTAAGAACAAGACCGACGCATTCGAGACCAAGACCAAGACCGATGGTCCGAGACCAAGACCAAGACCGATACATTCGAGACCAAGACCAAGACCGCACTTTTCCGGTCTCGAGACCACATCCACGGCAGGTATTTGAGGTGGAAAGCTGAGATCAAATACCTCCTCAACTACTATTCTAAATCCAGGTGATTATATATGCCCCAGACAATTGGGCTAAGACATTTGTCCCAGGACAATTGCCCCTATATGTATATATGGATGTATGTATGCGGCACGTGCACATGTATACATGCATGGGGTATATATGTATGTACAGGGGCATCCAGATGGGGGTCCGGAGGCAAATGCCTCCAATTTCACATAGGGAGGGATATTTTTTAGTTTTAGGGGGAATATTTTGCCTTCCATGCCCTTGGGATCGGGGGTTTGCCTGCATCACTCAAGGGGGATGGATTGATGCTCCTGTGTATGTTTGTATGACATTGTATGTACATGTGCATGTAGGTATTCATGCATATACATACATACATACATATGCATTTATGTGTGTATGTATATATGCATGCGTATACATACGTACGTAAATAATCATGTATGTACGTATATATAGTTTGGACGAGCTTCTGGTCTAACCGGGTGAGGGGGGGTGGCAATTGCCCTAGTCGGGAGGGGCAATTGTCCGTTCCCAACCCCAGCCGAAGATGAGAGAGGAATACTTTTATATATGTCGCCTACTAAAGTTTGAACTATGAAGACACGTATAAAAGATGAGGACTGACAAAATCTGAGGAGTCAAGATCTAATCAAAGTTCTTGTATTAAAAGAAGCAATACAGTGGGAGATTTTGAGCACCAAACAAAGCAATTCGGAGTCACAGGTATAAAAGTAAAAGGAGCAGTAGGTAAGAAATTCTTCAGTGTAAGAGTTGTGGAACTCTTGTACCATTATGCTAATTTCTTACCTGCAGTTCCTTTTATGCTTGTGTTATGGTTTGAACAGTAATGCCTCAGCGGACACTGATACTATCACAGATTTTAAGAAGAAGCCAGGTTAATTTGCGTTGGTTTTAACAGACTCATCTTCTGAACCACGTAGAGCTCGTTATTCTAATTAAAAACCCGCCAATCGACTAACGTAACAGATGCAAAAATTAAGTCAAAAACCCATTCAATTAAATTTTAAATTAGAACAGAGTGATGAATGACTGAAGCCATGTGTTCCCAGAGGTCAAAGTTGAATGTTCAAAGTTATCAGTTACTATAGAAAAGGGTGGCACAGTGGCTGATTGGTTAGAGCAGTCGGCCGGTAACGCTCAGTGTACGCTGAGTAAGCGGGTTCGACCCTCGGCCGAGGTGTTACTGTGTAGAGACCTTGAGTAAGTCCTTTGCACACATTTGCTCTGCATTACAACTGCAGTGTGCGCTTTCGTGCAAGCAGCGCCGTACCGAGCTAGAATTGCGCCCTGTGCCTAGCTAATTGCGCCCTGTGCGTAGCATCAATTTGGCCCCCACATTTTGAAAATAGTTCATTTTATGGAATAATAAGTTATTCCATCTTGAAATTTGCACCCCTTCCACATTTGCACCCTGGGCCTAGACCCCGGTGGCCCTCCCCTCGGTACGGCTCTGCGTGCAAGACTTGTTTGGTTAAAGCATGTCATAAATGCCTAGTTGTATTTTATTGTAAGAACTATATTGCAATTGTAATAATTATCTCTTTTGTTTCCCACTATTATTAATTGAATATTAATTAGCGATAATTTAGTTCAGCACGTCAGTGGAATTGTTGCCTAACATGTAGATTTAATCCAAACTTGGAAGTTAAATGCTTAAATTAGCAAGCAAATGTTGATTGGGATTGATCAATTGAAAACGGTTCTGTGTGTAGAGGCCAACCATGCAATCCCATTTACAATGTGTACTTAAATATTGCAAATTGAAACGAACAATCGGTTTATCCTATTCCACAACTAGCTAATTCCTTCCTGAACCCTAATTTCTTGAGACAAATTATTCGCAGGTTATGGATTTGTGGACCAAATGTAATTTTCAGAGTAGTTAAATACTACCTGTAAACAGATAACATGATAATTTTCAATGTTTTGACACCAAAACAGAATAACAGTCTTTATTTCAAAATATATTTGCAACATTTGACTATGTCTTTATTTTGCGTTTCTGCCCTTTCCTGTTGGCCGTTTACTTCCTTTCTTGCCGTTCTTTCCCTTTTTCATTGCCATCTTCTGCTTTTTCTTGTCCTTTTTCATTCTTGGATCAACAACACGATAGTGTCCCTTGATGCCATCCGGTCGGGATGCTCTCCTGCCGGTCGTAGTGTGCTTTTTGGCAACAACATACGTCAGACTTCTTTTCAATGGCTTCAATAGACCGGCCTTTTTGTAGATCCTTCGAAACACAACATATTAGTCAAGCACTTTAACTATCATGTACATCCTCATAAAATTCAGACACAAATTGTTCAGAGAACAAACCTAAATACATTATTGGCTACAGAAGATAATTACAGACCAGACATGAGGCAAAGTGGAAACAAAAGAACTGCCTATTAGACAAGGTTTTCTATCATTTTATAGCTCTACTCCCAATCTAGCTCTCAAGCTACTTGCTTCCAGTTTAGGTGAAATCCAGTCCAGGTCTGATAACCACAGACTTCACTTCAATCTTTCTATTAAGAACATGTCATCAACTCAACATTCGATCAATGTATATTTTGATTCCTTTTTCCTCTTGCACCAACCAGACTGTTATGTTCCTGGGCCTCCTCACCAGCTTGACCAAAAAGATTAGAATTCTGCCCACACTGTGCATTCTGTCGACTGTCTTTCTAATACCAACTTAAGACAAATGATTTTTCAACTCATTTACCCATTCTGATCAATTCAGCTTCTCAACTAGTCTCACTTGATGCAACCAACGACTGTTACAAATATCCTTATATTAGATTAATCGAACTGTAAAGTGCAAATTTTCATTCATTAAAATCACAGAATTAAATGCAAAAAAAGCAGCATGACTGTGACAACTCACTCTTTAGCCTGCTTCATTTTCTCTCTCTCGGACATTTCGATGTTTTCTGTTGAAGCTTCGGCCTTCTTGCGTGCTTTCTCCAAGCGCTTCACCAACTTTTAAACAGACACAATAAAAATCTTATACTAAAAAGAAATTGTGTCTTGCATGAAAGCAGAGGATTATAGCCAACTGGGAAAGAATGAGTACATAATAGCTAAAAAAAAGAGAAAATATCAACAAACTAATGCAACAGATTAGGGCATAAACGGAATATTGGACTATTTGGAAGTATTTGCCTCGGCAAATATTACACCCGCAAATAGCTAAAAATAACTTTTATGATAAAAATAATTTTTTTGGATAAAATAATTTTTTTTCATCAAATACATTTAGGACTAACGAACTCACTTATAAGCTATTGATTACTTAAACAAGAACTTAATATTCCATTGAGTTTTCTTTAAAATAATGATCATGTTAATTTATATTTTAATTTCTTTTGGCAGTATTCCCCAGGAGGCAACAAATAAGTAATTTTCCCGCTTTAATTGGCTCCACCCACTTTCCGGTAAACATTAGAGAGTAGAGACGTCATTGATAACTTCAGATTTCAAATTTTATAATAAAATTATACATTTTATTCACAAAGAAAGTTATTAAATAATAAATATATTGCTATAGCCTAGAGTGTGACAATACGCTACATGAGGGATATTGCTATAGACTCTGCATTGACTATAGATAGTTCTCCGTGGCAGTGGACGTCACAGGTTAACTATGGATGGTACTCGCTGGCCAGATTTGCCGCTACTATTCGGTTCGTACCCGGATCCGGCAAATGGTTCATCCAAATACTCGGATTCGGTACTCGGTGGAAATTGTCTACTCGGTTATGCCCTATAACAGATGTCAGCTATGATCCTCATCCTATGATCCTCAGCTATGATCCTAAAAACCAATCATAAACTAGTTCCATGGTTTTCAATTAGGTTTTGGCCACTGTCCCTATTTATCACTGGACCACTGCATGAAAAGACCATGCAAAGAAAGCACGA
Source organism: Bimastos eiseni (assembly GCA_959347315.1). Classification (NCBI taxonomy): domain Eukaryota; kingdom Metazoa; phylum Annelida; class Clitellata; order Crassiclitellata; family Lumbricidae; genus Bimastos; species Bimastos eiseni. Next base: position 44,848,334 of record OY365808.1, on the reverse strand, counting down.
TCTCAAAGTACAAACCCTTCATGCCATCACATGAATGTCGTGGATTTTTGAACTCACGTACAGCGCCCTCCTATCCTTCGGCCTAGGACGAGTTACAACTCTATATAAACTGTCTTATTATTACAACAAAAGCAAAAACTGAAACCAAAGAAAGTCTGGGTTTTGATGCTATCTTGTGCTCATTACACCAATATCTTTGTAACCTTGTGCTTATAATAACTGATCAATCGATGTTACCATTTGCTTATAACAACTGACCAATTAATATTAATTGTGCTTATAATAACCGATCATTCGATGTTACCGTTTGCTTATAATAACTGATCAATTTATGTTACAATGTGACTATAACAACTAATAAACTGACGTTACCTTGTGCTTCTTTCTGGCTCTGGCTTCAGCAACTTTCTTGATTGGTTGAACATCAATTGCCTTTTGACGTTCTTTATACATATCTATTTGCTCCTAAATCCACAAGAAATACTGTTTTATTCTCATTATAAACCATTACCAGAATGTTTTACACTCATAAACATGTGTTTTAACATTACTATTAGCTCAATGTTAATTTACATTAATGGGCTATAGTTGCACACAAACAAATAATAACAGCCTTCTTGCAATTTTTTAAAAGTGTGCCAAGACTCAGGTTGAGAAGCAATGTTGTACTGCATCAAGTCTTTAGCTGCAGAATGAATTTTTTTGGCCGAATGTTAGGAATCAGAATAATATGCATTATTAAACTGACCAATGGATGAAGTAAAGTATAATTCAAATAACAGGCTGATTTAGCTATATACATATGCATTGATCTACTGACTCTGTTCTATTTCGATCAACTAACTTTGTGAGCATCTTTGCAGTTTCAGAAGCTGTTGACAAATTTGTGTTAATGCTAAATTTCATTTTTACAATAAAACGTTACATCTCGATAGCGGCATTTATGGTCGATTTGAATTCTACAGGAATCAACATTTTGCTTTTTCTGCCCAGAAATGACCTACTGCGGCAAAAGTCATAAATGAGACAACACGAATGCAGCCAACCAGATAGACTATGATAGCAAAGTTGTTAAAAAGAAAGCAATTTGACCATACCATGAAAGTTATTTGATTTACATCAGATTATAGGCAGGGCATTAACAGTCATAATGTGTTATATATGTAGATATTATCACAGATAAAGCTACGGTATCAAGCAAGATGCAGTGCCATGTTACAAACAAAGCATTAGAATCACATAGGAAAGAATAAGACATATACTGGATGGTCGACAGAAAGAAGCATAGGTTTTCGTTAAGATTCATTCGGTGAGAGATAAGTTTCTGTTATGTCTATATCGTGTCGCGGTCGCAGAGCTAGTGCCAAGAAGAATGACACCACAACAACATTCTTTTTATTCTGTACACTTCTGCTTGAGGTAGCATCCTCCCTCCTCTCGGCATTGCCTCCCACCAGTATGCTGATGACATACAGGCCTATCTGCATGGGCCCCCTTCCTTGACTTTGCAAATGGTTGAGCGCATGCTGGAGACGTCCACTGTTCTGGACTCCTGGCTCTCCTTTCATCGCATCTCCCTGAACCTTAGCAAAACCCAACATATCTAGCTTGATGGCAGAGTCCAGCTGGGCAGGATCGGCTTGGAGATCCTCCGTCACGCTAACATCTCCTTTTCTCTATCTGTTCGAGCTCTCGGCTTCCTTCTTGACCCTACCCTTTCCATATCTGGTCACTTGTGCCTGCTTCTATCACCAGCACCAGATCTGCTCTATTACACAATCACTCTCATTGCATGCTATGTCCACGCTTGTGCCACTCTGATCTGCTCTAGGGCCGACTTTGGCAGCACTGCCTTCCTTGGACTCTCCCCTCATAACAAACATCTCTAGGCTCTAGTCCATTCTCAATGCGTCTACCAGACTAATTGCTGGAATTCAAAAATTTCATCACATCTCTTCCTTCACTCTCTTCTCTCTCCCCTGCTGTCTTCCGGAGGTGCTTGAAGACTTTCCTATTTCCTCTAATGCTTTGTGTTGAGTCATGAGCGCCTCCGATTCAAGCGGCGCCATATAAAGTGCTCCATTACATTACATTGAAGAATCTTTATTATGCCTGAATAAAGGGTGATGGTAAAAAGAAGTCTTGGAGAAGCAATGGTGTTGACAATAATAATTTATCAATGATACACGTTGCAGAGTACAAAGCATTGTAGCTAAGTGATTAAAAACATTATTTAAAATGAATAAGTGTACATACAAAACCTATATATATATATATGTATATAATATAATTATACATATAAATACATACAAAATATATATACAGATCAAATAAGTACCATAAATGCAATGAGTCGCATGATGAATGGTTATTATGAAGTGTGCCGTGGTTGCAAAAAGGTTGGAAAGCACCGCAATAAAACGTGAATCTGCAACTGCACAAAGTTTAACAGACAAAACAAAAGATGAAAGCTTAGAGTCTGCATTACCTTCGTAACTGGCGTCTGCTTGCGACAGTGCAGCTTCTCTTCCTTGACAAACCATTCTGGCAAACCGTCGTCATTGCTAACATACCTGAAAGGATTTTTAGGAGCTTTAGGGAGCCTATTACAATTCAGTTAAATAGAATGATGAATTCTTTACATGTAGTGCCACATTGCAGCCTTTGCTGTGGTCCAGTGATCATGTTATTTATCTGAAAATTATAGTAACTCAGTAAATCAATGGAAGACCGCTCAGTTAATTCTGTGTCTAGTAATATCAATTCAAACTAGTCAAAACCAGCATTTTTGATACTTAAATTTACGCTCTGTGTTCGTAAAACCAACTTATTTTATTCTCTAGAATTAATTGGTTATTCCACTTTTCCAAAACGTGCAATTGTGCATACTCAAATCCAGCCTAATGCCTTATAACAACATCCAAACAGATTCTGCTCTTTTTTTAAATGCAAAGTTTATTTTTATACTTGATTCCTCGTCACTGGTCAACTGGACATTGTTTATTTTATTTAACTTTCAGTTAGCTCTGTGATGACAAGTAAATCTCTAAGGTCACTCTTGACTTTCTTTAAAAAAAATACAATATTTTCATACTTATAATACCTTGTTACTAACTTGTAAAAGTCAAGTTGTTGTAAGAAAAAATCCAAAAAATCACCTGTTGTATGACATTTCAACCAATTCTCGCTTTCTTTTTTCACTTCTAATAATTTCCTCTCCTATAGCCAACTCATAAGGGTTTAATTTGACCCTCTTTTTGCCTGAAATCAAGAAAAATGTCACAATTTTGATATGCAATCTATACATTTCTCAATTCAAATGAAATGATGACATTAACACACTACTAGACATCATAAGAAGACAAATTTATGCAATGGTAGTGGTACAGCGATTACAGTTCACAACTTTAATCAAAACTGAAATTGAGATTTCAGCTGTGGGTCATAATTGCTCAACTCCAAAAGCCGTTGACTTGTGATAAACATGTCAGTTACCTAAGATAGCATTAAAAGGTAGCACTCTATTGCACAATGTGTAACATATTGATCACACAATTGCACTGGAAGCTGTGATAGAGCTTATAGGTATCAGATGGTGCATAGAATGCCACAAACAGAAGATGGTTATGTGGTCAGATTGGCTACTCTGGTTAGAGTATGCGTCTGACGTCAGGTGATACTATCGATATAAGACTCTTCAAATGGGACTCGCATCTTGACTTCAACCGAGAATGCTTTTCAATTTTCAATCAATTTCAATTAAGCAACATCATGGGAAAGGAATGAGCATAGATGTGACTTCATCAATACAAGTTTTACAAAAGGATTACTCTAAATTTCACCCCTAAAACGTATACATACTCAATTCTGCTGAATCATTGTCAGTTTCTTTTCTTTTTCTTTTGCTAGTAAGAGCTCCTTCATCACTGTCATTATCACTGTCATCAGAATCATTGCTGTCTGAGCTGTCACCCTCTTCTGTATCTTGCACTTCATCCTTTCCATTCTCCTCCTCCTCCTCCTCCTTTTCTTCATCAACCTGCAAATATTCCTCAAACTGCATCTCACTTCCTTCCGAATCCATATAACCTAAAAAAAAAAACAACCAAAAATTACTGGAAACAAGAGTTTTAAACGCAAAATCTTTTATATGCAAAATCAACTCCTTATAAACAGAAAGCAAACATGTCTATATTACAAAAACTAAATGAATATTGGGAAGGCTCCAACATACATTTGGGTTGATGTGAGCAAGGTATATTCAGTAGTCCTATGCAAAGGGCCAGACTATTACGCTTGCTTTAACCCTTCAACGACCAGCGTCATTGATTATGTATGCCTCACCCTTTAGTACACACTGGTAGTTAAGGGTTAAAACTTCCAATTCTTGGTGACCGAGGCGCACGACTCGCTACAACGTATATAACAATGTGCTGAAAAGAATAGAAAGAATGAATTCAATTGCAACACAGTTTGGCAAAGTAATATAAATGGCCTATAGCTAGTAAGGGAGAATAACTTGCACAAAATGGCTGATCTGTGTTTCATTGGTTGACCATTTAACATCCCAATTCAAAACCTAAACATATTATCTTACAGCATTGCTACTTTCTAACTAAATTATCAGGCTTATACCACCCATTATATTGAATATATTAGTTTAGCAAGATATTTGATAAACCTTGTGGCTACACCCAAAGACTACAATGCACAATCCAAAAAGAGCCCAAATCCCTACACAGAAATACTCCAGTGTTTCATTTGCTAAATTTTCACTGCATCAAAATATATCCACACATACCATTTACTTTGTTGATAAAAAAATCAAATACAAGAAGCAGACGACTAAGACATTTATGACTCCAGATATTTAACAGATGAAGTACATACCTTCATCATCTGAATCAGATGCAACTTCCTCTTGATCACTGACGTCAGCAAGCTGATTCTGCAATTCAGAATTAGACAATATAATTATAAGTGAGGATAGTATGTAAGAAACTAAGCATGTATGTGAACTTCATACATACCCACAATTTGATAAAACCAGCATATAGATCCTGTTTAAAAATTATCTGGCCTGTTAATTTGAGGGCAATGTTCTAAGATTACCTGCTTGGATTTCAAAGAATTAATGTTGAAAAGCTCGATGTCGTCAAGTGCTTCTATCCTGTCTCCAGGTATCACCATGTTCAGCTTTAACTTCTCTCTAAGCTTTCTCTTCTCTTTTGATGCCAGCTTCTTCTTCCTAACCAAACAACCAAAAGTCACATTAATTCATGGAGGTAGCTTCAGCCAAATCAAATTCACCAAAGCAGCAAATTTCCTGGAAAGTAGTTCAGAATAATGTTAAGTTCATCCAGATATATATCTTCTCAACACTTTGTTAAGATTATATTTTACATGCTACAGAATGCCATGCTACAACAGACTTCAAGCCATAAATGCATATTATCTCTATCATATCTATCAGCACTTTGACACAAAAAACGCATATCTAACCTATTTTAACTAAGACATCTTTATTACAGCATGTTTGTAAGCAGGATAAAAACTCCAGAACAAAGTTCAATTGCAGTGAGTTCCTATTCAAACCATGAACTATGCTTGGGATGCAATGTTACAGAACACACACGCACGCACGCACACGCACTGTCAACATAAGGAGTCTATATAGAACTGTTTGTTTAATAGATTGTGATGAAGCACCATGGAGTAAATTGTCAAGCCCCCTTGGTTCTCTACAGGTTTACATACTAACTGTTCAAATACGATAATATTCTTGTTACCTCTTCAAGTCTTTCTCTTTCGTTTCTCGTTGCTTGGAGATTTCCTCGTTGACTGCATCAAGTTCTTTCTTGTCTTCATCCTCCTCATCGGATACATCTTCTGTTGGATCTCTGTACAAAGTTTATTTTAGGGTTGTTACTAAAATACCCTAAGTTTAATTTAGATTATTTCATTAAATCTGGTATCTGTTTCAAAGCATGAAAATCTATTAAAATTGTATTCACGGAGTCAATTACTACTACCTTCATACAAAAAAACTTCAATTGTACCATGTGTTGAAGTTGATACATTAGCCGAGTCTGAACAACTGAGAGCAAACTGTTTTTTTACAATGAAGACAGCTGATTTTGTCCCCCATCTTCGACTTCTCCATCAGCATAAACCTTAACCCTTTAATGACCAGTGTGTACTGGTCGTTAAAGGGTTAAATTCAATGTAATTGCTTAATTTTGAACTCAAACGTTTCACATTCTTATTGTTTGTCAAACTACTAACAGAGTAAATGGTCCAATCACCATGATGAAACAATTTAGACAATTAATCAAACAAGCTAAAATTTAATTATTAAAATTTTAAATGATTAATCAAGTAATTAATCCTTAAAATCTAAAGCCCAAGTTTATTTCACTTGTCACAAGCAATTACAAAATCAAATAAAGTGCCTTCAACACCTGGTGGTAAAGCCAAATAGAACATTGCTTTTATTTTTGTCAAGCAAAAATAAAGACAATGTCTTGATATACTATTTAAAGCATGAAAAGATCATGATAAAAAAGCTAAAGACCAAAAGAATGAAGTATTTGTAAACATACACAGTTACTTCTGATGGGTTTATTTCAGCCCAAAACTTCCTCATTGCTTTCTGCCATTTGAGTAATGCTCTACAAAGAAAACCAATAAAATAGCAACATTGACTCTCATTCAAATCAATTAACAGAAATTTAACCACTACACAATTCTAGTAAAGTGCTGTTTAAAATGTTTTCTCAACAATACAATCCTTTTCAGATCACACATGAGACCTACTATAAAAAAAAATCCCACTCAAACTCAACATAATGAAAATCAAGTCATATGCAGCTTGAATGAATCATCTAGTATGAATGAATCATCTAGTGTGAATGAATCATCTAGTATGAATGAATCATCTAGTATGAATGAATCATCTAGTGTGAATGAATCATCTAATATGAATGAATCATCTAGTATGAATGAATCATCTAATATGAATGAATCATCTAGTATGAATGAATCATCTAATATGAATGAATCATCTAGTATGAATTAATCATCTAGTATGAATTAATCATCTAGTATGAGTGGTCTGTCACTCAGCTGACCATAGATATTTCAAAATTACAGTCATGGCACTGCACATCTAAAGAAACAATAAATCTTTACTTGAGATCTGGCTTGCCAAGAACCCTGATGTCTTTGCAGCACTCTTTTATTTCATTCGTCGTTAGCTTGTGGTTAGTGATGCGATCGTCATCCAGATCAATCTGCAAGTGGCACACAACATACTTTATACATCAGCAATTCCTTTATGCAAAAAATATAGCAGATAAAATTTGCGACACGAACTTTCTTTCGTTTTCATAAGTATGCCCTGTGACAGCAATTTTATATAGCGCCACGTCAAGATTGCCTACCCAAAGAGCTGACACAACAATGCTTAAACAAAACTTGTTTGCATTCAGAACCTTTTTAAATCAACTTCAGTTTATGTATTTATTGCATTTAGAGGCAACCCTGATATAAGTACTTGAGTAATCTGCACTGCCTGTATCACAACAATAGGCAGTAGCAGTGTCTATCTTTTGGAACCGGGCATCTTGGGAAACATAAAATAATCGGCTATATCATCGGTATAGGTAAATAAATAATCGGTATCGGCATAATCAGCAAAAAGTGATATTGGTACAACTCTAGTATAAACCTATTAATACTTGCATATTCATAATTGCATATCATTACAGCTCTACATCACATACAATGGCATTCTTCATTCAAAGGTCAACATTTAAGGCTTCAGCTGCTACTTGAGCATGTACGGCATTCAATATCAAATACTGTGAACTTTCAGCAACTTACGACTGACCTGAGTGCAGTTTTTTAAAAGTTCGTGACATTGCTCTTCAGTAATAAACTTCAAGGCACTCAGTTTGTGTTCCTGAAGAAAATCACCCTCTGCATAGCCAATGGCCTTTCTGAAATCACACAACACTTGGAAATAGAATTTTAATAGGTTCATTATTTCCCTGTTCTCAACAGAAGGTCAGGCATCTAAATTATTATGAATTTATAGACAAGGCTAAGTACAACAATCAACAGGGAACAATGATAGAGAAACGCATAATGCATGTCGAGTAACAAAAAGGTTATTACCCTACATGGAAAGAAAAATATTTATAATTTATGAAGCTGACGAAAGCCAAAAATGGCTATCTCAGAACATTTTTTGTCATGTTGTCATTTCTAAATTTTTGATGAATTGATTTTCACATATTTAAAAATCTAATTGTTTGAAGGTGTATATATTCATGTAGAAGGTACAGAAGAGAGCAAGGTACAAGTATGGATAGAGCTGTATGAAACAAATGATTTCTGTGTTAACCTGCAATTATTGGAGACTATTCATCAGATATAAAACATTATCTCACTATGCCATCAGCCCATCTGTGTCTCATAGGATTTGGCAAGAGAGACTAATGAGTTCCCTATAATAAAAAAAGAAAACGATGGCAGACTCACTTGCTCTGCTTTTCAGGGTGAACCAAGTTCAGAGGTCGTTTCGGCTCCAGATCAACATCTTTGAACACAAACTTTGCGTCAAAGAACTTTGGATCAATGTGATCTGGCGCAAGATATCCCTGGCAGAAGACAAATATCTCGGCAGACTCGTTACGCGAGGCCTGAGGTTTTGTAGAATGAACTTTCTTGAACATTTGACCAAAGACCCACAGCAAGGCATTGTAATCTTTGGAGCGAAATACCTTTGTGATGAAATGACCACCAGATACTAGAAATGCTGCTGCAAGCTTCAAGGCACTCAGAGTCAATTGGGCTGAAAGTAAAACGACATTTAATTGCAAATAAGCCTTGGTCTACCAATATTTCCAGATAGATGCATGCATGTACAGTACAAAGAAGAATTTTTCAGCCGATCATAGGTTCATGTTCCATCGCAAGACAAGTCGATCATGGTTTCTCTGTCGTTGGACCATCGTTATGGAAACCATGATGTATATATTGTCAACCATGTATTCTATTATAAGACAAGTTAATCAAAATAAAACTTATTTTCTACTTGGCTAGTTAATAGGAAACATCAGCAAATGCTTATTTTGGGAACTTTAAATAAATGTACTCTAATGTAACAGAACACTTGAATTGTGCATATTGAGAGCCTCTCAGAAACACCTTCACACAACTATCAGCCAAATGCCATCAGTGAAACTCAGCAAACTTCCTTAGGTAATTTGTTCCATAACAATGGTCCAACGACAGAGAAACCATGATGTACACACAGCAAGGTGTGAACAATATTGCATTATATATATATAATATATATATCCCGATCTCAGGCATAACAATTTGCTGCACAAAATAACTATGTGAAACAATGACACATATATAGACATTCAAACAGAATGTATAATCTTACCTTGCATGAAGGCATCATGTAGCCAGTTCTTTCCAACATTTGGTGCACCATCGTGCAACACAATGCTAGCCTTGCCATCATGAACAACACGCTTAATTGCCTAGAGCAAAAACACAACAGCTGAACAAAGTGATCAGGGCTTATCCATCCCAAAAGAATCACACCAGATACTAATTAGTTAGATATATCAATTACACAACATTCACAGATTGCAAAAAACATTTGTTTCCTGAATTTATGATGTGCACAATTCCGAAAAACAGAGTCTTAGATGCGAGTAAAGAGCACACAAACAACTTGGGATTACATGGGTCATTACAGTCTGCTCCTCGCTAGACTTCAGCCAAAATCATTGGAAAACTGGCCAATGTAATGCTGAAGAGACACTATGCTGTACACCTTGCCTGTCAACTCTGTTTCAAAGGGTTCAAAAACTGGAGCGTCACACGAAATTGATAACTCATGAACTACATTGATCTCTCCTAAGTTTATGATTACATGTCACTTTGATGCCGATGTCTAAATAATGGTTTAACACATTTTAGAAACAGTCAAACTGTAAATCCTCCAAATAAATAAAAGAGCATTGTAATGGTCTTCACCATTCTATTTAATTATATTGATGTGAGCTTTAATAATGGGTCATTCTCGTGTATCTATCGCCTAAGTTCAGCAAAGCAATATGATAAAACACTAAATCTACATTAAAATCATACCTCTATATTGTACAACATTAATGCTTTGCAGACAAAGAACTATTTCTTGTTTAGCATCTAAGAGTCTATTGCCATTTCTTCTTCAACAAAGTAAGACACAATGACATATTCTACCTGTTTGCACTTGTCTGTGGTGATGTCTTCAACTAGAGTTATGACATTTGGAATCGGTCGAATTGGGACCAAATCAATTCCTGTTTAGACAGAAAAGCACGGACAACATCTAGTTCACATTCAACATTGATTAACATATAGCAAATGTATCCCAGAATTTGAAGATCAGCTGATTATTTTTAGGATCAAACTGAGAACACCTTTTACATAAAAAAACCAAGATTACTTAGACCATAAAAGGTGAACAATTGATACCAAAAACTGAAAGAACAATGCCTCCTGATGTGAGTAACAAGAGAATCTAGGAGTGGGAATGGAGACAATGCCTTGTCCTTATGTCACTCTTTAGTCACAACCAATCAATTGAATTTAGAAACAAGATGCATGACAAAGACCGTATTCCTGAGTTTTAATGAAGTATTGTACTCAAAGCATCCGTAATGTATCATTCCAGTTGCAAAGGGAACAAAAAACACACAGAATGTGTATAAGTTATTAAGTACCACATATGGTTATACATATATACATATATATATATATATGGCGGCAGTGTGAGTAGACGGTACAGTCGAGAGTCATGGGAATATCTACAGTTTTAATGTCTTAGCGTTGCATAATTTACTCTGTATTCTGCAAGAGATGAGATTTTGATTCGCTGATGCGGATTGTTTTGTGGTTCCGATTGGTTTTGCGGTTTTTGTCGAGGATTTGTCGAAGATTTTTCAGTGTTGGCACTCCTCCCGCGGTTATACGTGAGAAGCATACACAATCCATACACTCACTGGATGTCATAGTAGAGTCTTGACCTAATGCACAGAACTTGCATGGGCCTGCCACTCGAAGTATTGTAAACATTCAATTGGAACCTCTGTGCACTCGCTCGACTCATTGTCGAGTCGCAACTATGACCAAGAAGACGCTTAAATCTGACAATCTCGTAGAGCTATTTCAGGATCAGCGCACCATGGATCAATTAATCCCCAAGGTAACGGAGTCGTTTACGCCGCTAGTTCAAAACATTGTTGTACAAGTCATGTTAACTTTCAAGGCATCGCTAGGGGAAATGATTGAAGGGAAAATCAACGACAAATTTGAGTCGCTGTCATCTGATCTTCAGACCAGAATGGCTGCCCTTGAAACTACAAATAAGTCCATGGCTAAAAAACTGGAAGAGCAGGAAGTTCACAAAAGGGCGACTTCCCTTATCATTCATGGACTTAAAGAGGATGCCTCCGCTACGGTCTCAAGTGGATGCCAGAAAATAAATCGCAATCAAGAATCGGCCGATGCGGTGCTGGACCTCTGTGAGTCGCGTTTGGGCCTGACTCTGGTGAGATCCGATATTGCAAGTACTCGAAGACTGCCGGTACCTAAAGGAAATCAGACTCGACCAGTCCTGGTCGAATTTACATCTAAGTTCGCCAGGACTAGGTCTTCTCTTCTCGAATGCAACTTCGTGCGCGTACCCGTTCCGGGAGGCAGTCTGAAATCCAGATCTACATAAACGAAAACCTCACAAAACACAATGTGACCATATTCTCAAAGGCCAGAGCTCTCACTCGGGATAAGAAGATCACCTCCACTTGGACGTATGGTGGAATTACCTTTATCAAGGCTACAGAAGCTGTGGGAGAAAAACCCACAAGAGTTGCCACGTTGGAGGACTTACTCCGCTATCTGTGAGTCGTTGTTTGTCTTGATCGTCTATGGCCTACTCGTAGGACTAATTCACACTGACTTCCAGTTTTGGTGAATATTGAATGCTCATTAATTACCAAGTGAACTTGTAGATCTGAGGTTCTATAGATCATAGGAGTAATTTCATTTGTTTTCAACCCAATGTCCGGTTCGATAAGTTTATGTTTTTTTTGCATTATTAGGTCAAGCAAAGTAGGCCTATGTTACTAAATTGTGTGATGCTGTCTACTAATTCTGAACAGAGAGATAGACGGACTATTTAAATACCAGTCAATTCTCTCCCTTCAACTAATGAGCAGAACTATCCTCATTTTCTTTACTTTAATTCTCTTACTCGCGACTGTTATGGTTTATTTTGTGCTTGGGACGCTAATGAGCGATTCCCTTTTCTGTAGCTCATGCACCTTTCCAATATGCTCAAGTGATTGCTTCATCCAGTGTAGACTGTGCTTCAGCGCGTTCCATATTAATCACTACTTCATTTCTGAAGATAACTCTCCCTGGTACTGTCCTAAATGCTTGATTCAAACATTCCCTTATAACCACTTGTCAGATGAGAATGAATTTAGGGCATCGATCTCTAATGAAACGATGGAGGATTCAAGGATGGGTCTCCTTATGGATGGTTCTAAACTAGAACTGTTTGACGATATAGACCCCTCTCGCTCACTACTTAACAACCTAGATGTAGATCCCGATCTTAATTACTTTGACAGGAGGCCTAGCGAAACCGTATACTCATCTCACTCTTCTATTAAGACCCTAAACCTGCGAAATAAGAATCGACATTCACTCATGCATAATAATTGTAGAAGCCTCATTCCAAAGCTACAACACTTAGAATACCTTGCACATTTACTTGATGTTGATATTTTGGCTCTGACTGAGACGTGGTTAGATAACTCCCAGGCTGCTAATATTCCTATTCCAGGGTATAGTTTTGAACATAAGTGCCGTTCTTCTGGGTGTGGGGGTGGTGTGGCTTTTCTTATTAAGAAATCTTTATACTATTCCTCTTGTGCCTTACCAACCAATTGCTTGAAACATTTAATTTATGAAGCTCTTTTTCTACAGTTTCCACTGCCTAATGGTACTTATTTTATTACTGGTTCCATCTACAGACCTCCTGGCAGTGACTTATCTGACCATTTATTACCGAATGGTCTGAGCTGTTAACAGTTTTTCAACATAAGAATAAGGACACCTACTTGATAGGTGACTACAACATCGATCTTCTGAAGACAGCGGACCATAACTTCACTAACGATTTCTTTCATGTTACATCCTCAAGTTTTTTTCTACCTATTATCACGCGCCCGACTAGAATAACTACAACTACAGCTACTCTCATTGATAACCTGTTCACTAATAGGGTTGCTAAGGTACCGGGTTCTACTATTTTAATTGATGATACTTCTGACCATCTTCCAATCCTGGCTTGGATAGACCATAAACCGGATACTCCTAGCTTCCCTCTCCCAACGTATACCCGTCGCTCGGACTCTAATGCCAAACTTATATTTAATAACTTACTGAGTCAAACTGATTGGTCGCCTGTTGATGAAGCTTGTGCCAACACTGACACGAATGCTGCTTATCAGGTTTTTAACCACCTCATAGAAAAGGCCTATGACTCTGCATTTCCCATTTATGCCAAAAACCAGAAACGCCCAAGTGAACTTAAGCAGCCTTGGATGACACCGGGTCTTCTTAAGTCCCAAGACATGAAAGCTAAACTGAATGCTGGTTTCATAAAGGACCCGATTCCCTCTAATAATGTGAAGTATAAGACCTATCGTAACAAATTCAAAACCTTGAGAAATAAACTTGAAAAAGACTACTATAAAAATGAATTCCTCAAATTCAAAGATGACATCAAACAGACATGGCATACTATCAAGCTGATCCTATAACTAAAAAACCTGACTCGTCAGTTAAATTCTTGACTATTAATGGTAGAGAAGTTTCGGACGGTGCACTAATTGCTGAAAGATTTAATTCTTATTTTAGTAATATTGCCCAGGATCTGGTGAATAAAATCCCCTTGAATGACCTTCCTATTTCCACCTTTTTGAAAGTTCTCCTTCCTAATTTCTTTGCCATCTACCCTACTTCTCCAGAGGAAATACTAGCACTTGCACGATCTCTCAAATCGATGAATTAGATCCTACGCTAATTCAACCTATCATGGAACTCATAGTTCAACCATTGGTGTCGATTATTAATTGCTCCTTTGACAATGGCGAATTTCCCAATCAACTAAAAATTGCCAAAGTTGTCCCTATTCATAAACAGGGCCAGAAAGATGAACCTAAAAATTACAGACCGATTTCCATATTAACTTTATCAAACCTCGGAACAGAAATTAAGTCTTACCAACGATAATACTGGACACAGGCATGCGCTTTTTAGCAGCCTGAAGCCAACCTCCAGGAGCAGCACACAGATCAATGCAGACAGTTGCTCTGTTCAGAAAGTTAAACTTCCCATCCAGTTGCAGAAGCTTGTATGCAGCTCTCGACCTGAACCCTAAAATGTTCAATGTATTGTTTTGATACAACCGATCATGTAGACAATTATATTAATAATAATTTATGTAATAACATCAGCACTAAATCAATCAAGATGACCGACATCAAAAATAATAATTTTAAGAAATGATCATCATAGCGCAACATTATCATGGGTGCCAAAGCACACTTCCGATAGCGCCATGAACGGTAATGCGGATGACCAGAAACCCCCTTATGCAAACAATATGGCTGTACATGCATGCGTTCAAATAGAGCGCCCCCTAACAATACAAACACACACATTAAATAATGCAACACAGTCAACAAGTAAGTAATAAAGATGAAGTCTTATAATGAAGAGAATATATTTTATTAAAATAAGCGAAGTGAACGTTAAATGTCGGATATACTGTATAATAATACTCGCACCCAACTTCCGCCAGACTCAGTATCTCATTTATATTGACAATTGTCTTAAGTGACATTAATTATTATTATTATACGGACGATTTGTAAAGCAGCGGCGCTTTACAATAACACAATCAGCAAACAAACAAGAAAAAATCATACTATGACAATAACTAGTAACTACAACAGTTCAACAGGGATATGCCTTCCTGAACAGGTGAGATTTGAGTGGAGCCTAAAAATCTCGATCGATACTGCAAACACACCTCAAGTGAGAGGTTATTCCAGTAGCGCAGGCTGGCAACAGAGAAGGCGCGATCACCAAATTTGGTCTTGGTCTTGGGGACAAGAAGGTCGCCACACGCAGCTCCACGCAGCTGAACACAACACTTTAACCTGCAGAAATCTGCAATGTATCCCGGCACGACACCATGGAGTGCTTTGTGTACGAGTAGACATAGTTTGAACTCTACACGCTGTGGTATGGGCAGCCAATGAAGCGTGTCGCGCAGAAGGGGCGTCACATGGTCAAATCATCGTCGTCCGAACAGTAGCCTCGCTGCAACGTTCAGAACGGACTGTAGGCTGTCTAATGTACATTTCAGTGCTCCTGTAAGGAGACAATTAGATAGGTCTACCCTGGTTAACACGAAACTGGTGACAGCAGTCCGAGCAGCATCGAAGGGCAACGATTTCAGGCAGGATTTGATGAGACGCAGCTGGCGGAAGCATCTGCCGATGGTCGTGGTAACATGTAGCTTCATCGACATATCAGACTGTAAAACTACATACAGATCACGGATGAACTCCACCGGAGTTTAGAATAATCCCGAACACAGGCAGAGGAAAGAGATTGAGTCTAATGCATCGGCCAGAGTCACGCAACATAGAAGTTCAGTCTTGGTGGGATTTAGACTGAGTCGGTTTGAAGCCATCCACGTGGAGAACCTCTCAATTTCAAGGTCCATGCGCCTACAGGAGCTGTCGACCTCTCACGGACAGTCGCTGGTGTAGAGCTGGGAGTCATCAGCATAAAAATGAGACGATATATCCAGATCAGCCGCCAACTTTTGCATCGCACTAATTAATTAAAGTCTGTTCAATGATATCAACTGAACAATCAAGACACTCATAAGCTGAACTCATAAGCTGAACTCACAATGACACATACACAAATGGGTAAAGGTGCATTTTAGCATATTCTATTATTTCAAAGTTCATATTGTGTATTTATTTATTTGGCATAAATAGATGTCCAACTGTAGCCTAAATGGTGCCGGGATCAACGAAAAGAAAACTGAGCAAGTAGAAACTGTACTGATGAAAGGAATAATGCTTAAAGGGAAGCTTGATCGATGAAAATATAAAGCCTATCTAGAAGCTGGATTGATGAGAGAATGTTGCTACGATGGAAGTGGAATCGATAAAGAGAAATGTACCTAAATGGAAGCTGGACTGAAGAAAGGAAATACACCTAAATAGAAGCTGGATCAACAAAAATATCATGATCATGGTTTTCTTTAGTGCATTGCTTGCAGCAATGCTCATAATAATTAAATATGCTGGTTTTCTCTGATCAAAATTGTGCAGAATGAAATGCGCTAAATGCACCTTTACCCGCAAATGACTATAACTTCTTGGTGCCATCGAAAATGTGCTTTGGCATAATGTTGAGCTTTGATGATCGTTTCTTAAAATTATCATTATTGATGTCAGACGTCTTGAGTACTTACTTGCTGACTGTGTTCTAGTATGGGATGCGTGTCATTGTGTTGTTAAACGCGCTCTATTCTAGTGCATTCATGGGCAGCCATATGAAGTAAGTAATATTGTTTACATAAATGGGTTTCTAGTCTTCCGGATAACCAGAAACTGTATTTCTAACAAGGAACATAAAATCGCAAGACACATAAAAAGGTACATTCACATTCGTTAAACAATACGAGGAATAGCTAAAGACATCCGATAGGGCATTTAGACAAATATTGGAAATTATTGTTCAATTCAGTGCATCTTGGGTTTATTATAATTAAAGGATCGCATGGTTTCGACAGGTTGAAAACGCATTTTTCTAAAATCAAATAAACTCGTGTTCATGTCTTACCCTCGGTTTTGGCAAGTTCGTAGAATTTATCTTTTCTCGCTTTTCCAACTTTTACTTTCTTTCCCATCTTAATGTGATATAATTTTAACCTGCTTATAGAAAATATAATTCTATAATCACACGTGCAAAATATACTGCCCAAACGGAAATAGATCCCAACAAGAATATTAATAAATCGTGAATATCAATTTACTTAGCGCTATACTTGTTAAATTGTTACAATGATTTATGAAATTCTGATAGAGCAATTTTTTGGTCTTCTTTTTTAGTTCTCTGCTTAACCATCTCATGTAAATAATAATATAAATGGTAATTTCTATTTTTTATTTCAAACTGACAAACTGCAGTATGATTACAAATAGCCTACGCTCAGTATGAACGAATGATGACCACATGAGTCAAAAGTCAGGAGTCAAAATTTCACAGTCGGCAGTCATGCAAGACTCCCATAACGTAGTACATCCAATCTACCAACGGCGTCGCCTAACGAAAGAATGACTAATCAATCTTTCTGGGATATGGATATCGAACTCGGTTTCTCAGGCCTACGTCCCAATGATATCCATTACTTCACATGCAGCCACCAGATAGTCATTCCAAATGCTTGTGAAGTGCGTGAAATTCTCCTTTGCATGTCATTTAAGCCGTTCCTAGGCGACGGCATCTCTTGCGCCACCTATGGGTTATCCAGTCCAATTGCATGGGCCTCTGCCTCATTTGTTTTATGCCCTCTATATATTTTAAACACTTCTGAAATTGTAATTCTCCTGTCTTCTTGTTTGGTCCTAAATCATCAATTTTATGCAGGCGTATAGTCCTACATATTTATGGGTTTGCCTCTCGCGTGGTAGGATATTGGGCAGCTGCAACGAGTTCATGGGGTTGGCCGCATGCATGTCCACCTCCAATGACACAAGAGGGGCAGGTCATGAGACTCAGGACACGGCGAAGTGGAAGGTGGTGGTAATTAATGAACTAGAGTAAGGAGAGGAATAGGCCTAAGTCTCGAGGGAAGGACAGAGGAAGCACTGGATTGAATTAGACGGCAGGGCAAGGGAACAAACCTCTACCTTCCTAGGACGGGCAAACATAGTGTGGCGAAATTCGCCTGTTGTTGAATGGACCACTGTGTAGTTTATGCTAGTCGATGCTTTAAAAGCTCTTGTTGGGGATCATAGACATTATATATATGATGTCTATGGATATGATGTGACTGCATGGACTAGTAGGCACTGCATAGACTATGAGTGACGGCATGGACTAATAAGGAGGCAGTTGCATAGACTATTAAGGAGTTGAATTGACTAATAAGCGGCTGCGCAGACTATTAAGGAGGTGGTCGCATAGACTATCAAGGAGTTGCATAGACTAATAAGTGATGCATAGACCAATATGCGGAGAGTACCGAGGGCCTATATAAGGCGAGAAGAATGCAAGGGAGAGTAGTAACTCATATCAGCCTTGTATTATATCTGCGTTGTAAATTTTGTTTTATATCAGTCAAGGGAGAGTAGTCGTCGCCGGAGAGTGCCTTGCGAGTTGATTTTGAGTTCGCACCAGAGCATCGGTCCTTGCAAGGGGCAACCTGGAAGAAGTTTGACGATCGATTCTTCGACGAGAAGTCAAGAGACGGCGATAGCATCTTTACCTAGCCTTAGGAACAGTGGCGATAAGAGCGAACTATCAGCGCTTGCGTATTTGTCTGTTACGTAACACTTGCCTAAGGGGAGTTGCGATTTGAGAAGCGCCGGTGTAGGGACACGGTTGCGGTAGATTAGTACTGTGTAGGTGTAAGTTTTTCACGAACTCTACCATTTTTCTTCAACATCACAAGATGAGAAATTCTGCGGTGCTTTCGTCAAGTCGTCGGTAGAGGGCGGTATAGACTGTGAGTTTGCGCCAGACGTTAACAGTAAGATCCCTGCCAAAAAGCGGGAGCCGATCACACGTTACATCGTGTTAGGAAGTAACTCGACGCCAATTTGGAGAGGAGGTTCCCAGAACGGACAGTCCCCGAGTGCATTGCAGCTAGGGAACCAGAAACAAGAACGAACAATCGCCGAAGCAGGAGTGGGAAAAGGAGGGAGAGAAGAGGCATCAGAAGGGGTAAGATCAGAAGGAACAGGAGGACGAGGAGGAAGACGGAGGTAGAGGGAAAAGAGGAAGAGGAAAAGAGCAGCAGAAGAGACAAGAACGGAAGAAGCCGAAGGAAGAAAAGGACGGAAAGAGATGGGAAGAAGAGGATGTGGAAGCGGCGTATGAAGAATAGGATGATGATGAAAACGAGGAATGAGAACGAGGCACAGCAGGGGCAGTAGAAGAAGCAGTAGCAGAAGGAGACTGAAGAGGAAGAGGAGGAGGAGGAGAACGGAAGCAGGAGGAGGAGGGGAAGAGGAGGAGGAAGAAAAGGTAGAATTGGTGTATGGAACTTGAGGAGAGGAAGACGTGTATGATCAAGAGTAGGAAGAGGTGGATGAGGAGGAGGAGGGTGGAAGCAGAGGGGCAGCAGAAGAAGGAAAGTAGGAAGATGAGGATGAAGCGGAGGATGAAGATGATAACGAAATGGGGGATGATTCCTAATATGCAATAAAATAAATAGTCTATTACTATAATATAACGATAGACTATAATATAACGATAGACTATATTATAGCGTATTATCATTAACATAATCGTTATCATGCGTAGCAGGTAATCGGCGCCTTTATGATTGTGTAACAGTCGAGTGAAGGAAACGACGGGAAACTTAATAATTCTACTTCATTGATCCAAGCATACACATGTTTATACTTATAATATACTTACATACTAATTATGTAGGCACACAGCCGCGTTTGAAAGTCTTTTGTAATTCACAAGCTTCAGAGATTACAATCTTATATTGTGTAATATATCTAGCCCCTATCTTTAATCTCATATCTAAATTTTAATAGCGTCTTTCTGTAACACTAATTGAAGCATCAACTGATGGTCAGTTTTAAAAACAACCACATTCAAGTCTTGTCCTCAATATCGACGTCTTAATCGGTCGAGTGCATCTGAGGTAATTTAATGATAGGCCTACTATTGAGATGGCAGGATAAGTGGTTCAGGAATTGGAAAAGATTCCAGCTAAAACTGGTAAACAAGGCGGTTTGATACTGCTTGAGGGACGGGGCAACTACAAACACCTATAATCACCACCACGCAAACGTCCAAACATGTTTGCGTCATACGACAAATATCTACAAACAAATACTGTTCTTGTTGGTCGGGTAAAACTGTCGACGGCAACTAGGGGCTTCTACACGCATGTCAGTGGAAGCAGAGCCTATAGGACGGCGCTAATATAATTCAGGTAAAACAGGTAAACAGGTCTATGGTCTACTGCTTAAATGACCATTCCCTGCGTTTGGCTTATTCAGCGCTAAATACCTACTTTATTTGATCCTATAGCTATAAACCCGTCCTATCATTCTCTATCTGTTATCGCATATTTCTCCATTGACCAAAAGGTGCTTCTAATGCTATAATACCTCTTAAGACCAACTTGCCATCCCGCCGCTGCCCCCAAACATTGTCACGAGTTCGTGATTATTTTAGATGACAGGTTATTTCCAGGAGGTAAACGCCTGGATGCTAAAGAGTATTACATTTATGGAGCACACTCTGTTAGATGATATACCGTTAGATTTTAATCATAGAAAGAAATATAGTCAAAACAGAAAACTAGTGAATAAGAACTTCAAACAAAAACGTCTCGTAACCTCTAAGACTACCCTGCTTCGATGGCCGCTCCCCTCCCTCAGGCCACCCCCCCCTACAGGCCACCCCCCCCAACCCAGCAACAACTCGGTTCCTCACTCACAAGTCACAAGACAAGTCACTCACAAGACCTATGTACTTTTAATCATGCTGCGGTTTGTCAGTTTTAAATTAAACTGAATGGTATAATATTGTAAAGTTGGATTGTTATTGAATATATTTTGCATTCAATCTTTGCACGAGGGCGCAATAATATTGTCCGGGGGCAAATGTCCTGAAGCAATTGCCAGAGGCAATTTTTCGGGAACAATTGTTCGGGGCAATTGTTCGGGGACAATTGTCCGATGGCAATTGTCTAGGGGAAATTGTCCAGGGGCAATATTGTTCGGGGAAAATTGTCCGGGGCAATTGTTCTGGGGTAATTGTCCTGGGCAGTTGTCCAGGGGCAATTGTCCGAAGGCAATATTGTTCGGGGAAAATTGTCCGGGGCAATTGTTCTGGGGTAATTGTCCTGGGCAGTTGTCCAGGGGCAATTGTCCGAAGGCAATATTGTTCGGGGAAAATTGTCCGGGGCAATTGTTCTGGAGTAATTGTCCTGGGCAGTTGTCCGGGCCTCCAGAGGGCAAATGTCCTACACTCCAACCAGACACTAGTTTAAGTGTTCTTTCAATGAAGACTAAAACGAACGCTTTCGGTCGAGATCGCTGAGTGCTCGTAAAACGCGTTGATACGCCCCTCATCGTTGACGAGTCTTCAGCAGTAGTAGGCCTGTAGGCTGCCACAATATTTGCCTAGATTTCAAGCTGGACATGTGAACATAAACAACCTAATCCTATAGGCCTATACATACGTTAATAATAGACCATTTATAGTCCGTTCAATATGGTTGGAGACTTAATCTTGCTTAGGATTAGGATCTCTGTCGCTGTGTCTCTCTATATATATGTCTGTCTGTCTGTCTGTCTGTCTGTCTGTCTGTCTGTCTGTCTGTCTGTCTGTCTGTCTGTCTGTCTGTCTGTCTGTCTGTCTGTCTCTCTTCGTATACAGTGAATCAACGTACAAACCAGAAGCCTATCGACAGATTAGCATTGCGCACATTAACAAGTATCCAATCGGCCACTGGGACATTAATCTGCTGCAACTAGTTTACGATTTCAGTTTCTAGGCCTCCATGGTCTAAGCCCATAGGCCCATGCAGCCTGGACCAACCAATTCAGCCAACACTGCGAGTTTAATGAGCACAGAAGGACCGCAATGTGAATATATTGCATCATTGAAACACAGGCTGGTTCAATTCGGTCAAGCTACCCACATATATAGGCCTACGTGATCTGCCAGGATATGCAGGCGTAATGTGAAAAGACAAGGTGAACAGGCCATTGCAACGGTGATATGCGCTTGTTACAGAAACGCTTCGGACTTATATAAATTTTATTTAGGTTTTAAACTATATCCTTCAGCATATGCTTCCGCCAATAACCTACTAGTCGGTGGCTTGCCATTATAAGATTTCAGAAGTGATGATTGGTAGTAGATCCCAAACGTTTCTAGAGAAAACAAGAGCAATGCGCTGTCGCCTGGTTTCTATTTCGCTATGCATTTTTTTATATGCAATGGCAATTAAGACTGAATCGACATCCAGTATAGCAGGTATTTATGCCTATCGTATTTTTTAAACACTAGTTAGTCTAATTCACTAATTCACATGCATGTTTGTTGCGATTATCTGTAAAAATAAATTACTTTCATTAGGCACGTGCAAAATTTTCTTTATATATACAAGTGCCATAAGCCACTTTTCGTTCAGTTAGGTACTAGGCCTACTTTATCAATAAAATGTGTAATCACTGAATAATTAAAGTAGGTCTAACATCTTGTATTGTATTGCAGGCCAATCTACATATTTATATAGCGCCTCTAATAGTACAGCAATCAGAGGCGCTCTCGGTGCGAAAAGCCCCGCGGGAAAAGAAAGGTCTAAAGAAAATGGGTAGAAACAGAAGTACCCACAGTTAAAATCAATGAGCGTGTCAAAAAACAAAATATCGTTCCAAAGCAAAGGGCCAACCGACGCATAAGCACAGTATTGGACAGAAGCCGTCTGAGTCCGAGGTCCCATGAGTTCATGTCCGTCCGAAGAACAAAGATGACGACGATAGGCAGCCGAAAGAGGACGACGGATAAAGTCACAAAGATAGCGTTGACCCTGACCCAAAAACACCCTGGAAGTAAGGAAAAGAACTTGAAATCGAATGCGGGCTATGAGAGGAAGCCAGTGCATGCAGCGTTCGCAAACCAGTCACCGTTTTCCACTATTCACTTCAAGGTAAAGTTTGCAAGTACGATTTTTGTGTGTTTTTATATTCTTCTACATAACAGTTACATCATTCCTACATAGGCTTACCTAGTTGGCATACAGACCATCATTTCTATCGAGCACGTGTACAAGTCGTCTACGGCAATTAAAGACTTCTGTGCGTATACGGTAGGCTGACCAGACGTCCCGGTTTTCCCGGGACAGTCCCGATTTTCTGCTAGTTGTCCCGGCTGCCGGGAAAGGTAGGCCAAACCCTAAAAATGTCCCGGTTTTTAAATTTAAATTTAAAAACTGACCTGACTTATCTTGCAACGTCTCCTTGACTTTACTACTGGCTTCTGGTATGTAAATTCATTTTTAACTTCACTTTTATTTAATACAGTGCATATTACCTTTTCCGGTTTTTATTACCCTGCTCCAGATGAGCGAGTTTTCTCACTGATGAACTCTTATTGGTCAGATCAAAAAAGTCGATTATCAGAAGGAATTCTTGAGGCTGTTATGATAGTGAAAGTTAATATGGAAGAAGCATGTGTTGAATTTTATGACAAAATAGAGGGCCTATTATCAGAAAAAACTTTTAAAAAGCATACATTCAAGCGTCAAATATGAGCGACTGATTTGATAATAGGGTTACCAGGTGTCCGGTTTTCAACCGGACAGTCCGGTATTTGAGCAGACTGTCCGGGATAAAATAAAAATAAATACCGGACATGTATATGTCCGGTTTTTCTAAAATTTTCTCAATTTCTGTTTGTGTTCGTGCTCGTTTTATTATTTACACATTATTTTTTTCAAAAATCAAAATTTCTTAAAGAACTACGCTCGTTGTTGTTGTTGTTGTTGTTGTTGTCTTCTTATTTATCGTCGATTTCACTTAGGCAGCTGTGACTGGGCTGTCGAACTGCCTGTTACATAACTCTTTGCTTAAAATGTTGAGAGAATTTTCAGCGTGATGGGGAATGTGTGGACAGACGAAAAGAATCGCTTATGTGTTGAATCCGTCAGAAGTGAACTTTGTATATTTTTTAATATACCTTATAATTGCACAGAATTCAAAGATGCCATTTCAAAAAACAAAAAACTACTGAAAGCAGTCGAGTCTAATAGTAAATATAATTATACAAGTAAAAAGTAAACTATAATATGAACAATTCAGAACAAATAGCAGAACAAATTTAACAACTCTTGAAGAACATTATGTCACATGATAATGTGCGTGTGTGTAGAATACAATAAACACTTGATTACACACGTTTTTAACATTTTAATTTATCATTCATTTGCAGCATGTTCATTAAATTTGCAAATTGCACATTATAAACTTTAAATAGTATTGTATTAGAAGTTTAGAACTATTCTCTTATTATTTACTTCAAGTCTTATAATAATAGTCTAAGTCTTATTCATTTTCTGCCCACGAAGCCCCGAGGGAAGCAGAACGGGTTTTGAAAATGGGGGGGGGGGGGCCGGATTGAGGACTCATGTATTTAACCAGTTTCCTGACTGTTGACTCCACAGAGTAATAGTGTTTAGGAGTAATAACCGTTCAGAGCTTTTGGGGGCGTTTGTGATGGCCCGATGGGGAGGGTTTAGAGAGGGTTTTTTACGGTTTTACCCCCTCCCTGTGAGGAAGCCCATGAAACACAATCAATCCTATGATTCCTAATGCAAAAAATGCACTGATAACAATAATATAACAATATACACAATTTTCCCATGGGTAATACTCTCGTACCCCTCCCCCGCTTTGCGTGATACCCGGGAAGGGAAGGATGGGATTGGGAAGGTGTCCAGTATTTTCAGAAAAGGTATCTGGCAACCCTATTTGATAAATTTCGAATAATTAAATTTAAATGCAAGAGTTGGTATGATAGAATGTTAGCAGCCAAAAAATGTTAAGAAGCATACATTCAGATGCCAAAATTTGAGTTACTGATTTTATAAATTTCGAATTTAAAATTAAATTTAAAAGCATGATTTGCAATAAAACCACTCAGTAACTGTTATACTAATATAATGCATAAGCATAAAATAAATATATGTGGAAGTTATATTATAATTATTGACAACATCAAAAATTTATTTTGCGATTCAACTGTCCCGGTTTTTAGTTTCCAATATCTGGTCAGCCTAATATATGGACATCAATCATCTTTAAATGTGTAACATTGAGCAATTCATCTCGTTTATGTCTAAATGAATGAGGAGCGAATGTTCGGAGACATTGTTGAATTGTCAAATATTCACGACAGAATTAGAAACTATTTCGGATACAACTAAAAATTAAGCTTAAACGGTCTCCAGAGAAACTTTGTTTACCAGCTGCTTCTGTTCGTTTTATATAATATAACATGTTGATTTTGTTAACTTCGTTTATAAAACACTTCAAGAGAATGGTTTCGAAAAGAAAGAAGGCAATTTATACCCTTTATGTACTTTTTCCAGATATGACTACAGAAAGTGCATCTACCCCATGGACTGAAAGCTATGCTTCATCAAGTGGCACTTCTGAGCTAACGACAAATGCGAGCAATCTTTCAACATCTACATATACTTCTGTTATTTCGTCGTCAGTGACAACCTCTCGCACCTCAGCAGTTTCAGCAGAAACTACAACAAGTAACTTTTGGACGACAGTTTCCACAGAGGATGCAGCAAAGCTCACAACAGCAAATCCGGAGACTTCAACGGGTGCTTCAGAAGAAACTACAACATCGCAAGCAGATACTGCAACAGCCTCATCAACTGCCCCTAGTGCCTTCAACAATGAGTCATCGATTTCTGACGTATCCGATGTAACCTCGGGCACTACAAGCGTTGACTACACAACACAAACAGCGGACATCAACACCAACGCTTACACCAGCGCTAACGATGAGAACTCGTTGACGTCTGGTGCAATAGTTGCCTTAGCAATCGTTACAATCGTTCTTCTGGTTGGTCTCTCAGTCTTCGCCTTCATTTTCATCCGGCGGTAGGACATATTCACCTAATCAACTGCTTTGATTTCAATTACAAAATAATGCAAACCCGGAAAACATAGCAAATTTACAATAAAGTCGAGTAGGGAAGTAAGACAGAAAGTCAGAAAGCCATATGGCCCACCACCCGGCATAGTTTATAACTTTATATACTCGATCGATGCAACCTTCAAAGCGATAACCAAGCTGTCATGGATGCATGCCAATTTTTGTCAGCGCAGATGAACGTTCATACAGAGAAGTCATGCTCTTACATATATGCGTCCACCTATACACAGTTTACACACACTCACACGCACTAACACATCCACACACGCACACACACACGTGCACATATCTATGCGCATGCACACACATATATTTTATGTATATATATATATATACATATCTCTCTATATAGAGAGGATTCTGTGTGTGCTTCTGTCCGTCTGTTCGGCAATGCATTTGCACAGTTTTAGAGTTATTGACTCGAAACCTTCACCGTTACCTCGGGTAACACCTGGAACACGCAGTTGAGGGGTTGGTGAACCGCGCGGCAGCCCTCTTCCTGGTCTCCAGAGCCAAAAACCTGTCTAAGGACCCCCAAGAAAAGTTTCCTTTTCAGTCGCCAGGATCGTGCCGACGAAACACCTCCTGTACATTTGCCGACATGTGCGCGTGATATCTGTCTGTCACACCTCTTCTTCTTGTACGGTTTGAGAGATATCGTACAGGTAGCAGTAGTTGGCCATTGTTTGCACAGTACTTTGTACGCATTCCGTTTATGCATTTCCACACTTTTACAGCTATTCACACGAAACCTTCGCCGTTCGCTCTGAAAACACCTGGAACACCCAGTAGAGGGGTTGGTGAAGCCCGCGGTCACCGTTTTCCTGCTCTCCACGACCATTAACCGTCTCAACCCGTGCAACGCCGCATTCCCCAGCTAGTCTATATATAATAAAGAATATTCCTTTATTGAATAGGCTTACCGCATTTATATGTTCATATGCATGAACACATTGCTTGTTGACAACAATAGAATTTATGGCCCATAAAACATCCTAATGCGAATTCTTTTATTATAAGACCGTCGGCAGACAGTATAACTCGGTGATAGGCCTCGGATCGTAAATCGTAATGTAACTGGCGAAAGCAGAATCTGCAATTAATGCAGAGCGTTCCATTCGATCCCTAATAAATCTGCCGAGAAAAGGCGACTATCATCCATACCATGCGGCGTCTGATGAGAAGACCCACAATGTAGGCGAGGCCTGGCATGCAGGGATAGGCCTACGTGGCTTTCAAAAACATCATGATGCAAGCTCGCCATTGCTCAGAGCCTCGGACCCATCGAATCATCAAGGCCAGAAACACATAGAAGGACTACTGGGCCCGGACGTACATGATTATAACAACCTTTAACAATTCGTTAGTCGTTAACAATCTAAACAATTGTTTAATGTCTAGGACAATAGATATCGTTTGCAAAATGTTTCAAGTGAAGGGGTTGCACAAGAAAGCTAAGGCTTCACAACTCACAGGTCATCGAAAAGCCCAACGTGCTGTTTGTTTTCTTAGAAATAAAGCACTTCTAGCTAAATCAAACATGAAAGTGTTAGCCTACTGGAGTGTCGTACCATTCTATGTCAATGTTGGCCTGAAATTGTGCAATGAATGATGGGCCTACATGTATGCTCCTCTTGGCAACATTTATTGGGCCTAAATATTCGAAGAATCAACGATCGAAGTCCATTGTATATATATATATATATATATATATATATATATATATATATATATATATATATATATATATGCCCTGACTTCTTGTGAAGCTGCGGACTAAAATCTCGAAGGTGTGGCCACGAACCGTTGATCTAGTTGACGCCGCACAATGACTAATGTAAAATTTTGTCACTGAAGGGCACATTTTGCCTGAATTGTTCAAGTCATAGAAAATTGTGGTAATAAACGTGTGCCTCTTATTTCTTATGAAATTGAGCGTATACCCACTCTGGGGATGGAAGATGGGGTCATCTGCAAAGTAACTATTTAATTCATTAGCTATGTCAAGAGGGTCTGAGGTCTCGTACAGAGAAGTCGATTGATCTGTGTTCAATATTGGGGAGCCCAAGATATGAAAATAACTTACATAAGGTAACAGATTGACTTTAAAAAGCACCGAATGATCGCTTAGCAGCACAGGATGATTCGGGAAATGTCGTCATCAGTCTGATATAACTTCTCCTACCGCTGAAAATAAAGCATACGGACCTCAGTTACCATTGTCTGGAATCCTTGCTGGGTATCGTTAAGAAACTGGGCTCAAATGCACATGGGTTGTATAGTTGAAATGAAACGTCTGAATTTGTTCTTTAGGGCTTATACGCAGTTTCTCTGAGAAACCCCTCAGCACAAGCAGTGGAAGTGCTCGAATTACCAGGGTACCTGGCCTATAGACGCGGTCCCTCTCGTGCATTTAATTCTTTACTGTTACCCTCAATGCTATTTCCAATAGTCTCTTTAGTATCCTCCGCTCCATTCTAATATTCCTACTTTATCTGGCAAGTTCCTCCTCAAGAAACATCTTCTCTGCCGCAGTTTTAGTTTTACTTCGGCCTACTCGATTTCTATAGTCAATGTATTTTTGCTTATACATAACTAAGTTAAGAAATAATTATGTAATAAGTCGATTAGTTAGTAACTTACTGCGTAGGCCCAACTCAAGGAATACTGGATAGCGTTTCTGTTGAATTCTTGTCTGAACTGGATTGTAACGAGTGGACCATAATTTACTGAAGACTTGTCCGTTGCCAAACATGATAATGCGAGATACCGTAAGTCTTTGCTATTAGGCATATTAAATTAATTTTATCAGATGTTTGAAATAATGGGGATCATGTTATTGTTAAGTTTCTGAGCAGTACCGGTAGTAAGAGTAGACTGTAAGTTAGTGTGACAAACCAAATACATTTATATATGGTCCCATCTTATCCACGAGCGTTGAATGGATGTTTATTTAGAAGACTTTGGTTTTATGATCTTTTCTTGGTTTCATGCTTTGATTGAAGTTCTTAAAAATAATGTCTCAAGAATGTCTCAAGAATCGTCGCATAGGTTGGGATTAGACTTTGAAGTAGAAAGGATGATTTCAACTGTGTCTCGACCAGCCTCTGCACTTGACATATATTGCCTAGAAGATTGAGAGCAGATTAGATAACATTTCTCAGAAACTGACAGACACTGAAAATAAACTAGAAACAAGATTAGACAGAAACTCCCAGAGTCAGTCAGATTTAGCTAGAAGTACTTTGCAAGCTCAGGAAGCCAGTGCATGCAGCCTTTGCATTTCCCGTCGTAGTGAACGTTTACGAGGTAGACTGCGTCCTGACTATAGATTGTTATACAGAGCAGGTTCTTCACAATTGTAGCCTAGTTTGGAAGTAACTAGTGGATTAGTAGGCCCTAATATTATGTAATGGAAAACTTATATAGCGCCACTCGATATCAGAGGCGGTCACGACTCAACACATAGCTAAACGGAGACCAGGGAAATCTTAAGGGGCCTTCGGAATGCAGCAGAGGAAAGAGCAACTCCTCATGAAGATGAAGAGGGAGGCTGTTCCAGCTGGTGGGACCCGCGTAGGCGAAGCTCCTGGATTGGGCCGTGGCAGAGCGCATGCTGGAAACCACCAGCACTCCACGGACAGAGGAACGAGGGGAAGCCGATGCGGAATAGAGCAGAGGGCTAGAAGGTAGGCGGGACAGACCTAAGGAGACAGTTACGCATCAGCACAAGGTTCTTGTAACGAATACGTTGAGGCGCTGGGAGCCAGTGGAGCGATTCATGAATGAAGAAAAAGAGATGTGACCAAGTTTTGGAATTCAACTGATTAGTCGTGCAGCCGCATTGAGGATTGACTGGAGCTTACAAAATGTTGTGAGAGGAGTCCAACGAAGACATTGTTGACAAAGTCTAACCCTGGAACAAATCAGAGCGTGGACACAGCATGCAAAGAGAGCGACTGTCTAATATACAGAGCGGTTCTGGCTCAGGTGATAGAAGCAGGAGCATGAAAGAGCATTAATTCATGTGTCCAGATATGGAAAGGGTAAGGTCTAGAGGGAGGTCCAGATCTCGAGCAGATAACTTTTATAAGGAAAAGATGTTGGGTAGACCCTGATGGAGGGACAATTCTGCCCAGCTGGACTTCGCTACCATACTAGATGTATTGGGTTTGGTTAAGGTTTAGGGAGAGGAGATTAGAAGAGAGATAAAAGTCTCTGCAGAGCCGAAGAAGGGGGCCCATGCAGATAGTACGTGTCATCAGCAGGCGGGAGGAGGTAGGATGCTGCCTAGAGCAGAAGTGTACATAATAACAAGTTAAAGTAAAAAGATGGGTTTTCAGGACCATCTTTTATCTGGTAGATGGCGCAATTGTTCCATTTCAGCTCTGTAGGTCGACGGGAACATACCTGAAAAAGAGTTGATAGCTGTCTGACGGACGGTCCGTATTTAATTGCGTCCATGTTGGTCATGTTTTTGTAACTTTTTGAGTCATATTTTTCTGAATTTTTGAGTTATGTGCGTAAAAATGGGACACATTGCATGGTGATGCAAGCGTGACATGTGTGCAAAATTTCAGCTCTGTAGGTCGATGGAAACATACCTGAAAAAGAGTTGATAGAACTCCAACGTACAGTCCAACAGTGACACACTTTACGCAAACTAAGTTAAATAAAAGAGGGTAAAAAGAATGGGAGCCAGAACCAATCCCTTAGGGAGGCCATAGGAAAGGGCGCCGAGCCAGTGCGGGTTAAACCAAGGACCGCAGTGAGTAACCGGTCTAAGAAAAACGCGCGCAGCCAGAGGAGCGCTCCATCAGAGATACCGAATGAAGTAGAAAGGTGATTGAGGAGGATAGATCGAGTGATCGACCAATATCAAAGACTGTACTTATATCGAGGAACACGAAAAGAGTCACCAGAGTCAATGGCTCAAAAGATGTCGGCTAGGAGATAGCTATAGGACATCAGGGTTTCCGTAGATTTAAACTTCCTAAACTCAGACTGCAAATGAGGCTTGAGAGAATCTGAATCCAAATAAGTGGTCGGCTGGAAGGTCACACAGCGCTCAAGGAGCTTAGAGAGAAAAGATAGATTTGAGATTGTTCGGTAGTTTGCTGGAAGGGTTGGGTCCAGACCCGACCGTTTTAAGGACGGGAAAACTACCGCCCTCTTGTGGAGCACTGGGATCATTAGGGCATCTTAGCAATCGATGACGGCCGAGACCGAGAAACTTACAATATCATTTGGTTAAAATTTTGCTTTAAAAAAAACGATGACACACAAAATAATAAAGTGCCTGACCCCACCCAAAATTTTTTCAGTTATATTGTGGAGGAGGCAAGAGGAAGAGCTAAGCGAAGGAGCTAAGAGAAAGAGCTAAGAGGCAGAGCTAAGAGGATGAGCTAGGGTTGTAGCCTACCCCAAACAAATTAAGCACTTTTAAATCTAATAAAATTTACATGGATTACTGTTAATTACAACCACATGCTACTTTGCAGGAAGTTACGAACCATGAGAAGCTACCGAAGACTAATGGACCTTCAGTTATCCGAAGTTGACGACGATTCAACATTGCAAGACCCGGCTTTCAACACAGATCTTTAACTGCTGAATAGACAATTCTTCTGCATCACTTTACTTTATAGGCTTGTTATTTCTGGGCGACCTTTGCAACTTAAGTCATTGAAAGCATCTGAAAATTAATGATAAACTTACGGTCATGGCATAAGTTCCTTAAATATGCTTTGCAAATACCACAAACAGAGGTAACAATTGTTAGAAATAGGAGTCATACTAAGTTCCTCGTGAAAAGGTTGTTGATTATGGTCGACTGATCATAGAGAGTTAGTGTGTACTTTACTTTCTGTTCAGCTGTCAATGTAGGGCTTCTGATTACGTTACATCAATGCAATATGCCTCAGGTTCAGTGTACACGTACATTTTAATTGCACATTAAATTTTAATTGCACATTTAAAAAACTGTTATAAAAAACTGTTATAATACTGTTATATATATATATGTATATATATGTTCATATGTATTGTCGCGGGTTACACTCTCGCCACTCCTTCTTCTTGATGACGAGAGTATCCGCTGGTTCTTTCCTCTATCACCAAGCTCAGCAACACGACTCACTTGATGGTTTTAATATGTATATTTAATTAAATATATACACACCACTCATCCTATCTACACTTACTGGAGTTATTAGTATCCTTTTGAAATGTTTCCCTGGTTTACGTTGGAGACGGGGTTTCCAGCTACGCTGATTACCCTTACCGTCAGAACGATCTAGCGCCTCCCCCCAGTTCCGAAACAAGTCCCCTTTCCTTGCTTGCTACGCTATATGAATCCTTCTAGAGGCGATTTCCTTCGCCATCCCAAACGCAAAACTCGTATCTCTATTGGACGACAGGTCACCTGCAAAAACCATTACTAAACCCTGGTTGGTCGGGTCTTGGCGTCCCTAGCGTAACGTCAGATTCCGAGTGGCGACCAGTTACTGTTTGACTAGCGGCTGTTATGTAATAAGGCTGGGCCTTATTAGCGTAATTGAATTCCATCACTACAGTTATACCGCCTAATAGATTGCGCCGTTCGTATCGGAATTGTCCCCTATTCATGATTAGTGTCAACCAGCCGGTCCAGGCCAAATCTTCAACTGATTCATGAGTTTCTTGTCTGTGGGTCGTAGAGATGGAAGGGGTAGGCGTCCGCCTCGAGGTGTCGGGTTTCGCTGCTTGACACTCCGTTGATATTTGCTTATTCCTTGGTGTCTGTACTGAGGCCTTCTGCTTCAGGCGAAGCTCATTGATGACTCCCATTTCATGTGTCAGGTAGACATTCTCATCCGTAGTCCTCCTACGCTTCTGCTGTCGATCGATGACTTTTATATAGCGCCATCGTCCAGAGTGACGCGCATCACATGTATATATATATATGTATATATATGTATATATAATGGATGTTAATCATGTTATAAATACAAGCTATGACTTCAACTGAATATGTACATGGAGCTGAATTCGACACTGGAAGATTAAGCCAGAAAGATTGACCAGTGGTGAAAGTTAGAAATGCTTATGTGAATGCATGCCGGGCCATCCTAAGGTAGTCATAGGCCTTTGGAGTTCAACATCACATAGTTATACTGCATTGCAAATTTGCAACTTATGGGTGCTAGAGTCTACAGTCACTAGTACAGCTCCCAAAGAAAACTAGGCTTTAGTTGCTCGTTCTGATGAACAGTTAAATTAGAGGCCATCAGTAATAGTTCACAGGAGATTGGTGAAAAGTAAGCCTACACAATCTTTCCATTTTGACTTATTGACACAAAGAATGGCACAATTTCTACATTTAAAAAATTTAATGGGGGAAGGTACATTTACTTGACACGGTCTCTGTCTGTCTGTAGGTCTCTGTCTCTCTCTCTCTAACCATTTAAGTGTGTGTGTGTGCGAGCATGCATGTGAGTATTTCTTTCAAAGATTAATCACAAAGGTTAATCCTAACGCTTAAATATGTTACATATCTCTATACTGGTGAGAGAAGCAAATAAGTAAATTGTAAGGTTTTGAATTATATATTTAAAAAAATTCTTCACAGTTCTTACAATCCTAAAAATCCATTTGTAAAGCATTCCAACTGAAAAATACACCGCAGATGATAGAGTCCAAATGGCTTTTTTCTTCTACACATTCTGCAAACACATGCCACAGAAACAGTTATTCCATGGAGACTGCCACGACAAACGCAACATCGAATGCTGCTAGGCATAACAATGATATCAAAGAAAAAGACGTCAAAAGAAACAATTCCAAACAAAAGCAAACTCTTTGATATGCTCAAATTAAAAAAACTCGAGACCCTTTGATATAGTTTCAATGTAGCTAACATTAAAAGCTTTGCTCAAATTGTGTGAAAGGGTGTAATAGAAATATTCTAAAACAGTTAACACTGATTGTGAGCAAAATATCTTGATGACTGCAACCAGTGCTTTATTTCTAGAAAAAAGGGGCCAGAATGCATCTGTATTGTCAAATGAAATAGGCCCTAACTCTAAAATTAGCTGCCAAATGAAATAAATTTTACAGGACATGATGATCACAATTTAAACACTTAAAAATTTTATAATGTAAAAAATTGAAGATGGAAAATTTTATATCGAATTCCCCAGTTTTTGCACGACTGCTATTTTTATTTTTTGTAATTGGAAAAAAGGAGTTGGAACGCCGTTATGGTGCGTTCTGCCAGAAAAAAGCACTGACTGCAGCAGTTAAGAAATCTCAGTGTACTATCAAGTTAAACAATAATTCAGCAAAACAAGACCCTAGGAACATAGATTTCTGTGTGGATTCAATCATGTGCTCTCATGCAGTTAATGCACCATTCAGCCAAACGTAACATCTTGTCACTTGCCCAAAAGTCATTGATTTAACATGCCATATTGGTTAACACTCCATATAAAGACCTGCAGTTTAGTGCTAGATACAAACTTTTTCAGCTACCGGCAAAATCCCCTCGAACATGTGGTCTGCATCTGCATGTCCCTGATGACTTCATCTTAAGTAGCTAGCTCATGTTATAATGTATTCATGTTTTAATGTATTCTCCAAAAGACTTGGAAACAATGCAAATCGTTACTAAAGTGAGTACAATGTGACAAAAGTTCCTAAAAAGATGACAACTTTGACTAAAGATTTATAAAAAATAAATACTGTAACAAGAATGGAGCACATGTAAAATGACACCCAACGAATTCCTAGGGTAGAAAGCTTACTAAGATAGCACATACAATAATTAGCGGCATACATGTAACATGTTACGAAAGGACCAAAAGTTCACATTTTTCTTTTCAGTTACTATACCTGATTAAGTACATCATTGTCATCAGCGGCATGCCCCTCGGAGGAGCATAGTCATTTCCTCGGTTCGCCACCAACCGATCTTCTCTTGTGCCCTCGCCCATTGTCCGCCCACAGGACCATTGCATGAAGAGTTAGTGTCAGGTCATCTGCTCCCTTGGCCACTTGGGTCTTCACCCTGTAACCATGTGCAGGGGGCCCGCTATACTCCGGGCCAGTGGGTCCCCGGCAGGATTTTGTTACTGCAAGCAGCATTCACCACGCGACACACACGCACCCGCCTGGATTTACCCTGGCATATATGTTACGACCAAGATCTTCTGTATATCCATGGCTGATTAAGTACACTGGAGTTTAACCATCACTATAAAAAAATTCATGTTCTAACAATCACTGTTAGCAACTGATAGTTGTTTATTAATGTGCTTAAAAATATGTGTAAACTGCAAGGATTAAAAATTAATAAAAATAACCTCAACAAATAGTCAACATCAATTTTAGAATTTCTATTGCCACCAGCAATCACAAAAATTGCCTTAATACAAATGCTAGTGACCTTGATATTCTGTTGATTCAAGAGCTTAAACTTACATCTGCATAACCATGTTGTTATTGTTTTTCTTAACAGCATCAGCTCTGTACTGACTGTTGCATGTTCGATAACAGCCAGGGCTGCAACTAAACTACTCTTGCCCATGCCTTCATCATGACACGACTTATTACAGTTTAATACTCTGTTCTGGTCTGTCAGCTGCCGGTTGCCTTGTCTTGTCCACTGTGAGTTAATAAAAATCGGCTTTCCAACTTTTTGCTTTGACCTAACTAAAAGCATGTTTTGAAAATTGGATTATTTTATTTACAAAACGACTAGGCCTAACTAAAAACACAAATACTACTACTATTAGTACTAGTTACAGCTTTGTAGTGTAGGTTGAGGCAAAACAAAGAATTCATAAAAATTGTACAAACTGCCAACTGAAAATCAAGAGAATGAGACTTTCTTTGAATATTTGAAACTCAGACTCGGACTCGGTACAGTTCAACTCGTAAAACTCGGACTTACATGTAGCAGAATATTGATCATCGGTTCAACTGTAATGGTCAAATGTCAAAGGCCTCACTCATATATAAGAGATCAAGCTGAGTTACTTGACCCTGAATGACACAGTAATTATTAAAATTATTATCATTATTAATATAAGTTAATTAAGTACAAAGAAAGTCCTCAGTGAAACAAATACATTGTGCCGCTATCAGCCTAAAATAGGACAAGTTGAATGCTGACATTCCTGGCTGTGGCACAAGCCCAATCAAGTCATACAAAACACCAAATGCTCAGTTACCACGTACCAGGCTAGTTATAAAAACTATATTACACTTTCGGAAAACTTCTCAAACTTCCCTTCCCACAATGTACGAAGAACATCTTAAAAACATATGTTCACAGTAAAATAACAATCATTCTCATCATCCAATATGAAACACAATGTCTACACAAAATATGTGGAATTAAAAAATCATCGTCAAGATCTGGCTTTCCCAGTAATCTTATAACTGTGCCGAAATTTTCACAACCAATCATTTCACAGTCTTTCTAAATTTCATACTAGTCCTTAACCTGCATCTTTGTGAAGTCTATTTCTATATACACATTACGCAAATTCCTAATGCCTTTCTGAAATAATTATCAATCACTTCTGCCAATGCATATGACAGAGAACATCAGAAATAAATTACTCTTTCAAACACCCTTCACTCGCAAAGTGTAAACTAATAGACTACTCGCTCTTTGCAGAGATCTTGTGTTCAGCGCATTCTCTAGGCTTCCTATGTTTCATCTGCAAGACAGAACCAGTCAGAATGAAGATAACAATGACAATGTGCCAGAGGAAGTAGATGCTCTGCCAGTATCGCAGAGTGTCTTGTAGGCTGAGAAGCAGAAACCCCATGCACATGTACTCAAAACAACGCATCTTAAAGAACCAACACAACCAGTCAAACTGAGCCTGTCGATGAGCTGAGGCTCCTTTTCGACATGCAGCTATCATTGCATCTTCAGCAATCAGGTTGAGAGGAATCGTGAGGAAACTAAGATAGTAACCAGGATGAACACCGTGCCAGAAGGCACTGACCATCATGGTTATGGCCACCCTATAGCACAAACGAAAAAACAAGAAAACATTTGCCATTCAGTTCCCCTTAATGCATACATAGTCTTTCATAAGATGGCCTAATTCATCCGCTGTATTGTTTGTGTCTATCATGAAAATCTTGAAAGTGCAGAAACAACTGCACAAGGAAGAAATGAGGTCATCTAACAGATGTCACATAACCTGAAAATAATATCCAGTACTAAACAGAAATAGAATAGATCTGAATGTTCTTCAATAAATCAATTGCTAACAAAGCGTTTTAGCTGAAGTCCACAACAAACTGTATATGGACAGAGCAAGTCATTTTGATCGATTATTTAGTCATGCGAAGAATCCTTCTGATAATTCTTTCAAGTTTGGAGAGAGTAAGTGAGTGAGAGACAGGAACAGACAGACAAACAGACCAACAGATACAGATGGACATAAATAAAGTGGAACACACTCACTCGTATATCAAAAGCCCCCGCATGCATGGTCTTTTGGTGAAGGGCCTCTCCTCCTCATGCAATAACACCCACATATTATGAGACTGGCAATCCAACAATGCTTCTTAACACCTTGACAACGAGCATGCACTAATATGCATTGGAAACATGCAATGCAGATCATCATCAAAGGGTTAACATGTTGCATGGTTTAACAATGATAGATGATGATGATGAGTTGTTCTCTGTCTGAAGGCAGGTCCATTTGGCTTTACGCCACCCTGGGATGAGATGAGTGAGGTGGTTTTCCATTGCCTTCCTCACAGACAATCATGGGTGAGCAACCTGTCAGAGGTCGCTATGCAGTGACTCGGGGTGGGTTCGAACCTGTGATCCTCCGAACGCAAGGCACCAAACATCCCACTATGTCACCACGCCGCTTAACAATGATAGAACAGCCACAATGATCTCTGTCATAAGTCTCTATGTATGTGGACATTTATCCTTCACTCAATGACCACGCATGCCAGGGATTTTGATAAATGAGTAAGGGTTTTCATGTATTTCAAAAAAGTTAATTAAGATCGCTAAAAATCTTAGCGATTAAACCCGACGATTAGACTGTCAATCAAGGAGCTTGTGAATGGAAGATCGGTGGATGCGAGCAGGAAGGGGCGAGCAGAGACGAGCAATCAGGATGAAGCGAGGAACTCTTAAGGTCGAACAGGGGAGAGAAATTTTTACAATTTGCGGCTGGGGGAATTCACGGAGGAACGAATTCTGCAGTGTGGCGAATTAACGGAGGAACGAATTCTGCAGTGTGGCGAATTAACGGAGGAACGAATTCTGCAGTGTGGCGAATTAACGGAGGAACGAATTCTGCAGTGTGGCGAATTAACGGAGGAACGAATTCTGCAGTGGGGAGAATTCAGGGAGGAACAGTTCTGGTCGAACTCCATTCATGAAGAACAACTATCTCTGCTCTTTCGTAATTTAACTAGCTTCGTATCTTCACAGTTTCTATTAAAAGATTAATTAACATTCAAAGAGGTGCATGATGTCTCCTCAATAAACCACCTAAGGCCCAAATAGACACAGAAACACAGGACCCAAATGACAGATTCCCATCCAGAGGTCAGATAAGATACCAAGCTTAAGAGTTTCTCAACAGAGTAAACTGAAAAAAGAGGAGCGACGACAGCTAGGGTCACAAAGTCTAAGACTAAGCAGTTATTCGCACATGGTAGAAGACGCTGTATCCACTGTCATTAGTTCTGAAGAGGACGACATTCTATGCAGCTGGTAAATGTTTGCAGAGCATAACCACAGTGAAACAGTCAGCACCAAAGTTTTGAAACACATAGTCTGATCATTACATAAACCCTTTAATACAACTGCTTAACAGAAATCCAATGCTTAATATGAGTCACAATAATGACATTAGAGTTTAACCTGACTGGTCCTGAATTTCTTGAAGTGCGTCGGTAGACATTTGATGCCAGCCAGTACTGCACCGACATATTCCAGGACCTCATTCCTTCTCTGACTGTAGATGCCAGCTCACACCCATAGATATCTATGTTGTGAATGGTTTCAAAGTCATACTTGACTAGTGATGAAGACTTCTTATCCCTGTCACCAGACAATGCATGAATGATTAGTAAATTAAAACACTAAGATGGCACACATGCTAAGCTAATCATGGAATCTTAATATAAACACACAAAGGCTTGCGATTGGTTTAAACTCATACTTGAAACACACAAGAAAAATAAAAAATACAGTGATTACAAATAACCAATTAGTTTTATATTGATTGTTGTCTGTAAATGTCATTAGTCATGACTCTAAAGATGCTGGTTTACTAATGACTCAATTGAAACTGGTCTAGTCATGACTCTAAGGATCCTGATTTAGTCATGACTCTACAGAGGCCGGTCTACTAATGACTCAATAGATTTAGTCATGACTCAACAGAGGCTGGTAAATATAAGTATGTAAAAAGCGGTCAATCTTAAACTAACTCTAAGGACACTATAAAGTCTATGCTAGGTCATTTGTTGATTTAAGGCTCAAGTTATCCTGAAACCTGAAAATAAAACTAGCAGGTCCATAGTCTGAATACAGTCAAAATATATAAAGGTTTTATACAGAACATGCAAGTACCATTCAATTTGTTATTTTTTTCGGGAGTTATCAACAATAATCTTTAGACACAAGTCACGCAGCTGTATGCTTTTTCCACTGAAATTCTATGTCTTAATACCTACTGAACCATGGTAATCAAATATTTTGCCATGAGAAAGAAATACCATGACTCGTCGATTTTTTCTGCTAACCTATTCTCCAGTGCGCTGTAGTCCTTAGGACCTTGGCCACACCTTGACTGACTGGCCACAGGATACGCGCCAAGGGTGGCTGAGATACAGATGCACTCTGACAGTAGCCATGCAATGTACAGTCGCATGCGGAATATGGTAAACATCGGCATCATGTAGAAGATGCGATACAGCAGACCACAGTCTTCGTAGAATTCATCAGACCTCACATACTGTAACGGGTCAACATACGTCTAATTTAGAAAACTTAGCACCACAGAATAATAATGCACTTTAAACAGATAACTTCAGCATTAATAAACATAATTATACTTTATCAAAAACACAAATCATATCTAATAAACAATTGGAAGCAGTCACAGCAACTATATGGAAATTAAATTAACTAACGTGAAAGACTGTGCATTACAGTTGATGCCAAGGTCAGCCACAGAGTTCCATGACATTCATTACTCAACAGTGACAACCATTTAAGATGAACACTTGCAATCAGTTTGTCAGATTGTCATATGGCTCAGGACTTAACCAAGCCAAGTGTGCTCTATTGCAAGGTGCATACAATGTATCATATCGAATATGAGAATTTATAATGCGTCTTTAATAGTACAAGCTATTCAAAGGAAGTCTGAGCACGACAGTCCCAGGGAAGGGGGAAGTAAGACTTGCACTCGAGAGTCCTGCGCACCCTGGCCACCGCCGTGGCCAACATACTGTACGCCTCTGCTTCCTGGTGGGGATACACCAGCAAGAAAGATTGGGACAGGCTTGATCAGCTGTTTCACAAAATGACCCAAAATGGCTTCCTTCCTCAGTGAGCATCAAATGCTACCTCCTGCCACTGTTTCTCTCTCTCAGATTGAGTGATATAATCTCTGAGACAAAGCACATAACTTTAGATCACCCCAAATACTCTATAAACAAGCATGCTAACTATGATAACATCCAAGACTGGCCCTGAAAACCAATTTTTTAAAGTTGCATCTGTAACAACTTGTTTTCAATAATCAAAGTTTTGATCTTATCTGCATGTGATGTCTCCACACCTTGCAGTACAAATGTTGAGTTGTTGCCTCTTAAGAAGCAAAAGAAGTGCATCTTCAATTCGGTCATTGCTCACCTGTATGCTAAAGTAGCTGGAAGCAGTAAGAAATCCAGCCACAATCAATGGCAACCACTTTAATCTTTCCATCATCACAGACAGAGTTTCAATGTCCTTCGAGTCTCTGTTATATATCATATCGTGATATGTTCTAAATTTATAATATGGACCTGTAAAAGAAAAACCAGTTCTACTGTATGAATTCACAAACAGCTGTTAACATCGAATCATTCATTCATTCTGAGCATTTTTATAGAATTTCCTCAAGAACTTACTCAGGAGCACTTCCAACCCAGTCATAACCAACGAAACAAGACTTGAGTGACTTGTAAAACTCGTCAGTGGAACTTAAGTATAGGTCACTCCAGATGGAAGGACCCACAACAGCAAAACTACAACGCTGCATATTAG
Source organism: Bimastos eiseni (assembly GCA_959347315.1). Lineage (NCBI taxonomy): Eukaryota > Metazoa > Annelida > Clitellata > Crassiclitellata > Lumbricidae > Bimastos > Bimastos eiseni. Next base: position 44,806,936 of record OY365808.1, on the reverse strand, counting down.
CCAATTGAGTCAGCAGAGCTAAATCTTAGTCCCTCATCACAGAGCGAAGCACCCGACGTGCTGCGATGTCGAGCACTGGGCGTCAAAGTTCACGCAAATTAGATGGAGTACAACCAAGAAGGCAATGCGAAACCACCAGAACAGCAATGCAGTATGAAAACCGTGGGACACAGGCAGCTAATGTACAACAGCACGCATGAATGCAGAGAAAGGGGCAGATATGGGAAGCCGCCCGAGCGCAGAACCTGATCTAATTGGATCTTTTCATACAGGTCTCAAGTTGCCTTCCGACTTCCCATGGTCAGTTCGTGGTTCTGTGCCCTCACTTTATCCTTTATTTTTATCTCTCTGGGACAATCTGCCACCAGACACAGCAATGCTACCATCTTTAACAGCTGAGGAAAATATCAATACCCATTTCATTCGGTGATTCCCAACCATGCTGGAGCGCCCTCATCAGTTACTTAAAGGGTGCCATACAAATGCTCTGATACATATGTGAAACATATGCACCAGGGCTGTACCGAATATTCGTTTTGTATTCGCTTCGGAGCCTAATAGTGGGCCAAATAGCTATGAAGCGTTCAGCCGAATACTAGCAGTCGGACCGAATACAAATAGTGGTCACGTGACAAATGTTTCTGTACAAGCGGCGGCTGCTATATCGAGTGGAATGAAGAAACGATCTGCTGGGCCACAGTACAGCAGCGTCAGCTGTCTCATTTCCAAGTTTAGTTAGATTATTCCATTCCTAGTTTACACAGACTGGCAGAAGGATGCAAAATTACATGTAGTAGACTGTTTACGTTTTGTCTATGTATTAAATTTACTGAACTGAAACTTTTGCTCACATTTGAAATATGTCGGTACCTAGACCTATTTTGTACACTATTTGTATTCACATTTGGCCAAATAGTTGGTCCAGTTATTCGTATTCGGCCGAATAGTGAAAATCACCTATTTGGTACAGCCCTAATATATACACTGTTGTTCTGTCTGTGTAATCACATCATATGAAGTGCTAAACATCGATAGTCTTTTAGCTTCACTACTCCATTCATACAGACACTTAATGAAAGGAGTTCGATTCTAAACAATTTCTATGTTCATTTAGATCAGCTAATCCAGGGGCATCAATTCCCTCTGAGTGATGGAGGCAAACCCCCATGTCCAAAGTGTCAGGAAGGCAAGATATTTACCCCTTAAGATTCAAAAAATACTCCCCCACCTGATATTGGAGGTATTTTCCTCCGGACCCCCTATCTGGACGCTCCTGAGTTAATCTTTAGAGGGAGACTACAAATACACTCAATTCCCATTCAGTTAATTTCCATATCTACAATGTCATCAGCTGAACATTGAAGCAACATTTTGGTTTGTCTTCATATCTGCCATCAATTGGTGTCTTCAGTATGAGGAAGCTGACAATTCATGATCTTCATCAGGTTAAGTTGAAGGCTTCGAAAATAAATTTGATAAATAACAAAATTTGGTGCATAAAATAAATCCTATGCATATACTCAGTCATGCATGAGCGTGGAATTACTGAGTCAATACTGATTCTTTAACTGCTCCTTATCGACTGGTTGCTAGGCTGAGAGTGCCGCTGAGTAGGTATCTTGGTAGGACACTTTATAGGTCCTCTTAAGGAATGCACAACTGAATTCTCCTCCTTCACCTGTTAGAATACCAATGTAGCAGAAGCTGTAGCAGAACATGTCAGTGAATGTCGGGTTGATGTTCTGGTACTTAATCAGAAGTCGAAGATCTGCTGAATCCTTCTGCTTCAGTTGCTCCTTGCTCTTCCAAGAATCATGAACTTCAAATGCCAATCCAACCATCTGGATCAATCAAAACAGCAATGTTTCATTAAAACTTAATTTTAAATTAAGGTGTAACTTATCAAAGACAAAACAAACAACACTTCACACTTTAACGACGTGCTGCATTATTTCCCAGGAGCATTTAGTACATACTCGTTGCAAAACTGGCAAATGATCTCAACAAAGAATGACTAGTCAGATTTATTTAGCTAGAGATGATAAAACTGCATTTTAACATATCTTATTATTGTATAATTGTATGAAAAAGTAACAGCATGTATTATTATTATTAGTCTGGATACTGTAATCAACTCCATTATAGCATATTTTATTCAACTACGCGAAGAGAGTGGGCACGGGTGCTCTGATCTACATGCGGCTCATGACAACAACAAGACAAGGATCATTCCTTGCCACCTCCAGCATAGTTGAATAAAAGTCGTAAAAATTGAATTGACTATCCAGGCAAACATCTGGGTCATTCTTCCGCTAAAATGGAGTTGACCACATTAATAATATAATGAACTTGCCAATAGTAAAGTAAGTAAGTATATTCTTTAATCAGACGTCTGGTAATAATAAAATACGGTAAAATGGAGATGAAGATAAATAATAATTAATTATAAATTACACTAAATAGAGCTGAAAATATAGGGTAATAATAAAATATGCTAAAATTGAACTGAAAATACAGAGTAATAATAAAATAAGCTGAAATGGACTTTTACCCAGTCATAAAAAATCTAAAATTTGCTCTGACATAGTCCCCAATTATTATAGGCTGATAACAACTCACAAATAAGGTTAAATCAATCTATCTATGGAATTTATATATGACCCATGCTCTGACTCAGGCCCAGAGGAAATTAAATATAGGCAGTTCACCTGTAATTTGCAATTATATTTATTTAATGTGTGAATTATTACCACAAAATCATATTGTAATCACAAAAAATTCTACATGTACAAGCACAGCATTCTAAGAATTCACTATACTTACCAAGCATTATGACATTGCAGAAGCAGGAAATCTTCTGATTTACACTCGGATGCACAACAGCACAATGCTTGCCTTAATTATTCACTAAACAGCATAACATAATTTATTAACACAGTTTGATGGCAAAACATTTACCTTTAATGTCAAGAGCAGCTGTACTGCATTTGCATGTGGTACAACCTGAGGAAGGCCAAAATAAGTTGTCGTACGAAAGAAGAGAATGTAACCAAAACACCAAATAAAGCTCACAATGTGGCAAATTCTGAAAAACAATCACAAATGGTAACAGACAAATAATTTCTGATTAGCAAAACTGAACTCTATATAATACTAATCGTAATCTGGAAACTTCTAAAGCATCACTCGAAAGCCAAGCTTAGTTATGTGTAGGCAAATGAGAAGAGGAGTACGCCTCGCACAGTAGAGTGGAGAGAGCGGTGACCCAATGCACTCATCAAGGTAGGTCAGCAGAGGTCATGAAGGTACGCTGAGGCAAGAACTGCCAGACCAAAGCGATACACTGGTACTAGATCCACTGCTGGACAGGCAATCAGTGGATCACATCAAGCACTTAGCTGGAGATGTGGCCAACATTTCAGAATGAGCCTGGAAAGATGTGTAGCAGAACTGAGGACCTAGTCAGAGCACTGGCACAGCTACCCATCTAAGAGGTGAACATAGAGTGAGCTGCAATAAACTAATTGGGCTGTGATGGAGGAGTGGACAAGTGTAATAGAGGGGTCTGGAGTAAAGGAGTTAGCAACAGTGGGGGGAGCTGGTGCAACTGGTAGAATGAATCACGGCAGAGATGTGAGGATGGAAGGTGTGCTCTTAGTCCAGCATAGCTCCAAGGTCCCAAACAGCATTGGAAATGAACAAAAGGGAGAAGCTGGTGGCTAGGTTCAACTTTGTAAGCTGTCAAGTGCCCGGTCAGATAAATTGGGTTTTCAACGAGTTGAGCCACAGGCGGTTAGTCAGCATCCAGGCCTCCAGGGAACCCAAAGTCGAGCCCAGTGATTGAACGACCGTGATGGAGTTAGAAGTAAAGTAGAGCAGGTGTGCTTGAATATCATCAGCATAAAGGTGACCCAGCAAAGCCGTGGCAGAAGGAGGGAACCAATCTCAGAAGTGTTAGTGGCATGCAAAAGAAGACCCAGCACCAAGCCCACAGGAAGGTGTAAGAGGCAAGGACCCACAAAGGGCATTTTCTAAGAAATTAACCCAGCCAACTAAAAAAAAGTTGCCAGACTTGATATTTTAGCTGCTTAAGCAAAATTTAATGGTCAACAGAGTCGAAAGTGGCACTGATGCAGAACAAAGAGATGGACTAAGATCGTTTCCTTGTTCTATGTCAGCCATGTCTCAGTCTACTTCTGTTTATCTAAAACACAGGAAACTGCATCAAAATTATCAATTACCAATGGGTAGCACAAAACACTGAAAAGGCAGAAATGATACCGAAAAGGCACCACAAAGGCTGAAAAGATACCAAAAAAGCACAAAGAAATTACTTCTTCTGCTCTGTATCGATAAACTACACTAACCCTAGCCCTAACCGACCCTCAGGATGCTTATCCTGACCTTAACCGACCCTCACGTATGCCCTTTTTGATACATATTCGGTATCTTTTTGGCCTTTTCTGTGTTTAGTGCTACCAATTACGGTACTTCAATTTTAAATCACCACAAATCATTAAAACCAGTTTATGTGCGGGCAGAGTACAGTAGGCCTATTCTGGTGGCTATACCGAGAGCATCTCACGTCAAGACTACAATTACGGAGGTGGCCAGAAGTGAACCCTGACCCTAACATCAACCTGGACCCAAATCCTAAACCCAAATCCTAAACCCCAATCCTCACCCCACACTAACCCCAAATCTGACTTTTTCGCCAGCCCTAACCACACCCCTAAGCTTTTCCACAGCCCTAACCCACAAACGGACCGAATCTATAGAGATATCGGCAATATCGGACATCGGCAAGATAACAGGCGCCGATATAAAAAATTATTTTTAAAAATTGATAATATTATTTTCAGTCTATAAAAGCAAAATGATGACAGCAACATCACAGGGTCTGTGAAGGACGGCATTTCGTTCCATTCCCGCATCGTGTCAAGCCAATGGCTTCTTCAGACCAGTGGTGAGACCACCCAGTGTGCTAGTATAGACCGTGAGAACGTGTCAACATAGGTGTTGAGCAGAGTGAGTCATAGTGCCTGCTTATGGGCCAAGGAATGGCTGGCCAATTCAACAGAGAAACGGATGAATGTACATTGTGGAGGCATGCCTAATGAATACACGCTAGCTGCCAATCGCCTGAGAGGCTGAGACTAGATGGATGGCTGTGAATAGGCCAGCCGCTCCTTGGCCATTAATTACCCTAGGCACAGTTCAGCGGTGTGTCTAATCTGCATTACCTGCCTAGGATTAGTCCCCAACTATATGCATACGTCTCCTATGGAGCAAGTGTTCGCTTGTATCACAACAATAGGCAGTAGCAGTAGGTCTATCTTTTGGAACAGGACATCTTGGGAAACACAATGAAATAATCGGCAAAATAATCAGCGAAATAATCGGCTAAATAATCGGGTGTCGGCAGATGAATAATCGGCAATAATCGGTATCGGCAAAAAGTGATATCAGTACAGCTCTAACCTCAACCCAAATACTAACCCCAACCCTATTTTATAGTGTTACTTATTGGAGATGTAATTATGACGTCTCCGATAGGAGCGGTTTTAATGGTTTCTTTTGTGGTGAGGTTAATTAAAATTGAAGAAATTGTTTGCGGTGAATAAAAATTGAAGTACCCAGATTATTAATAGTTAGCTGCGAGTTGCTAGTGGTGCTTCTTTAAATCCACTAGTTTCCTTCCCTGAAAAACATTACCCTTCCAGATTTTAAATTCTGTCATGTCATCCCCTAAAACTCTGTGCCCCTTACTTCATTCCAGTTTATTTGCTGATTTAATCATATTGTTTGTATATAAAAATTATTCTTGAAGAAAGAGTTCTTCGTATTGATGGACACCAATTACCTTGGACTAAGAAGACTGACAATAGCGCAATTGACAATGGCTGTCAGTAGAGAGTGGAGACCATCCAATCGGCAAACAACAGCTACTATGGCACACCCGGCAAGGCAGCAGAGTTTTTGTTTCTTCCAGGAATCACTCGTGGTCTTAACGAAATGACCTAAAGGTAGCGAAAGAATCAAAATAACTGTATACACCACGTCGTCTGCATCCATCACCCCTAATATGTGACGCCCCATGATCCTTATCTACCCCGAGCAGTTCTTGCGTCTTGCAAAGATTATGAAATTATAATAGGGCCCACTTTAATTTTCGAAGTACTCCCGTTGAACTTAGTACCACATGTTAATGACATGAGCTAGATTCATTCTACGGCAGTGAACAAGGCTAACGACATTATCGCAGAGCTACCGTAGTCAAATAAAAACTTATTTAGCGCGCTCATAATTCTGTGAAGTGACCGTACAGTTGAAGTTAAGGAACTTAAGAAAGTCTGTAATTCAATAGATATATTAAATCCGGTTGATTTCACCAGTCAGAAAACGTCCCCGGAGCACTCCCTATTTCTCTTGCCAAAGCCGTGAGAACATAAGCAATTATTCATGGGATACGAGCGAGGGACAACTTGTACCCGAGTCAAGTAACCTGACACATTGAACTAGAAGCTATCGTACTCCCACTTTTTATATCCACAAAAACAATGCCCAATGTTGCCTATGGGTCCTAATTATTTTTTCATGGAGAGGCTATTGACATGTTTCTGCTGCTTATGATCATGATGATGAGGAAGAGGAGAGAAGAGGAGGAGAAAGAGAAAAAGAAGAGGATGGTGGCGATGATTTTTCTGCCCGTGCCCTGAAGGCATGAGATAGGTGAGGTGGTTTCCAGTTGCATTCCTCATAAAAATTTACGTGCGAGCTAATTGTCCAGAGTCGCCGACTCGCGGCGGGCTTTTATATAGATTCGAACAGCAGGCTTTAGTTGATTCGAACCTGCGACACTACGGTTGCAACGTGCAGAATATACCGCTATACTGCCACTTCCCACGTGGTTTGTGATGATAGATTACAAGAATTGAAGCCGTCACTTCTGAAATATAATAATTGAAGCCATCTGCTCTCAAACCTTCTGATTTCAGGGCAAAACAGACAACAGTCTTTCGTCTTGAAATGGAATCTCAAACTACCGGTTTAAGAAGAGCTACTTCTGATCTGAGTAGATTTAATAAAAACGTGTTGTTCGCCGTCGATATTTTATTTACACATCCAGACGTAGAAAAAGAAATAAGAAGCAAAAGCAGGTGAGAAATATAGTACGTTGTTGTGACAATGTTGTCAAATTCATTAAAAGAAGAGTATACGATAGAAATTGTACTTTCTGTGCATAAGAAGAGAATGGGGTGTCGACGCTATACTCTGTTTGGACACCTCTCACAGTTCTCAAGTGTTTGACTTATTTTAAAGATTGTTTCTGAAAGAGATATCTGATTCGGGTAATAAAATTTCGACATGCTATTTACTATGTTTATGTATGATTCTTTACAGCTTAAATGTGATTTTCTGTTGAAGCATTGGCTGAAAATGATAAATTGGTTTACTGCGGCTGAAACTTCGACCTCGCGACGCACGGAAAAATTACTTCTAACCCTCGCGACGCCTTCCTCGTGAGGCCTAACCTACCCTCACGCCGCATATTAAATTGTGTGTTTTTGACAGTGTGCAAATTCTTAAGGTTGCGCATGTGCAAAGGCCTTCATGCACTGAATTTGTACATTTTTTGCCATAAAAGTAAAATTTCATTTCTACTGCTGCCTAACTTTCGGCCATGGTAGATTTACCCAAAATAAGCCACCTCCAGCTATTCTGATCCATTGAACGAACTCATAGAAATCTCACCTCTTGCAATCTTCCTCATGACTTTCACTCAAAACTGAAAACACTGGAAGATAATTATCACTGCTTCTCCACTAATTCCATCATGATTCTTCTTCCTCCGAGTTCTCACTCTACCGCCCTTGCCATTTAAGCTCTAAACACCATCCATCTGCCTGCTTAACTCTATGGATCTTGACTCTTGACCCTCTGCCCATTGATTTTGTTTTGGTTGTTTTCGGTTAGGCACCTGTGGCTTAGCTGGATCGCACAACTTGATGTTGTGGGCATTGTGGAAATGTCGAGATTATGATAAATTGAAAAGTACGACGATAGTGCAAGAAGTAGATAGTTACAAACAGTGTGATAATAATATTTGTGTTGTGGTCCCAGATGGTGTCCATTGCTCTAAATTATAATAACTCACACAATGGTGTAGAAATAGTGTTGGACCAGTGAGTGTTGCTTATGCCAGAAGATAGTTAATGTGAAAGAAATTGTTACTGTAGCCAGCACTAGCACATATATTACTAATAAATATATGAGGGATTATTACTGTACTTGTAGAAAAAACAATATGAAGTATGGATAATATTTCTTTGCTATTTTACTTCCCTAGTATGATGTCTACCATGATGGAGTATGATATAATTCCGCCATGTTTTCCTGAAGATTGTGACCCAAAATCTTTGCTTTCTGAACTCAGGTAAATTGATTAGTTTTTATACAGTTACAAGTGTAAACAAGTTTAATTAGACAGGAATTATTATTCTGCGACAAATATTTCCCGGCCGCTCTTCCAACAGGGTAACAGCTGCGCTAATGAACAGTCCTCTTGTCAAGACAAACCTAGCGGTGAAAGGAGGGTTAGAGAAGGCTAATCCGAGCCGACGACGATAGACAGAAGAGCTGACTTCAAGGCAGCCGAATTTGATCGGTAGAGAGAGAGACCTCGTAGGCGAGAAAGGACGTGGCCAAGGCGATTGACGGTGGGTTTTTTCAATGGACAACGAACTCAGCGTGTGACCCACTAGTGGCCAGTGCAGAACCACAGTGGCAAGCTTTAAAGCACATAGGGGAGAGTGTGAGAGCCAAGTGCTGTAGGATACTGTTTGTTACTGATTACATCACAATGTGACTTAACTCTTTGGTATCGAGTATTGACGCTGCATTGCGTACGTAATACATAAAATAACGCGCATAGTTGTGTCATATTACAATTTACAATATTTTTCTAAGAACACCAATAAAATCCGATAACCAGTTTTAAACTGGTTTTTTAAGTCCAATAATCGGTTTGCCCCATAAACCCATATTAAGAACCCTAATTTTAACATGGTTGGAGGAAGACTTGGTGGAGTCATGTTTTATGCTCAAAGTGTGCGTGCATTTGAAACGATCGACAGTCAATCTAATCCATCTGGCTGAACGGATATCGGCCGTTCATATTAATTTTGTGCAGTTTGAGTTTGTGTATAAGACGAGGATTATGTTCAGTCTTGAGGCATTTAAGAGGAATTTGTTACTGGCCATCCAAACTGGAACATCGTCAACAATGCAACAAGTAATTGTAAAGTGGCATTAGTCAAAGAGCTATCAAATCATGGAAATAGCTGGTTATTGTCTGCCTACAAATGAATGTCTAGAGAACTTTCTGTGGGCAGTGACTAAGGTGAATTGACCCAAGTGAAGATGCATTGGTTTTCAAGTCACTTTTAGTACACTCTCCTTAATTATAGGGTTGAGGAGCAAACCTTTCCAGAATTTTAGAATGGATGAGACGAGATTGTAGGCCTGGATAGAGAAATGCATCTGAAAAATGAGATATTAAACTAAACGAAGGAAGAAACTGAGTCATATCTGCTGAACTGCTTTCTGGATGTTGTTGATGCTGTTGATTTGTTTTGGAACATTGAGTTTGGGATATTAACGCAATTTTAGTTGGAGGCAAAGGATTTGTTTCATCTAAAGGCCATCAATGGTTAACTTTGCTATGGCTAGATAAAAGAAATGATTGAGGTCATTTACTTATCTATCGTAATTTTTTCCGTTTTAGAAATGTAAGAAACCGAGTCATTGGGAGCAATCGACAGAAGAAAGCTGTTATGAAGATGATGATTGTACCAAGGTATCATAAGATTGTTCTAAGTGTGCATAAGTTGTTTTATGCTAGCCACTTGATTATGAATTCTCTGATGTCTATCCTTATATCTACATGCATCTATCTATCCATCCATCCTTCCATCTATCTATCTTATCTATATGCACTGCCCAGGACACAGTGTAAGATGATGGACTCGATCCTCTAATGAATGCACTGCTGGACTGGGAGCCCATGGATGACATCCCGCATGTACATAGGGATTAGACCACGTTCCACTTTTCTGGATCACCTCTATTGTCCCTCTTGGCCTAAACCCAAGCATACCCCCATCCACATGATCAGCCACCTGCAGATCTCCCTCCATGGATTGCAATCAGATCTGTGGGAATGTACAGCAGAGAGAGGAACGACAGTAATTGATTAACAATAAGTTCATTAACCAAGGTGGCAACAGAAGAGGAGGAGAAAGTGGGAGGCACAATGACCGGCGCAATAGAAAATAACAGAAACAAGTGAATTCTATAATATGCTCTACAAAATACAGTTCTTGGTCCAGGAAGTTAAAGGAAGGAATTCGAAAGAAAGGAACTGCAAGTCCAACTACTGACAAACAATGAGCCGAATATATTGAGTTTTCTGTGGATTTAGTTGCAGTCGATTAGATGACCTCCTGACACAGTAAGGGTATTTGGCTTGAAACATTGTTCAGAATGTCTGGGATACAAAGCAATGTGTATGAGATTGAACTTCCTCAGCATAAGAATGGCTGATGAGAGTACTCAAGCGCAGAATCGGTGTCTGCAGTAAAAGAGGATGTCGAGAAGTGGACCATGAACAGATCCCTGCTCCGAGAGACAAAAGAGGTGATCCAGGGAAGTTGAAGCGCGTCTAATATAATCGACAGTGGATTTATGTAGAGAGGACTCAAGCGGAGATCATGTCATCAGAATGAATATATTGTATTTGCCCACAAAACTTTCAGAGAATTAATGTCTGATCATTATCGCTCTGCCAATCGCATGTCACTGTCGATTATTTTTTGCATGTCTTTGGTATGTGCAGTTTTTGTCTTCGTTAATTGTATGTGTCCGATAACATTTCATGGTAATTTATTTTAATTAGAATTTGATATCTGTTTAACTGCAGACTTTTGAGCTTCATGGAGAATGATTTATTGCCTGTTGAAACAAAAATTGAAGCAGCCATTGTTCTTGGCAGCCTTGCCAAAGGTCCAATAACTGTGGTGCAAGAGCTTGTCGATGCGAAGATTATTCCAGTTCTTCTAAAGGGTGAGGTTTTATTTTGAATTGTAATTAAGGGTAGAAGATTGTGATCCCTGTTTTGATGTTCATGTTGCGCCTAGTTATGCTAAAAAACAACCGAGATCCGTAACATGTCTGTGTCGAGCATTGCCCGCATGGATACCATATATTTGTGACTATAAGATGCAGCTTTTTACATGGAGTTTTAGGTATCCATTTCATGGAAAGGGGCAATTTCTGTATGAACTTTTAAATATGCAGATCACTTCTGAAAAATGAATAATATGGAAGGTATTAAAATGTTTTCTTCTTATTGAGTATGACGCATTGTAGTATTTTTCCAGATGTAAACTGTCTGATGTGAAAGTACTTTAATCAGTACTTTAAAAATTGATAATTGCTAATTTATAATGCTAATAACTAGTATATATGTTTTATTGCCCTTAAAATTGTCATAATAGGTAAATATATGGAGACTTGAGGCGATGATATTCTGGTTTGTGATAGGTATAGTTGCACACGACTCAACTTCGCCGTACGTTGAAGCCTGCCTGCGATGTCTTCGATCTATTTTATCCAATGTGAAAGATCTGTCACATGTTATTTATGAGGTATGAATTATGACGTATTTCAATCTTTTTTAAAATGCAAATGAATTTGAGATATTTAGATATTTAGATATATTTAGGCCGTTTATTATGATGACCCTGTGCCTTCTGGTTTTCCTGATTTGTTATCCATTGCAATGAATTGATTCTTTGGAAAGTGCTTATACTTGCTGGTCTCAAATGCCATACTGATTGCACGACACTTGGGATTACTATTCAGAAGCTAGTGCCATAATTACATTACATGAATTTGATTCAAACTCAAAACACACAAATTTGATCCTGCTGGCAATTTTTGGCCATTTTCTTGAAATTGTATATAATTGCAACAAGTGCCTAGTTTTGATAGAGCATCTCAGTTCTATGAGAGCCAGGTTAGCGATAGCATTATTGAATATACCTAAGCATATAAATGCTTGATTACATTATTTCTATTCATTTATTTAAATGTTGTTGGTTCTCTTGGAGTGTTAAATTGCAGTTGTTGATAAAAGTTCGTATTTCAATTAATTCAGGATTCAGTCACTGTTCAGCATTTCATCAGTATTCTACAGATGTCAGTGGACACGCAGGAGTGCATCTCCACTATCTTCGCCCACTGTTGTGTTGTGAGTACAAAACCATTAGACTAATATGGTTCTTAAGTCTAGGTCAGTTGACAGATGGCAGCTTTAGATGCACTTTCAGCTCTGTGTTACCACAATGTCACTTTATCACCCAACTGAGTGAACATCATGTTTGGCCATCTTAACTCATTGTCTGGACTTTGATTCCTATTATACACAGTGCATTTCAGGTGTATTTGATATTGCCCTCAATTTTCAATTAGAGATGCACACAACCATATGACAGAACATCAGTAGTGTTACAGTTATTGTGAGTGAAGGTGAACATACAGCGCCTCGAGCAGGACTTGAACGTCTACACTTTTTCTTGCAGGCCAATTGCTCTCGCCATTTAACCACTGTGCCATTGTATTGCCTCTGTGCCATTGTATTGCCACTGTGCCATTGTATTGCCACTGTGCCATTGTATTGCCACTGTGCCATTGTATTGCCACTGTGCCATTGTATTGCCACTGTGCCATTGTATTGCCACTGTGCCATTGTATTGCCACTGTGCCATTGTATTGCCACTGTGCCATTGTATTGCCACTGTGCCATTGTAGTGTATGAAAGCTTTTTAGGGCATCATTAGAAGGAAACTGATGACAAGATGTACTTACTGATAAGTTAAGCTGTGGTTCTTCTGGGTTTGGATGGAAAGTGTTTCAATCTTTTGACAACACATTTGCCAACTCATTGTTTACCTGATAACTAAATGTATCTTACTGATAAGTCAAGCTACTTTGTTTCAGTCCATAATTGTTGCCGTTTAATACAAATATCATCTGTTAAACTTGATTGATACAAATAGGAGTCGGTTTTGTAGTGTAAAGTAGAGCAAAACCGGAAATCGCCTCAAACATTTGCCTCTGCCGAATATACCATTTTTTGGGACTATTTGGAAGTACTTGCCTCAGCTAATATTACACACGCAAATAGTTTAAAGTAGAAATTTTAATTTTTTATTCAATAATTTATTTATGAACATTCAACAATCTAAAAAATGCAAATTTAAAGCTGTTGGCCTTTTAGTAGTTGTTACAGGCACAAACATTTATTTTGCTAATTTTTCATTAACCTATGCGAAACGGCGAAAGTGACGAAAGTCAAAACTTTTAAGCTTCTCCTGCGGATGGAACTCTCCTGGCAAAAGTTGCCACTATTGTTCAGTTCGTACACGGATCCGGCAAATAATGCATCCAAATACTCGGATTCGGTACTTGGTGAAAATTGTCTACTCGCTTATGCCCTAGTGTAAAGTAGTTTAATATGTGTCTTTAATAAGCAGGTTAATGATAATTATAATAATCATAATGCCAAGCAGAAGTATGATTATAATGGTAATAATAACAAGTTGTTAGTTTCTACTGAAAATGACTGTCGTGCATTCATTTGCGTTACGATATCTTCATTGTAGACTCAAGAACATCAGATTATACTTTCGGATCAAGGTGTTGTTCTTCCTCTTGTTTTCCTGATGGCCACGAATAATTACAGGGTGAGTTCCAATGTCAGTGGGAGGTTAGACTACTGTCAGGTTAGACTACTGTCAGGTTAGACTACTGTCAGTGCTTTCTTATCTGATTCGATTTTAGTATCTGTGGTTATTAGATTTAATATCTGAATTTAAATGATTCTGTCATTGAAACTTTTGTATCGTATCTTGATGTTGACGCCTTATGCTATCTTTGCATCTCTAGGATGTATTCCATCATTAGAAAATGTTTAAAATCTAAATTCCAGACTTCTTTGCTTCAACTATTTCTTAAGCTAATTGCAATCACCAATTTATATAGCACTTCTTTGGTTGGTTGCCTTGGGACTACAAGTGAAGAAAGATTGCAACCTGGATGAAAGGGTGATTAAAAGCTAGGCTGAAAAAGTTAACAAGACAATTCCATCTATTCCAAAGGCCGTGTAGTGTCTATTGGCAGCTAGCTATGACTTCAGATTAAGTTCTGCAGTTGACTCATTTCTACTGATAAACCTATCATCAGACATCGTTTGCCGGTTTAACACAAATTATGATATCTTCCTGTCTAAATGGAAATTGAACCACAAAATCTAAACTGGTTACCGGGTACACTGACCACTAAGCTACCATGCCTCTCAGAAGTTTAATTGTCAAAGTGGTAGATGTGTTTATATTTCAGGTACAGATGGCAGCTTTACGTGCACTTTCAGCTCTGTGCTACCGTAATTCGACTGTGTCAGCCGCCATTCTAGCATGTATGTAGGACTTATAGGTGATCACAGTTTTATCATATTCAGTGATAAGGTTTTATATTTCTGTTTGCTAAGCTGCATTGGAATAGATATTTTGAAGCCTATATTAACTTTTGGATATGCCAGACACTTATTTCACATGGTTCATTATAACATGAATTCGGCTTAGGGATGTAGATCCTAAAATTAATTCACTTATAGAAAATAAACCTAAAGCAACATAAAATCTATAAAATGGGCCGTTGAGTAATGGATGACACACTGGGGCGCAGAGCTGAGGAATCGAGTTTGATTCCCATATCCCTGTATGGTTGTCTATTCCTTTCGCTAGGTGATGGCATTGGTTAAATTGGATGTAACACATGATGGGCACCTTGCATGGCTGTTGAAGTTGAATTCGACTCCTGTAATAACTTGTCGTCATTCCTTCATACCTTACTTTAGTTCGTCAGTTTTAAATTGAAAAAGAAAATTATTGTAATACTGCAGAACTTTAAAGTGCATCTGGTATAGGTGGATCATGTATTAGATACCATAATCTAACAGTGTATAACCTTATGGTTTTGAAAATGTGCCTGCAGTTGGATACATTGTAATCACTGTGCAACTGCTGATGTTATGCAATAATTTTGCTTAATCATTTACCATGCTTTGTTAATTCTGTGTTCAAGATTCCTTATCCTTGATTTATTTATTCTGTTTGCTTTTGTGCAATAACTGAACAATAACTTACACCTTTAGTGATCAAAATGTGTTTAATAAATGCTTTTTCGCATTATGCATGCGCTTATAACGAGTGATATAATTACCTCCTAAATGGTTTCTTTATTAACTTCATATTGGGTGTTCTTGCCTTTCAGTTTTTCACCTTTTAGAGGTTTGATTGTCATTGCTTAGGTTGTGTCAGTGAAGTTTCTGTGCTGGAGACCTTAGAACGATTTCTTGAAAGAGACAAAACAACTGAAATGCAAATGGCTTCTGCTAAATGGTTTGTGGCTGTATCTGCTTCATTCTGTAGTTACGTGTAGAAATAATTTAAGACCTTCGTATATAAATATGAAAGGTTTGTTAAGATTTAAACACTGAAATACAACAGTGTGATCTGTTTAGTTTAAATACCTGAAACATGTCTAAATATAGATTTTAGGTGTTTTCCACATTGGAAACTGACTTTCTTTTAGCTCCTTCTGACATTGACTTCATTTTAGCATACACTTCAGATTTAGACATAGCAGTAAAGTCATTTTGAGTAATTCATCGTCATCAGTTGCTGATGCCAGGGTTTTTGCAGTGATGTGTTTGACTATGTGAATCGATTATCCTGGAGCCGTCATTGTCGTGATTCTGAGGAGTTCATCGCATTGTGGTGAAGTTTATATATGACGTTTTCAGTTCAATTTGGCCTAATCAGGTTTGGTTGAAATTTAAAGTTTGATATAGTCATAGGTTTTGCTTATGATTTGTAGCTTATTATTTCTTTCTTTTCCTATTTCTGTTTTTTTCTTAGCTTGACGTACATTTGTCGTGCTGGAGCATTAAATATGGATAATCCAGTCATTTCGCACAAGGTTAGAGATCTGCTAATGTTCTCAGTTCTCCAATTACACTAGTCTTACTGATTTTTTAAAATCAACATCTTCTTGTCCATTATCTGCAGATATTTCTGCATAGAAAACCTTCTGTGGCTGATCATCCTAAGTTCCTTTGCTGGTCCTGTTCCAGTCGGTTATACTAGATATGGATCATAAGGTGCAACCTGTCATTTAGTGACACATATACTTGACCATCCATTCATTCATTCATTTACTGTTATTCCATCTTTGCAGCTCTTCAGATTTTAAACAATGCTCATGGCTTAATATTTTATTAAGTGATTGGTTTTTGATGCTGTTAGACCTTGCCAGCGCTTGTGCGTATGTGCAAGCCCGATAAAACATGGGAGGAAAGAGTCGAGGGCGCAGAGACGTTGGGCTACCTAATCGAGGTTGACGTACAGCTTCAGAGCATAGCTGCCATATCCGACCACATCATAAGTACGCTGGCTGAGTACTTCAAATACCCAGGGTCACCACCGGATGCAGCACTCATGCCGACAAAAAAGGTGAGATCATTCTGTAGAAGTTTTCAGTTTGCGTTTAATTTAGAAGAATTGCTGCCAGAAAGAATTCCATGATACTGTAATTCATTTTGCATATATTATCCTGACATCAAGGCCAAATAATTCATGCTGTCAGTGTCATGCTAGACACCTGTAATGTAATGTAAATCCTTGAAAATCTCTCAGAGCCCACAAAAACCACATCAGGGTGACCAGCTTATTCGCCGGTACTTAGATTGTATACTCTTGTCAGCCCTGCTTTGCTGAATGTTTTCATGTCTAAAGTTTGAGCAACACTCTATGATGGCCACATGAATTGATGGCCATGACTTTTTTAATTTATTAAAGATATTTAGACTTCAAACATTCACTGTTTTATTTAATTTATACAGATGCAAAGTTTACAGAATTTCATAATAGTTTTGCATAGTCTGTGAGGCTGTTGATTGTTGTTGATCAACAGATGTAGAATGAATTACCAGAGAGTTAAAATTTGTTGCAGGATGACATCATCGTTGGCAATGACTTACGTCAAGCTGCATTCCGTGCATACGCTTCTCTTTGCGCCAATAGCGAAGAAGTTCGAAAGAAGGTGAGTTCAGATAATTTAATAAAGAGTTCGTCGAATAATCGATAAGACACTGGCATGCAGAGCAGAGCAAACTAATTCGAGTCCCACTAAGGTTGACTAGTCCTTCTTTTGTTAGGTTGCGGCATTGGTTATATAACGTGATGGGCGCCTTGCATGGCTGCCAGTTAAATTTGACTCGTGCAATAATTTGTCATAATCCGTTGAAACTGGTCTTGTTATCATAATAGTTTTTGTCAGTTTTAAATTAAATGAGATTATTTTTATTATAATCATTATTGGGATATATGTATTGTAAGTTTAGGAGCAGACATGCTGATGACAAACTATTCCATAATTCAGTTGAAGAAGTTTTTGGGATGATTTGATTACTGTTGTGATGCTAGGGTTTGTCAAATGAGAGCACTATAGGTGATTGAGATTGTGATTTTGGTGATCTCTACAATCAGTGACTAGAGACTATGTTTTGTTGCAGGTGATTTATACTGTAGTATCATAATTGTGTGGCACAGAGGCCGATCGGTTAGAGTGGTCAGCCCGTAATGTTCAGTGTGCGCTGAGCGAGCGGGTTCGACCCTCGCCCGGGAGTCACTGTGTAGGGACCTTGATCAAGTCCTTCGCACACAATTGCTCTGCAGTACAACTGCAATTGTCCCGTCGAGGTGTGTGTGTGCACTTCTGAGCAAAAAATGTTGGAAGAAGGGCGGTATCAAATTTCAGTAATAAATAAATCATGGATACTTAGATGATTTATTCTATGATTTATTTCTTAGACATTATAGGTGATTGATACTGTGATTTATTTCTTAGATTTTGTAGGTGATTGATACTGTGCCTTTGTTGTTGGTGTTGTAGGTGATTGAGACAGACAGCATCATGAAGCACATAGTGAACGGACTGACGGATCCCGTTACAAAGGTTCAGGTCGCTGCAATTCGCTGTCTCCACTCTCTCTCACGATCCGTTCAGGTACTTCGGACAAGCTTTGCTGACCACAATGTTTGGAAGTCCATTGTTAAGGTTTGTTTCTTCTTTTCAATAACATTGAATATATGTCAGCTGCTGTTGTTATGTATTCTTCGGTTGTTGTGTAAATATCTGCGTGATTGTGCCAGCACAGACACTTCAGTCTCAATTGCATCATTCCTACATGCAGATGAACTTATTCTTTCCACTGAAGTTTAACGTCAGGTGAGTGAAAAACGATATTGTTAAATATTTTAAAATAGGTGCAATTGACCTGTTTGCTATTTTCAGCTACATTGTCTATCTATTAGTGATGCCAGGTACTCATTATATATGTAGCTGGGGAACCCGGCGTTGCACGGGTTGAGAGAGGTTTTTGGCCATGGAGAGCAAGAAGACGGTGACTGCGGGGTTCACCAACTGGGTGTCCCGGGTGTTCTTGAGCGAGTCAATAGACATTTTATGTTTGCTTTTAGACTCTGTACACAACAACAAATGAGATGGTTTTATGTCTGCTTTTAGACTCTTTACACAACAACAGATGAGATGGTTTATTGTCTGCTTTTAGACTCTGTACACAACAACAGCTGATACTGTTTTATGTCTGCTTTTAGACTCTTTACACAACAACAAATGAGATGGTTTTATGTCTGCTTTTAGACTCTGTGCGCATCAACAGATGAGACTGTTTTATGTCTGCTTTTAGACTCTTTACACAACAACAGATGAGATGGTTTATTGTCTGCTTTTAGACTCTGTACACAACAACAGATGAGACTGTTTTATGTCTGCTTTTAGACTCTTTACACAACAACAGATGAGACTGTTTTATGTCTGCTTTTAGACTCTGTACACAACAACAGATGAGACTGTTTTATGTCTGCTTTTAGACTCTGTACACAACAACAGCTGATACTGTTTTATGTCTGCTTTTAGACTCTTTACACAACAACAAATGAGATGGTTTTATGTCTGCTTTTAGACTCTGTGCGCATCAACAGATGAGACTGTTTTATGTCTGCATTTAGACTCTTTACACAACAACAGATGAGATGGTTTATTGTCTGCTTTTAGACTCAGTACACAACAACAGATGAGACTGTTTTATGTCTGCTTTTAGACTCTTTACACAACAACAGATGAGACTGTTTTATGTCTGCTTTTAGACTCTGTACACAACAACAGATGAGACTGTTTTATGTCTGCTTTTAGACTCTGTACACAACAACAGCTGATACTGTTTTATGTCTGCTTTTAGACTCTTTACACAACAACAAATGAGATGGTTTTATGTCTGCTTTTAGACTCTGTGCGCATCAACAGATGAGACTGTTTTATGTCTGCATTTAGACTCTTTACACAACAACAGATGAGATGGTTTATTGTCTGCTTTTAGACTCTGTACACAACAACAGATGAGACTGTTTTATGTCTGCTTTTAGACTCTTTACACAACAACAGATGAGACTGTTTTATGTCTGCTTTTAGACTCTGTACACAACAACAGATGAGACTGTTTTATGTCTGCTTTTAGACTCTGTACACAACAACAGCTGATACTGTTTTATGTCTGCTTTTAGACTCTTTACACAACAACAGATGAGACTGTTACCAGCATAACGACTGGGGTCATCTGTAATCTGCTACTGGAGTTTTCCCCAAACAAAGAGGTTATATCAAATTGTACATTCCCACATAATTCAATATCGTATGCTCCACCAAGTGGTTTCTTAGCAGTTTGTTAAATCCTTTGAGATCTTTGCTTTCTTAGATTAAAGAATCATGAATAATTACATTATTGAGACAGATGTTTTTAATTTTAAAACACACTGTTTCAAAGGTACTTGCAATACTGGAAGCATAACACCATACATTTTGACTGCTTGCTCATGAGTCAGCTGTGAATATACTCTATATTTCATGTGGTCTAATAAATCTGCTCACGATGATGCTCAAGTTATGAAGTTAACTTTAGAAATTGTGCCTAATACCATAACTTTAAAATATTTTCAGCCAATTCTGGACGAATGTGACATTGTGGATGACGGGTCAGGAATGGTCGAAAGAAAACCGGTCATTATCGATAAACTGCTGACGCTGACTCGTAGTAGTAATATGTCCATTCGATTGAATGCTGTTTGGGCTCTGATGGTAAGTAGCACGTGATGACAGAATTATATTCCATAATTCAGGTATTATTTTATGTCATACTGAAACAGATTTATTTGATATGGAGACCAGTAATTCTTGCCATATTCAACAACAGTGCTTCTTCAAAGGTTCTTTTTTGCCTGTGTAGTTCATGTGCATTATTATAGTAGTTCATTATTATTATTATTCTAGCTTTTATGAAGTTTTTTATTCATGTGATATGCATTTGATAGTTAAAGTTCAGCAAATTTTGGTCTTTACATGATTTCTAAATTGGTGACTAGCTGACAGATTTGTCAATCGTGTGATGACAATAGGACATTTCAGGTACCTTGTTTGATAACCTGGGGAAGCATTATCCTCAGAGATATGGTCCAACAGCAAACATGACGATTGCACTCACAGATCTGAACAGCCTAACTCTTCAGTTCTGTGTTTGGTCAGTTTCTAATGTAAATCTGGTCTGAACTTAAGCTGTTTCAATTGACTCTCACCCACCACAGCCTGACTGCTGACTTCTCTGGTCTATCAGATTTTTACTGGTTTCCTCGACAGATAAAATACTTTCATACAGTTTAACACGAAGGAACCGTCAATTAATCTCGTGGACATTATGATAATGGTACTATAGAAGCGTCTAATAAGTTACATTACTCGAGCTGAATGGCCAGCTTATTTTTATCGAGCTGGAACTCAACATCTGGGATTGCGGGTGATGAAAAGACAAATGCGTTGATCTGTGACGGAGTCAACTATTAACAGTGTCTGTGCAATCTGTTTGTAGAACATGACATTTCAAGCGAATGATTCTGTGAAGAACACGATCATCAAGTGCCTGAAGAACGACGATCTGTTTCATCTGGTCAGCAGCTGTTCTGATCCCAGTCCAGCCATCTGTCTGAAGACGCTGTGCACTCTGAGAAATCTGGTTTCGAAAGAAACTGTAAGCACAAATGCTTTGCGTAGTGTAAGTGCAATTCTCAGAACACGTCGTCTTCATGAAAGAATGGCTTGAATTCTCTTCCATACAGTTTTCATAATTGCTAGACAGTCAAACATTAATCACCAGCACATTAGACTCATTTCTCATCGGGCAGCAGTTTAGGAGAGTTAGGTTCCTCAAGTATATATTGTCTGAGCGTCTATGCAAAATTCAATCAGACACAAGTAGGTGCTTCATGAATGCACTGCAGCACGAGTTTCCACTCTATCTTCTGTTGCTCATATGTATCATTCCGTCTGGAGAAGCTGAGCAAACATGTTCAGTTTATCACCATGTATATATGTTCATATAGATATTGTGTTTTTTTTATTTACTGCATTGTAGTTTGTAATTTTTTTCATAAATAGACTTCAATTTTAATTTGTAATTTTGAAATATATTTGTATAGAATATACAACCGATTTTCAAGTTCTGACACTTATTGATAACAAGAATTATTTTTCCTGATCTATTATTTTTTAGAACAAAGATATTATTATTAGAAAAGTACTAAATTTAATGTAAGGTTTGAGCTTGTATATTAAGCTCAGTTTACCAAAACAAGGTGTAATGCTTGACTCAATAGTTCATCATGAATTTTAGGCTCCTGCAGATGGCCACAGACCACAGGTTGATAACCTCTGATATAGTGAGATACTAGGGCATGACAGGTGATAGTGAGTGTATCATATGGATGCGTTTTGTAAGATATAGTATTACACATGCATTTATTTGTGTGTGTGTGAGTGCATGTGTGTGAGATTTTAATGTTGTTTTTTTTTTGATATAGCATGTGGATCGTGTCATGGAATGTGTTGGTCACCAGATAATGGAATCGGTCATCTTGGTCTTAGAAAGTGGAAGCATTGTTGAAGTCAAAGAGCAGGTTTTCACAAATCACTACTTTCTTCCAATGAAAACACAAACTGTTATGCTTTGCTGATTTAAAGAAATGTGTCTTTATGATGACACTAATGCAGAGGATAATTATAATAAGCTGTTCAAATAGTTGCTTTCTGCTGCAAGTTCTTGTTAGACATGTTTAGATAGAAGAGGCAATGCCTCCTGTGACTATGTACAACATTCACTTATCAAGAGCAGAGTGATCAGACTGTAGCTACTCGCAAATATTAGACCAGAGAAGTGTTCTAGTAGTTGTGGAGTCATGAAAAGCAGTCGTCATATTCAAAGCATCAAAATGATATCAAGTCCTGCAAGTAGTGAATTTTATGAAGACTTATTTGGAATGTTGAGTAATTTAGACTGTGCTTTGCAATAGATTAGTTGATTAGTGGATTAATATAATATAATTGTTGACTTTTGAGCATATAGTTATATGATTGTTGAATGCAGACTACACAATTTTTCGTGGTTATGCGACTTTAGTTTCTCACTGCATCAAAAGTTGGGACTTACTATGCATCAAAATTTTCAATCCTTGCAAGGACTTGTATTTTTTCATAGGTGTACAAAGTTTTAGCTGTAATTATTCATGAATTTTGGAAGCAAATAGTTTTAAAATATCTGCATATATCAGATCTATTTACAGATTCTCAGAATCAGAGTGTTTATAGTGTGGCATGGTGGTTGATCGGTTAGAGTGGTCGGCCCATAACGCTCAGTGTGCGCTGAGTGTGCGGGTTCGACCCTCGTCCGGGGAATCACTGTGTAGGGACCTTGAGCAAGTCCTTCACGCTCAATAATTGCTCTGCATTACAACTGCAGTTGCCCTGTCGAGGCGTGTGTGCATTTCTGAACTAAACTGTAAGATGGGCGATATCAAATAACAGTTGTATTGTATTGTATTTATGTAGTTGGTTTAATAGGATTCTTGTCCTTATTGAAACAGCATTTGGTGCATTTTACCCAATAACAACAAACTTCAGGATATATTTTTAGTCAAAAAACCCGAGATTTAGTACCTTTTCTCCTACTGGAATACATATGATTATATCGAGACTGTGGGTGAGCATGACTGCTGAAGGACTAGCATATTCCATCAGTTTCTTATATCAGTAGTTGGCTGATTAATATGATGCATAATGGAGAAGTCAATTAAATTCTTTAGAATTTTCCATTGTAGGCTTTGTACATACTTAGCAACATTGCGAATGGAACTCCTACAAAGCATTTCATTTTGGAGAACAATGATGTGCTTCGCAAGATCTTTAATTATTTGGTAAACAGAGCATCTTTTCTACATTCTTATGTCAACTTTTACAGTAATTTGTGGCTGGCCAGTGATTTGACACAATTACTATTTAATTTCTGTATTGTTATGTAGTAATTATGTATTTATTTATTAAGAGAAGCATTCACTAGGGACTAAGGCGGAGTCTTGCAAAGCCAGATTAAATTACCATATATCAAAGTTGGAAGGACAAGGTTTGTGTGGGAAATAATTCCCAAAATGTATTTGGTTCAGCAATTGAAACACATTTGACCCAATGACTGTTCTGAACATATATGCTCTTAAAACAAACCAGTTTGTAATTGTTATATAAATTTATATGCGCCGCAGTGATGAGCAATCTAAACACGGGTGCTACACTGTGTGAGACTGATGTTAAATATCAAGAAATGTTTATAATAAATTGTTGAGCTTAAGACATTTTTGCAATGAACAGATCTAGAGCAGCAAATGTAACATTAAAAATGTGACACTAAACTAGAAATATTAGTGTTGGTTGTTATTTAAGTCGTCGGTAAACTGAATTTTTGCTTAAATTTCTTGCTTTGTTTTTTATCACTGTATAATTGTATATACTGATGTCTACTGAAATATTTGTTTTCACAGACTGCGAACGATGTGAAGTTACAACTGGCTTCCTTGCGTTGTGTCTATAATCTGGTCAGGCATGGAGATGATGGCAAGTATTGTTGGCCGTAGTCTTTGCTTGTTTGTCAGATATGGAGAAGAGTTGTAACCTTATATATATATATATATATATATATATAAATATATATATAACCTTATCAGTATATATTAAGTTAGAAGACTAAACTAGACTAGATCTATGCTGAGCTTTGTAATGTGATGTTATCTGAGATTGAAATTTAAAGTATTTATTTAGTGTCATCAGTGTAAGCTGTTCAGAGTTACAAGAGGGTTTGTGTGTTTGCAATGAGGATTATGTAGGTTTGTACCAACTGCTATGAAGGACATGGATGGTCATGTATATACTCTAACACAGCGCTGCTTGTGCAAATGGTTACATATTCACATTAAAGCAGCTAATAGTTTAATATTTCCTATTGAAGAAGATAAATATTGACTGATCTACTGACTAATTTTTGACAGAATATCCGGAGAGAAATAAGAAATTGACAGAGGAAATGGGATTGCTGCAGGTACTTGAACAAATCAAGTCAGACACCACGAACTCTACTCTCTTGAATGGGTAATGTGTTTACAGTCTGTTTCCGATTTAGAAATAGATCTTGTTTTCTAAACTGTAAAATGTAGTTATACATGTTTTTAAAATATCTGCCATATAACCTGGACCCTGCTCTTTTTAATTAATTTATCGGTTGAGATCCTGCATCTCCGCTGCTCGTTTGAACGGGCACCATGTTATTTATTGTCTTTCACACACCCTTTGTCTGCACCTTCTTTCAGTAAAATTCTGCTGGTATTTCGATGCTTATAGAATTTATTCCCCATGAGGCTTTTAAGATTTACAAAGGTAGGGAAGAACAAAATATTCCCTAACATTTGATAGATATCATGTCCTCAGTATTTGTGACTTTCATCTTCACCAGCATCACTTAAATTGGAACCAACCTACCAACTGTCTTCCATGTTTTGGACTGTTTACAAGGAACACTGCACACTTGCTGTGACCAGGATGGCTTCATGTTTCTCTAGATATAAAATGTACTAGTTATATATCACCTTTTCCAAAGCCTCAATATTTTCTGCTATCTCTTGAGATAATAATATTTAGATCTATTAATTTGAACATGACCATGTTCATTGCATTTCAGAGGTTATTAAAGGTGCTACATAAATATTTAGAATATATTTTTGCAAAAGTACATACTTGTTCATAAACTCTATTATTGTGCAAGAAATGAAAGAAAGGATGACTTTATATTTCCATTTGCCATGTGATGAAGAGTTATTGTCAACTTTCACAAGATTCTGTTTAGATAGTGACATGACTGATTGCATTTTTTAGATCCTCTAAGACATCTTACAATAATGATCCTTCTAAACCAGTGGTTCCCAACCTTTTTCGACTTAGGACCACTTATATTTAGTTGGAGGACATCATGGGTCACAAGGATAAAAATAATTATTTTAATTTTAGCAGATTTTTATTTTAGAATAGAATCAGATTAAACATGGATAAATTTGATGTTACTTATAAACATCAAAAAATTATAATAATTTATAATAGAAAATAATTATTCTGTCAAATATTCATTTTTTGCATGTATATTTTTTATGTCTTTGATAGGTCGAGGGCCACTGTCTGGCCCACGGGCCACAGGTTGGAATCACTGTTCTGAACAGTGTTCCCTCTAAGTTTCTGGAGGTCGTTTGCACAAGAAGTTTTGCTTGTGCAACATTTTAGAAATTGTTCATACTTGCAATGGATAGTTAAATTATGACCATAATGGTGATAAGTTCTGATATCCTGAGTAAAGTCCCCTTGCAAAACGGTAAATTATGTAGTTTCACAAAAAAGAAATCACGACTCCTTGTTATTTCAAAAGTAAATTTAAAAATAACGTATTATCACTCTTTCTTTTAAAACTTTTTACGTGATATAGGGGTATTCCTAAATTCAAATCTACATTGTTTGCACATAAGCCTAATCACACCTCTAAGCGTTTGTATACTTGATTAAAAATGATGGGAACACTAGAAGCTAAAAAAGAGTTCCTCCAATATCCATCAGCTTTGAAAGATCTTGAAACTGTTCACTCTGAAGTGCAGATGCAGCCATATCTGGATAATTATAGATTATTACTTTTAATCCTCTCAGCTACAACAAACTCAGTCATTGTACCGTTGAATAATAGCACCAATGTCATCATTTCCCAGAAAATCCTTGTATTTTGAGGAAACTCTTAATTTGTTCCACACCAAATTAGCCTACATTGTGCAATAGTTTCACAATCAAAAGTTGACTAATCTTGAACTTCTTTTTCGGTAGTCTCTCTTCCTTGCACTCGGTGTATTAGTTTCTACTATTTCGTTATGCCATTCGTCATTGAATGATGCCGAACAATTTTCTGTTTCAGAACTTTAGCTAGAGACATTTTTAGATGATTGATTTAAAATCTTTTATTACTACTGTTAAATACCTGACATTTCTCATTTATTACAAAAGAAACGAGCGCAAACTGACTTTAACTAACAAAGCAGCAGATGCTGTCATTATTTTTAGCAGAAAATTTATCGATGGCGCCTGATTGCATAAGCTGAGCTTATATGCAACATACGGGCATCATGGCCGTGCAAGAGCTTCGAGTAGAACATGAGCTCATGAACCTCGGCCCCCTAAAGCCTGGCAATAGCATCATGGGTATACATATTATTAATTATTCGCTAAAGAGTAGGCTAAAACGTGTTTTAGAGAAGATGATTCTGCATTATTGTAATTAGCTTTCAATTTATTTGCAATTTGCTATTCTGTGCAGCTAACTATATTGGTTTAGAGTTCACCTTATTTATTCCTATTTGTTTGTGCGCGCACACATGCGCACAGTTTAGAGGGAACACTGGTTCTAAACTACAATATAGATTATAGTAATGCATAATTCATTAGGTGCTGGTTACTTCTTGTTAAACCTTGCCACACCTACAAAGAACTGTCAAGAGAAAGTGAATTATTTGTGTCCTTTTTAACATTTAAAACTTATTGATTTCATGTTTTGGGTTTTAGAAATTTATACTCTTTTTACCTAAGGACTTGATCTTAACCGATTTTTGATGCTTTTAGCATTACCAAAGTGCTTGAAGAACTGAATGGACCCGACAGTCCTTCCTATTCGTGACTCTGAAGAAGTGGCAACGGCTGTAATTCAACTCCAACTTTGAACAATGTAGCCTTCACGGTTTCATGTTCACCAGATAAGCATTTCGTTTTGAGGCCAGCATTCAGGAAACCTAAGGAGACTGTGACATTCAGCGAAGTTTCGTGTTTTGAACAGCTGTTTGACAGCGATACTTTCAAAGCATTTAGTACACCCAGCTTTACTGACCACTGTGTTAACCCTGCATAGGTTCATTGATTGTATAGGTTAGGAAATAAACAGTGCATGAAGTCCATTTAGGATGTCAAGGCCTTGTATTAAGAAGTATGTAAAGCAAGTTTTGATAAATATTTTGAAAAATGCTGTGAAAATTCTTTGTTGCAAGAGTATTCGATAGCGAGATATTTGGCGATCTACAAAACTTTGATTTAACGAATTTATAAAGATAATGCAATGAATGAGTTTTTAAGCAATTGAAGGGCAAAAAATACACTTACATGACATTGTACACTACACACTGGTTTAAATAAGTAGTTAGTGTGGATGAAAATTGAATGTTACGTTTAATGCACATGAAATTTTTCAAGAAGCTCTTACGTGTGTACTGGATGCGTATTGAAGATCCACATATTGTGCCATGGCTTCTATAACATGTCTCTTATCATTAAGGTCCAACTTCCCTTTACACCATAACAGTCTTTAATGCGCCTGTCTATGGGACTATTACAATGTTTAATTTCTTTGTTATGGAGGACTAGCAGTGGACATATTTTCATAGGCTGGTACTGAACAGTATTCACATACAAGACGGCTGTCAAATGAAACGTCGTTGACAAGTTTTCAAGTATTTTTAATGAAACATCTGCACTTGAAGGAGAGTAGACATGTTCTAGTAGCAGCAACACACGGTGATGACAAGCACTAACATGGTGAAACGAAAACTGATAAGATCATCCGATGGATATTTACAGAGTAATTACACGATTACATAGAATGCACACGGATTAGTGACCACCGTGCCCTTACATGATGACAGAAGAAGTTACAAGGAAAATCAGGCACAACAAGAAGATATCGTACAATGCTGCAAGCAAAATAAAATTCTGTTTCCTATCGAGTACTGTAACATCACAATTAGTGGGACAAACATACCACAGACAAAACAGTATAGATATGGAAGAATGCATACAAAGATCACTGCATCATAAAGCATCCAGTTATAGTAAAAGCAATCTCATAAATTTCAAACCAGTGAGTGTATCGTAAAATGTTCTGCTATTAAGTTAGCATAAAATCACCAGAAGAAGCATGTAAAATATTGCAGTGGTTGATGGATTATACAATATGCCACAACATTTCTGTTACTCTAGTTATTTTTCAATGACATTTATAAGTTAAAGAGACTCCTTGGTTGCAGACCATATGCAGAATTAATGTTCTGTTCCTGATGGCACTTCAGGAACTGCAAGATTTATCATGACACAAAGCAGCTACTACGAAGCTCTATCTCTATGTTAGGATATTGTTAAAGATTTGGAAGAGACCTCCTCCAAGTTTTAGCACCAACAGATCTCATTAGCAGGAGATCCATTATTATCCATTTTCAATGAACTTGATACAGTGTCTCTTCAAGAAATCTACTCAAGAGGCGCTCCACTAACTAATGCCATGTACTCACAAGTACTTTGAAATTAAATTCATCATTCAATGGTGCAAGAATGCTAAATAAATACTTATTTAACTCACAAACATTTATCCCAATATTAAAGTAAACTGCAATCTTTCTCAAAGTACAAAGGAGAGAAGTCTGACAGATGCATGACGAGCGGAGTATTTCAACGTACCAATAGTCAGCAGTTTGACATCGGGTCTTTATAACCAAGCCAACAGAGATTGCATTTATTTGGAGGCACTGTGATTCGAAGATTGGTTTGCTCAAACTACACATGCAACCATATCTTCAGACAGTTCCAAGACTCAAAAGAAGTCATTTATGTAAACTTCTGAATTCAGCCATTTATAAAATAGACAAGCTTATAACCAAGTACAGAGATGTTTTATAGTGAACTCTATTATGACAATCTGGTGCAAAACCTTTTCCTACAAAACAAGTTTGGGCCCAACTCGACTTCGAGTTCTTAAAACTCTACCTTAACATCGAGGTAAGGCGTTTGCGTAACAAATGCTTGTCAACAGCTAAAACATCCACATCCTTGCAGAATGAACTGGTGAACACACTAGGATGACTGGCCTGTGACATGTCTATCAACTAAAGCATTCTGGGGTAGGGGTTTAACCCTATTTTGATTGCTTGTTTGCATGGGACACTCTTTAGCATAGCATATCATTTATCTATGCCAATGTTTAAATAATAATTAATCAAATAGTTGCACCCATGATAACCTTGCCTTTTAGCCAGTGCACAGTAACCTTTGACCCCTACATGAAAATGAATACCAGTCCTCATTCATAGAACTGCAACCAATCTTGTAAACCCATTAATCTGCTATGTTTTAGATTAGTCCAGCTGCAATATGATTACAAACATAGTATGAATGAATGATGACGAGTTATAACAAGAGACGAATTTTACTGTGGGCAGCCATGTGTCTAGTTTAGTTTTGTTGTATACATGCATGCATGCATGCATGCATACATACATACATACATACATACATACATGCATACATACATACATACATTACTCTGCTATGTTTTAGATTAGTCCAGCTGCAAGTTGCCAATTACAGTAGGTGATTCAGCAGGGACAGCACACATCGTAAAAAATTTGCTTGCCTGTCAGTCTATCCATCTTCTAGGCTCAGCTAAACTCAACACCTGCTATGGTTCATTGGTTTTCATTTATGTTGTGCTAATTTATCTCATTTCCTATTAAGTCACAGATTATGATTGCCCCTTCTTTCAATTTTCAACAACACCTTTCAAAAACTAACTATCAACATTTCCGCATAGTATTTTCACTAATATGGTAATGCCCATCAGCATCACATACTTCTGGTTTGAGCAGTGCTTGAACCCACTCAACCCAACATGCTTCTTAATAGTCTGTTCAAAATCTTTGACACATCACACGAAACTTAGACTGAAACTAACTTCAGATTTTAATATTGCAATGAAGAAATGTCTGTAGAAATGGATTAGAGTGTCGTCTGTAGTTTACTAGACGCATATAAGATTAATTGACTGAAGTAGACCAGCAATTAATTCACTGCCACCAAATGTAAGCATTGAATGCATCTGGATGAAGCCTGTTTACAACTACTGTGGTGCTGTGGCCATGCACAGGATCACCAAGATCATCCAAGTTACTTTGGAATGATGTTTCTCAACAGACAATTCTTTTCCATCTGAAGGGTCACACCAGAGAAAGGTCAAATGAGCACCAACAAAATTTGATCTTGACTATAGATAATACCAATTTGGAAGCAGGCTGCAGAAACACAATGCATAAAGACATTGTTTTACAGCTCCCCAACTTAGAAACCATAGGTTGTATTCAATTCTAATAATCTCAAAACATTTCAATTCCATATTTGGAATCCTAATATTTTAAAAACAGCACTCCTTAAACTGAAAATTACTCATGTTTAGGCTTTAAAAATCAGCAGCTTATTCTATCACTAATTATTGACAAATGACACACAGCAAAACTGTAGCAGAAAATATAAAAAGAGAGTACAACTTAATTCCTTTGTTTAACAGAAGCATTAGCATCATTTAACAATCAGCGTAGACGATGATCGGTATAAAGCGATAACTGAAAGTGACCTCATTCTGTTTTTGTTCTCAAGAAAAAATTCTTCACCAGACAGTAATTTTTATAGATTGACCTAACTGTTTTCTCAATTTATTTTGACAGCATAACATACATTTTCACAAGCACACCAACCACATGACTTCCTCAAACTATTTTACAGTTTACAAGTAGTACTTCACTGAAACAATCAATCACTCAGTCAGCCAATGTCTACCATTCAACCAACCAGTAGTACAGACATCTTTGCCAACATGCGGCATTGGTTGATCAGTTGCTTTTAGTAGCCTACGCTCTCATTGCAAGTGTTGAAACTTACACCGAATTTAAGTCAAACTAAGTAAGCAATTAGCTTGACTTTCGTCTCCATCGTATTTTCCTAATAACACATTTGAAAATGTCCACAGTTACAGTAAATTAGTTACATGACACATAGCATGCATTTAGGCATAGAACTGACTGACAGATTTAGTTAACATGTTGACAAAGTGTGTATGGCATGTTCACTTAGTTAAGTCAGTTCAAGTAAAAAAATAATAAAACAAACACTGAACTTTTATGACTGGATAACTCAGGTTTCACAAGCAATATCGTCAAAAGTACAAATCTCTTCTGCCGAAACAAACTTAAAAAGAGAAACCAATCTTTCAAACACATTGAAACTGTTCAACAGAACACTAAAATTTAAATAAGACTAGATTTTTCCCCAGAGCTGATTCTGTCCAGACTAGATCAATTGTACCTGAATAAAGCTCGAGAAAATAACTCATCATGTTTACGTATGCATATTGATATTTATGTAGCTCCAATAGTGAAAATCTCAACAAACTGCCACTAACAAATCTAAAGAAGTGCAACTATCTCAACCTTTACGAACACCAGTGAAGTGAATACAAGTCTCTCTGGTGTTGCTATTTCAGCCACAGCAAGAGTGCATTACACGATAAATTGAAGAAGGTTAACAGTCATCATTGATGATTATCAGAGGCAATGTAAAGATGCCATATTAAATATCTCAATATATGCATTTGTAAGTATAATACATATACATACAATCATACGTGATGTCAATGCGAGCCATCACACGAAAAAACCTGTAGTTGTTGCATTGTTTTTATGGTTAAAAGAATAAATATTGTCGATTGTGCCGGTCTAGTAGAATTGTATAAATATAGCTTAGAAATATAAAACGATACAGATCTCGATCAACATTACTGTAAGCTTCCACAGACATTTCAACTCATTTGAAATTGCAATAGAAAAGAAAAGCCTCTAAAGCAGCTGAACTACCACTACTCCTCCTACACTCACTAAGCTCAGCTGTAGACCAGTAAATCTTACACAAATGATATGCACAAACAATGCAGATTGTTGCAATAGCTTTACTTCAAAGCCACCAAAGAAACTAATAATTTTACATGCATTCTTTTTAGAGCTGTACCCATTAATCGGCCGGCCGATTAATCGGGCCGATTATAGAGATATCGGCAATATTGGATATCGGCAAGACAATCGGCGCCCATATTAAAAATTATTTTTGTTATTTTATAATATTATTTTCAGTCTATAAAAACAAAATGACGACAGCAACATCCTATCCCATATCATGTCGTCGAGCCAATGGCTTCTTCAGATCAGTGGTCAGACCACCCAGTGTGCTGGTATAGACCGTGAGAAAGTGTCAACATAGGTGTTGTGCAGAGTGAGTCATAGTGCCTGCTTGAAGGCCAAGGAGTGGCTGGCCAAATTCAACAGAGAAACCATATTCATTGTGGATGCATGCCTAATGAATGAATGCTATCTGCCAATCAGATCTCCCCGAAACATTTCAGTCGCCTGAGACTAGATGGGTGGTTGTGAATTGGCCAGCCTTTCCTTGGCCCTTAATTACCCTGGGCACAGTTTGATGGCGGGCGGCATGTCTAATCTGCATTGCCTGCCTAGGATTAGTCCCCAACTACATGCATACGTCTCCTACGGAGCAAGTGTTTTGCTTGTATCACAACAATAGGCAGTAGCAGTAGGTCTATCTTTCGGAACCGGACATCTTGGGAAACACAATGCAATAATCGGCAAAATAATCGGCAAAATAATTGGGTATCGGCAAATGAATAATCGGCAATAATCGGTATCGGCATAATCGGCAAAAAGTGATATCGGTACAGCTCTAATTCTTTTATAATTAAATTTTACTAGAAACAGATGAAAATAATAATACAGCAACTGATGATGATGATCATAATAATAATAACAGAAATAAAAATAATAATAATAATAATGATCATAATAATAATATAAAAAATAATAACAACAATAATAATAATAATTAAAAGGGATCTGATCAATCACATTTACTGGACGTAAGAATACGAGAACAAAAAGAAAACCGATGATGAAAATCCTGTCACCATGTTTGAACCATCAATGGCATTTCAGTTTGAGTTCAAGGTAGTTCAATTGACCATACAAATAAGATGAGAGAATCGACCCCAACATTTGTTTAATCAAGAGAACTTAAGATTGATTTCCTAGCACAACTGGTAATACAGAGGACTGCATAACTTCACTTTATACATGCAATCCAACATTCCCAAACCATAGAACACAGTGCAAACAAAATAGTCCAGTGATTGGTGCGCTGTCCACTCGATGATTCATTTCAGAAGTCAAACTGGATTCACAAATAGAGATTTGTCTGAGCACACTCATCATCCTTTCAGGTACTGTACTCTCACACACACTCACACACACACACTCTCTCCTTCTCTCTCTCTCGGTCTGTCTGTCTCTCTGTCTGTCTGTCTTTCTCTCTCTCTCTCAATCTCAGTATCTTCATCTTACACTCCCTATTATTACCGCTTTCTTATTACCCATTTTCACATGCCCTCTCACACACTCTCGCTCCTTTACAATACATTTAGCAAATGAAGGCTACAGATGCTTCAGTCTTCAACCACACCATGAGTTCAGAGATAAGGTTACTGGAAGGAGGAGAAGTGTGTGTCAGAACTGTGGATGTGGTACGAATTCCTGCAGTATTTCACGAGCCATTTCTATGTTATTTTGTGAGATGTGAAGTGCTCGTAACGCAAAAATCTGATCGAATCCCTCAGCCACCAACTGTTCTACCTGACGTTCAGTTAGACTATCACATCGTGCAGAGTTCTCTTTGTTGCTCTCCTGACTCTCACGAAGTCGGTCCTTTCGTGCTGGTGGAGATATCTTCACCTTCTCATCTTTCAAAGCTTTGCTGTAAAGCAAATCATTCATGTCAACAAAACTTCATTTCACCAAAAGTTAATAGTAATCTTGTAGGTCAGAGACTCTATAAAGCACACAGATTGACAGATCAAACTCTGAATTTTGTTTAACTAGCACTGGGAAGATTAGTAATGGTCATTACTGCCCTCATAAGAAAGAACCACATAACTGAAAATTTGGCCGTTTTGAGTTAGAATCAGTTTTAGCATGCTATGATGGTCTTACACCTTGGTAGGAAGTATGAAACTTCTATCTCAATTAATCATGGAGATATAGCACTTTATAATTCCACGTATCTGCAGACATCGCATCTAGGACTGTCAACGGTTAACCGGTTATCCGATTAACCGACTGTTGATTAGTAACCGGTTGGTGAAATTCACCTGCCGCTAACCGTTGAAATGATATACCCTCTAAATCTTTATCCTTCTTGTTTCAGAATATGTTATTTCTTGTTGTTACTCAAGGGGATATTTTATTTCAGGGAGTTAAACTTTTTAGACCACTGTATCTGCATGATACATCGCCGGGCGACAGGCGAACGACCGAGCTGAAGACCGTCTAGCACACATTGATACTACTGGGCCACCTATATATTTCTAATTTATAGTACGAGCCAACGACCCAGCCGAAGACCGTCTAGCACAGCACACATTGATAAACTGCACTACTGGGCCATCTAACTACGCATAATTTATAGTACTACTAAGTCAGTTTGCGGCAGTTTCCCCCCTAGAAAATCCCTAATAAATTAGTAAACCAACGGTTATCCGGTTAACCGCTCACATGGACGGCGGTTAACCGGTTGGGATTTTAACAGATGTTTGACAACCCTAATCGCATCTAATACTTAGTAAGAACAACGCATCTGCACATGTGTTGTTTCTTGCTACTCGCGCATGCGCAAATGGCACTTGCATGCAATGCTTTCATAACATTTTGCGGATTTTAGTTATTATTAACTTAATTTATTCATTTATTACACTGCAACAGTAATCAAAATTTGAACCAAAATTATTGTATTGTAATTTCAAAACATTTCGAATGATTTAAATGAAGTTGAATGAACTTTGTTTCAGATATTGGATGATTGTTTTTGTAGGCTTAATCGACTAGCGAGCCTCACGTGTTTTACGTTATGGTGACATATTATTTAGTTTTGATATTGCGACCCAGAATATTAAACAATCATTAAGACGCGATACGAATAAAAAAAATAGAGATTATTCTGTAATTGTTGTGATTAATTTATGTAAGTTTGATATCTGCTGTCTATATACTAGGCCTACACAGCGCTTTCGTGCAAGACTTGTCTTGTCAAAGCGCTTTATAAATGCCTAGTTGTATTGTATTGTATACGGACGCAGATTTAACACATCCATCTATATCCAGTTACCGGTTCGTCAACTAGACTAAGTGTCCTAACTTCTCATAATCAGCCTTTCGTGTGTTTAACTAGTCCAAAATATTTATATTTTCTGGTTTTCTCTTAATTTTATTTTCATTGCTGGCTAAGCAGCCGGCTGTTTTTTTAATTTTCTTTTAGTTTAGTCATTTCTCTATTGACATTACTTTTGCATACTGTTCTGCATAAGTCCTGTTTTGTAGTATTACATAGGCTTTTAGCCTCTGGCCAGCAGGATCATTCGCTCTCTTAAGGGGGGGTCCCCTAAACAATATTAATACTTTTAGTTTGGTTTTATTATTATGTTCACTGTATTTTTTGCATAGGTGTTCATCTGTTCTTCCAATCAGGCTAAGAATAAATGATGTGAATGCTCATCCCTTCAAATATTGTGGGTTCTTTCACCCATGGGCTGTATCATTATTTTTATACAATTCGAGTGACGCTACATAAATGTTTGGTTACATTACATTTATTTTATTTCTGAAACGCCTTAGGATTTGCCTGTCCCCTTTTCCTAGCACAGACACTCGTTGAGAGTGCAGCTGATTCCAGTGGCGCCATATAAATGTGTTATTTAAAGATACTAATTCGAGCGGCGCTATATAACATGTTTGGTTACATTATATTACTCACCGTTTCACCTTGCCTGTTTCAGATACGCCTGAAGATTTTCCTGTTCCCTTACCCAAGCACAGACACTCGTTGAGAGCGCAATATAAATGTGATGAATTGAGCGGTGCTATATAAATGTTTGGTTTACATTACATTTGATCTCAATTGTAAGTAGCCTATTATTGTTGAATAATTCCACTTTAAAATATGATTTTTTGCAGATGCATTGCTCTTAAGAATTATTGGCTTGATATCATATGTGGTCGGTACTAAGAAAAAACACATAATCGCTAATTATCAATATTAATGAGAGAAAATCGTATAAAAAAAATCTCCGAAAAAATGGCGGATACTTGTTACAAATAATGGTTAAAAACAATAAATAATATAAATATGTTATCAACTTGGCAGAAAGCAATTTAGTCTTTTGCATTTATCTCAAAATGAGCTTTTTGCAGATACATGGTTCTTTCTTATGAGGGCAGATTACACAAACCTGACTAAAGAAAACTTCTACAAAACATCCTTATAAAGCTGAATATGCATGAATTCCTACAAATCTCTGTGTGCCCAAGACATGAGATAAGGACTCGAGGCAAGAATAATATAAGGTAGCAAGATGTTAGCATTAGAGGCAAAAGCATGCACAGACTTAATGTTAATTTCAATCACTTGCCAAAAATGTATTACTTTTGATTTAATTTAAATAATTAATTTTAGACTTTAATAAATGAAATCAGTCCAAAAATGATGTAAACTCTGCTCATTATCACAGATGTGCCAAATAAATTGTAACTGCTTCATTTGACTTCCTAAATTATCTTATACTGAAACCGTATTGGCGACGAGGAGACACCTCGAGATGACAGATGACCACGTCTCTTCAACAAAGACTGACCTTCGTGATGGTCGGTGCGTTCTCGGTTGATTAACAGGTGGTGGAAAGTCATAGTCACTTGGAACTCTGTGTAGACTTGATTTATGATCTACACCAAACATAACAGGTCACTAAAGTCATTATTACCATAGTGGGAAAATTAACAAAATGTGTGACTATAAAGTAAAACTGATAATTTATGAGCATTTATTACAATATATATATATATATATATATATAATTATCTAACAGTTTTGACATTGAAAATTCCCAGACGTCATGGACACCTTTAAAGAAAGCTAGATAATTGAAAGAAATCATCTGTAGGAAAACTGCATTGTTTCTTCTTCACTCACCTTTACCAGACTCTGAGTGTGAACTTGTGTTTGCATATATAGGCTCTTCATTTGATTCACGACCTTTTGAACCCGGACCAACACTGGGCGGCGTATCGTATGGTACATCATGCATCTCAGGCAGACATCGTGAATGCGTACAATCTGCACATTAACACAAAGCCACGTATTAGGTCAACCAGTTAGTTCATCAAGTAGACATAATGTCTTTCAAATTAAAAATGTCAGCAACTGCCATTCTTAGCAGGTCATGATCAATATAGACCATGGTTGTACTGGGCATACAACATCATCTTGCCAGGACTTACAACTTATCCAATTTCATTCAAGATATCAGTGAGTCTACTGTGTCAGCATAAGGTACATCACCAACTAGCATTCACAATTAACGCTGCTTGATTGCTTGAAGGTGGCATAGCTATCTAGAACATAACAGCACATAATTAAAGCGTAAATCTTCTGGTAATTTTCTGAAGTTAGTACAAACAAAATAACGTCATAGTAAAACCGATGCAAATTTGTTTCAAGATCATTGCGGATAGGACCAACTAAATGGCACTGACATAACAGAAAAGAGGATGGGTGAAATGCGTGAATATGGGCCGCCCCCTCGCATGGCCATACCGAGCTATAATTGCGCCCTGTGCCTAGCATCAATCTGGGGCCCTCATATTTTTGAAATAGTGTATTTTATGGAATAATAAGTTATTCCATCTTGAAATTTGCGTCCTTTCCACATTTTCGCCCTGGACCACGACCCTGCTGGCCCCCCTCGGTACGGCCCTGCCCTGTCTTCCAGGACTTTTTCCACTGAATGAATACGCGAGATGCAAGCGGACAGTACCGGTAATGGCGTTAGCTGGATCGATGCTTGACGAAGAGGAGGAGGAGGCAGCAGCCACATGGTCAGTGATGCAGTCCAGACTAGATGAATGTTTGACTAGATCCTGCACAGATCCATTCACATACTCTGGCTTATCGTTCGGCAATGGCAGAGGCAGCTGACGCCTGAATGTAAAAAAACAGACACCAATGAAATATCTAAATGAAATTTTAAAATGCCATGTTTCAATATATAAAAACTCTCTAATTAATCGAGATATCTCATCAGTAGATAAAGTGATGACAAAGCCAAGAGAAGGGCTCAAAACAGGATAATGCCGATGCTTCCAACAAAAGGTCCTCAGCTGGGTGGAGCCATTCAAATTTACAACACCACATAAAAGCAACCTAACCGGCGGTTACCGGCCTCAATCAGCTTTAACAGTTAGACTAAAAAAAATGTAAATCAATGTACTATTTAGACATAGACAGTTGGACATCCCTTTAAATCATGGAACCAGAAATGAACAATCTTGCAAAACAAACAGCCAGAGACACACACACAAGCATGCACTCAATTACTCATAATTAATAAGCTTGTCCTAACAGACAGGTATACTACAGAGTCACCCATCCAAGAATAACTGCACTTCACATTGCTTAACCACATTGTAGTTGTCTACGCAACATCGGCAATACAACTGCAATTTGAAATTGACACTTCTTACAATTAGTTCAGAGTCATGCACATCCATTGGCAGCACGATTGCAGCGACATTGCAGAGCAATTGCCTGTAAAGGGCTTGCTCAAGGTCCCTACACAGTAACTCCCGGATGACAATCCAACCCGTACTCTCCGCCTTACAGGACGACCACTCTAATCCGTCGGCCACCGTGCCGCTTCTACACTACCGAGCCACCGTTCGGGTGGTCTGTATCAGTCTGAACAATACGAAATGCTAAAGTAGGCATCTACCGTTGTAGATGTGGTGATGTAGTGAACGAGCTGCTGGGCGACATTCTTCTCGGAGGAATTGGTGGAGGGTTTTCTCGTTCTCTACGTGGCATACTCGGCGACACCCACGGGGAGCCGTTGTTTGGCGACTGCCTGGCCTGGTCTGATCGCAAAGACGATGCCAGTGAAGCTAGATTGCTATTGGCCAGCCATTGTGAAGGCTCCTTACAAAACACAATTAGCAGTGCTTAGGCAGTGCACGATTTGGCAACAAGAAGACATTTCTGCACATCATTTAGCGTTTCAGTAACTACAATCTCATCTTTATGCTCTAAAAATCTCACAGAACCTAATGACAAATGCATGATTTAAAAACCAATGTCCTACTAATAAATAAAAATATTTTACATATTATCAATTCTATTATATATTTTATAAATAAATAGATGAGGATATATTTAGGAATTTCTATTACTATCCAGGCCAACAAGTCTCTTCCAGACTTATTTGAATTTGAAAACTTCCTTTATGCTTTATGAAAACTTAGCAAACTGTGCTACTAATTAATTATTTCAGTGACAATATGCTATTCTTTAACTTCTACATGCTAATAGAATGACTTCTTGCAAAATCCATCCTCAACATCTGAGCTGCTGCCTAACATGTACGTCTCTTTGTAATATTGCATGTGATAAAGAATTTTTGCATAGGTATCCACTAACTGCCAAATAAGGATGAAATACTTAGATAAACCAAATAGAAAACAAAACATGTACTGAAACCGTACTCACTTCAAATGTGTCATCTTCATCATCAGCTCCAGGTGAGCCCCGATTGTTAGACGAGCTGACACGGGCAGTCCCTCGTGGGTCGAACGGATCAACAACAACCTGTTCGGTGCCTTTGATTTCTGTCCTGCAGAATGGACACCCCTGCCCATCAGAGTCCTGTAGAGGAAAAACACATCATTTACCAAACATGGCCGTTTGATTTCAAACAAGTCCCATTATAATATAGAACAAGACATCTGCCCATTGTAAGACAGTTGAAATGACCTTCATAATGTACACTCCCTCTCCCCCTCCCGCAGGCTATGCCACACTCACATACACCATCACCTCTTATTAAACGATAAAAAGTGCATAAGAGGAATATTGTTAGACTTCCGAGAGCGTAATAAAAAATGCTTACTCGCTTAGTTACATTTCTGTTTGTTTATATTAAT
Source organism: Bimastos eiseni (assembly GCA_959347315.1). Classification (NCBI taxonomy): domain Eukaryota; kingdom Metazoa; phylum Annelida; class Clitellata; order Crassiclitellata; family Lumbricidae; genus Bimastos; species Bimastos eiseni. Next base: position 44,766,335 of record OY365808.1, on the reverse strand, counting down.
GATGATGAGGAACAACTCAACAGATGCCGCAAAACGTATCGTTTAAAGAGAGGTAATAATTGTTACAAACATACATTATGGATCAACCGAATGTCAATTTCCTGCCGGGTCTGAGTACTGAGTCTCACAAGTTGAATTGTACAGAGTTCAAGCTTTGAATATTTAAAAAAGGCTCATTCTCCTGGTTTCTGGTTTGGCAGCTTTTGGTCTTACCTCAGCTTACACTAGGAAGTAGTAACGAGTAAATACTAATAGTAACAGTGTTTATGTTTATAATCAGGTCAGTTGTCGTTTTGTAAATAAAAAAGTCCAGTTTTCATTTTCCAACAGAAAATTGGAAAGTCGATTTTTATTAAAACTCGGATCCATTGTTTGTCCAAGTCCGAGTTTATGGCGAGTACTACAAAACTTGGCCCAGCCGAGTTTCCGAGTCAATTTCGGGTTAATCCCTAACCTATATCATCTTACATCACTCTGCACTAAAATGCCAACTGGTTGTTTGTGAGCTACCATCACACATGGTACATGCGGTGTTGATAACAAGAGTAATTGAAAGTTCGCACCTGCCAAGCAGTGAGACAAGGAGTGCAGAGAAGGTGACCACATGGCTCGATTCGAATGTCTTTGTCATTCTCAGCACAGATCTTGCACAGCTGAAACGTCGATCCCATCTCACAGTAGAGTTCGTATTGCTCCTGTGTCACCTGAATGTGATCCTCAGGAGTGTCGTGCACCAAGTAACTGAGATCAGTGTTTACGCTCTTACCATCTGGATACAGGTAACTGTAAACGTACAAGGTTAAGACACATTAACATGTCTTTTAGAAACTGATGCTATACCCATATGGTCACATAGGACCAACTACATTGCCTTGACCTCTGATCACTTCCGTAAGCACCAGAAACCTGCCTTCTTCATCAGTAAAGACACTGGCCTGGGTTGGGAGCGCCTCTGACTTAAAGTGGTGCTATATAAATACTTGTCTACAATTGTGATTATTATGGTACACACGTAAAACTGAGCAATTTGCAGTTCCTACTGCGTGTGTGTCGTAGGCCGCGTGTTAACCCTTTAACGACAAGCTGCATAGTTTCCCATACATTTTTATACACACTTGTTATTAAAGAGTTCAATGTTAATGACTCCCTGTACAATGTATGCATACAGAATGAATTTAAATAAAAGAATTGGTTCTGTCCAGAATCTGATTTGTCACCATCTAACTCAGAGGTCCCCAAAGTTTTCGATATCGAGGGCCACTTTAGTGACACAGTGAGAGCTTGCGGGCTACAGGGATACCATGCGAGTGAACAAGTCGCAGTCTTTCAGGCTTAGTTCAATTATTAAATACAAAGCCCATAAGCGTGAGGCTTACTTATATACATATTATTAAGTCAAATAAACAATAACAAAGTGCTTGAATTTCAAACTAAAAATGTATAAGAATTTCGTAACTTTTTAAGTACTTATTTTATTTATTTTAGGCCGATTAATTTCATTATAACCTATAATGCTATTCATCAATCCATTTTTAATCAAGTTAAAAGTGACTGTTTTTAGAATTTAACTTAGAATTTGTGTCAAAAAGAAATCCACTTCTTGGGATGAACCTTTTCAGAAATTATAGGCCTTTTATCAAAGCTTGTTATTGCAATGCCCCAAAAGTGGCACGACATGCTAAGCAGCTGTCAAATAGTCAGATAAGCCGAAACAGATAAGCTTTGATAAAATTCCTTCAAGCCCAGTGCATGAAATGAAGTTCACTCCTCTGAACTTTCCTGCAAGTCTATCAGTTCTAATTGCAAATCAGTTGGCGGAATCTCTGGCTTAGGCCTACAAGGAAATGGATTCTGGCAAATGCAAATGACTGTTGTGCAATCTGAGGCCCAACAAACATGGGGCAAATTCAGATAATGGGCTGCCAATGATCTGGAAATATTTGCCAGAATGCAAAAGTTCAAAAACATGCCCGCTTTTTGATACAATGTATCTCTGTACAAGCCGGAAAATGGGCTGAATTTCCGTCCTTCTGTTGCTATTTCAGTTAGGCTAGCTTTCTCACAAACGATTTCACGCTGTCCACTAAAGTAGTAGGCCTAATAAACTTTCCACACCCTTGTAGTTTCAGTTTAAGTTCGTTCAAAAGTGAAGTGATGTCCACTAAAAACTACTCTAAATCAAACAGGCATCCAACATTTTGTAGTAGGCTAGAGCTGAGCAGTTTTGTTAATTTTTCTTCAACTCTTTTGAATTTCGTTTTTTTATTCACAGAATCCCAGTTGCATTAGACTTGCGAACAAATTTTTCAGTCCAGTGAATGATCACTATCATTAATTTAGTAAACATTTTCAAAAAGATATTGTTTGTTTAAACACAATAAACATTCTTCAATGAATGCCATAGCTCAAATACGCAGTCTGCCTATTGGTAATTACAATATAGGGATTCCAGTCAACAGGTAATCACAAATTCTGCATTGCGAAATTCAACCTTGAACCAAAGTACTTAAACTGAGGAAACAAAATGATAAATGTTCACAGATATCTGCATTTAACAGTGTGTAATATGTAATTATTTATGATATGTTTATTTAAAAAAACATAACTATATTCACTGTCTTTAAATCCAGAGGGATAATACCAAACTCAAGGAAATTGGATTACTAAGAAAGGAAACATTATAGCATGAATTCTGGAGTCCCCATAAATCCCAAAATGCTTTAACATTTCATACCTGTTGTATTATTAATACAAATACAAAACTATAAGCTTTGGAAAGCATACATCACATGACAAACAGACAAAGAGAGACAGAGAGAGACAGACAGACAGATGGAGAGAGCAAGAGACAGAAACAGAGAGAGCAAGAAAGACAATCAGTTTTGAATGATGTTGAATTGAGCTGTGAACTAACAATCCCTCTCGCTGGCCATCGAGTAGCGCCTGACAGAGCGACTTGTTCTGTGGAATCGTCTGTAGAATCTGTCCATCTCCTGTCACATAACCAATTGCCCACTGACCAAGACGCGTACAGCTTAACCGAAAGACATAGCTACAATTACACACACACACACATACACACTCAAACAGTTAGACTACCTGCCTTCAAACGGTCTTTAGTAACATTTATAATACACACTGAATACAAAACTTACTCTACAGAAAACAACACATCTACTTACGTGCATTTCAGTTTAACTCTACATCCAAAGAAATCAGCCATGATTCCTTAAGTTGCATCCATTTAAACCCTTAACAACCATTGTGTAACAAAATGTATGGGAATCAAAGCAGCTGGTCGTTAAAGAGTGAAATCAGTGGACAGCTATTTTAACCAGAGCTCATCAAGAGGTTCTCTGTGGTACGATGGAAATGCTTTAGTAAAAACAACCATACACACATACATACAAGAGAACCCCGATGCCACACCTCTAAAAACGTTCGAATCAACAACTGCAATAAATAATCTTCAACCATGCACCACCACAAAGTCATAAAAACCATCATAGATCAACCACCAACGATTATTTATGCTGTGCATCTGGACACTTCCTCAGCACCTCTCAGAACTGCATTAATGTTTGAGAACAATGGAAAGTTTGTCTTAAGCCATTTGCACCAAAGAAGCCTTGCTTGCCACCGAACAAATGAATCGCCTTTTGTAAACCCAAATGGAAAGATCTGAAGCACCTGATACACATAGTAGCACAAGAAAACACGAAAAGCCATTGTTCCTGAATGAAACTCAAATTAGAATGCATAGCTCAAGCCCACTGCATGTCTATGGCTCCTTGTAATCCAAGCTCATTCAATTTCCATCAGCTCTTGGAAATCCAGAAATCATGGCTTGGAGCTTGTGACATGTACAGACAACCACAGCCATCTTGGATTCATCTCTGCAAAGCACCTTTGCTGCGCATTGGCAGATTTTTGCCATGTTAGGATTGTACAGGTTACTACTCAAGCATCAGGGATGCAAGGGAGGGCTTCAGCTTCTTTGTCTCCAGAGCCTTTGTCAACATCTAGTTTTCTCTTCCATACATGTATGCATAAGCACAGGACATGGCAGTATATAATACTGTGGAACTGCATTCTGGTATCCAGCCAGAAGTTAGAGCTCCATAATTCCATAGGAAATTCTGAGTCACACATCACTAATCGACATTTCAATTTTACGATTCAACGATCTCCAATAACACTTCCAATCGACATTAAGGTAACACGATTCTAGGAAAACGGCTAATGTTGTCATACAGACTCTCATCATCATTATCACTATGTCATCACAAAACTTATCATCTTCATCATGACATGGTCACAGAAAAGCGTCACAACTAATCATTACTAAATAAATCTTATATATTTTCGTTCACTCAATTAAAACCGACAAACCTCAAAATGATTACATGACACAGTAGTAACAGATGATAACAAGATAAACAGAAGTCGAATTTAACTGAGCGACAGCCTGCAATGAACCTATCTGTACTGTGCTGCTCACTTTATCAACATCACCTAGCGAATGGAAGAATCAGTCAACCTCTTGGGGATAGTATATATCAAATCCGTATCCATCTGATCTTCATGCAATTGTGCTATCATTCAACCGTCACCATATTTGTCATCGCTAAAGTCACCATTTTCCCAAAAGTCAAGAGCAGATGTCATTATTACTGTCAATCCCACAGCTGCTGGAACTTATACTACGGGTACTCCCCAGTCACCAACACCACCGCTACTGCATCCCCATCACACCAACAGAACCATTGCTGAATCAAGTGACAGACAGAACACTAAGCGATGGAGACTGTTGTGGAGGCGCCTTCAGTCTCGGTCAACAATAAGTCATCCTGATCGCAAAATGGACACCTGTTGGCATCGCCTGCAGACAATGTCTCTTCACAAGTGCCAGCACCTGTCGCTGAAGAAGTCCTTCACTTCCAAGATGCTTATGGCTTTCAATTACTTTACAGCATGAATATCATATTGTGTCATTTCATAAATCAGCAGCACCAACTGAATAAGCAAAACAAAGCTGTCACAATTCAAGTTATCAGATAAAAGTTATGTCTGTCAACAGTTATACCAGAGTGCTTATAGACAAGACAAAAGACAAAGCATCAAAACACTTTCAACCTCATGTCTCAGAATTTCTATTGCCTAAAGTTCTTACGACTTACAAAAGGTTACAATACAGTTGGACTACCATCCACAATAAATGCCACATTACCATACAAATGGTGTCTATGAGCATGCTGCTCTGTTAACATCTGGTTGTTTTCGATTAGTTGAGGTGATACAGGCTGTTTGGTGCCAAGTTAAAGCTGTTTGGTGCCAAGTTAAAGCTGTTTGGTGCCAAGTTAAAGCTGTTTGGTGCCAAGTTAAAGCTGTTTGGTGCCAAGTTCGTTGCACATTTCTTATATTATATTCTGCATAACATGTCAGCCATTGTTAAACAACCATGATTATACGTAAAAGCAGCAACCATCTACTTTTGCATCTGGTATTTAAGGGGTCTCCATTGTCTCCCTATTGTGACTACATTGATCATTTATTGTGAAATGTAAACAGGGTACTATTTGACTTACTGGATGTTTGGTTCAGTCAATTTATGGCTATGGTCATACTAGTTAAACTGTGAGGACAGTCAGATTATTGGTCTGATTATTTGCGGCATCTGTTGAAGAATTATATTGTCTTGCTTCGAGAAATAATCACAACATCAAACACAAAGCTGTTGAATATCATGTCCAGATTCACCAGGAGAACCATTTCTAATATGGTTACGGACCTCTGTGGCTATAATAAATCAAATGACCAAGAACTTGTCATCCGAGTCCAGAACTCATCCTACTCTTCCCATTCCAAACTATCATCTACACAATTGACCTCCATCCAACACGACATGAAGCGAGGATCTAGGAAAAGCGACATCAACGCCTCCACGAAAACTGCCACCCGGGGCCACATAAAATACAAAATGAAAGTCCATGCTACAAGCAGCAACCGAAAAGCCTCTTACTGTCCTCTTTCAGCATGCCCCAACTTCCCAGAATCCCCATCTGCCAAACTGGCATCTTTTCAACTCACCTCCCAGGTTTATTGATATACTTCTGCAGTCTAGCTTTCACTTCGTCATAGGTAAGAAATGCCACGTAACCCGGATGAGTCACAGCCAGCACATTCCAATTCCGCAGTAGATTCCACCAGGGCTGAAACAACCTGAAACATACACCAATATATATATATATATATATATATATATGTAATAGAGCAGTTGCAACAAAGTCCAGGTCATCATTTCCATGCTGCTCTAGAAATACAAGGAGGATGAGAAGCCAAACAACAATGTTCTCTTCATCTAGACAAAACCACTACAATTAACAGGGAGGGCAGAAGTACACAGCAAAAGTCTCATTCACTTGATTTTTAGTTTGGCAGTTTGGACAGTTTTTATAAATTTACTTGGTATTGCTTCAGTGGTACACTGTAACTCTAGGAAGTGGTAACTATTAAGTAATATAAAAAATCGGATTTTTGTTTTAAAAACAGAAAATCGGAAGGCCGATTTTTATTAAAACTCAGGCCCATTGTTTGTTCGAGTTAAAGTAATGCTGAGTACCACAACACTCGGCCAAGCCAAGTTTCGGTTCATCCCTAATAATAATGATGATAATGACAACGATGACAATTTCTACGGCACCGAGTACAGACGGCCGTAACAAGCGCGTCTACACAGAACATTCAGTACATGCAGATTTAGATGTTTCAAGAGAATGAGCACATAATCAACAGGGTATACAACTTGCCTTGTCAAAATGGAGCAGCTAAGAGAGTAGCTAGCAAGTTATCCCACAGACAACGAAATGACCTTGTGAAAATAGCACTAACATGCACTCTCATCTTTAAGCAGCTATCCCCAGAAAACAACTTATTACTTACTTACTTACTTAAAGCACTATCAATACTCCTCTCTCCATTAAACTGACATCCACATCCTGACTATTCATCAGAGCAAAAAATTATCAGATAAAATGAGAAATAATTAAGCTCTTCACATGTCTAATGCAAATCGTAAATCATAGCATGATAGCAATATCTGTGGAATGTAGGTACGTGGCCCAAACAAAAATTCAGCCAAACATCATGCCAAGTTAAGTTCAAGAGCATCAACCCTGTCTCCAAACCTTTGTACGTTAGGAGGGGGGGGAACGCCTACATGATCTGGCATGCTGATTGGCCCTGAATAGGCAGAATAGCATGAGAAGCAGAGAATAGCATGAGAAGCAGAGAATAGCATGAGAACCAGAGAATAGCATGAGAAGCAGAGAATAGCATGAGAACCAGAGAATAGCATGAGAACCAGAGAATAGCATGAGAACCAGAGAATAGCATGAGAACCAGAGAATAGCATGAGAAGCAGAGAATAGCATGAGAACCAGAGAATAGCATGAGAAGCAGAGAATAGCATGAGAAGCAGAGAATAGCATGAGAACCAGAGAATAGCATGAGAAGCAGAGAATAGCATGAGAAGCAGAGAATAGCATGAGAAGCAGAGAATAGCATGAGAAGCAGAGAATAGCATGAGAAGCAGAGAATAGCATGAGAAGCAGAGAATAGCATGAGAAGCAGAGAATAGCATGAGAAGCAGAGAATAGCATGAGAACCAGAGAATAGCATGAGAAGCAGAGAATAGCATGAGAAGCAGAGAATAGCATGAGAAGCAGAGAATAGCATGAGAAGCAGAGAATAGCATGAGAAGCAGAGAATAGCATGAGAAGCAGAGAATAGCATGAGAAGCAGAGAATAGCATGAGAAGCAGAGAATAGCATGAGAACCAGAGAATAGCATGAGAAGCAGAGAATAGCATGAGAACCAGAGAATAGCATGAGAAGCAGAGAATAGCATGAGAAGCAGAGAATAGCATGAGAACCAGAGAATAGCATGAGAAGCAGAGAATAGCATGAGAACCAGAGAATAGCATGAGAACCAGAGAATAGCATGAGAACCAGAGAATATGCCTCAATGTGAAGCACAGGCAGAAGGCAGAGACAGCTTCCACACTTCTCCTATCAGCTTCAGTGCACTAGATTCAAATGCAACTCAATGACTCCAGCTAAGCATAATAATTTAAGAGGCATTTGTCAACAAGAGCTGCAAGCACCTCTTGGCACTGCTGACTTAAAGGACAAGAATTTCTATAATAAAACAACCATTTATCCCACCCCTGCGTTTGATTCTCAACATGAACCTATGTGTCTGTTTATCATACACTACTATATACATTTAATCTGTATCTCAATATCTTGAGAAATTAGAAAAGGGAATATGCACATAACACATTCAATATGACACAAAACCCATGAATACCTCAGCAATGTTTCAGGCTGCATAAATTCAAAAGGCAAAGAAGGCAAGGTGGTTGAATCAAGGAATCTTCATTACTTATTATCCCCATTGCTAAAAGCAAAGAAATAACCTAAAACCATCCCCAGGTCTTGCTCAACTAAGCTCCTCTCATTGCTTTGGTCAACTGTGTAATTTGGTGGATAGTTTTAAACGTAAGTGTTACGTAAGAAATTGTGCTTATACATGCACATGGTGAATGTAGAAAACTGATTCTGACAGATAGGCATTACAAAAAGAATATCATTTCATAAATGAAGCCTCTAAGTTCAAGAAGAGGAAACCCACATTGTTATGCATGCATCTGTACTTATGGTTCAATGTGCAATCACCGTCAAAGCTTCAGGTGTACGTTTTGAAGCATGAGGTGCCTATTGTGGTTCTTCCCAGGTAATGGTGGTTTTGATAAAGCCTCTGAATAACCTAACCAATTAAGACTCAGGATGCAGTGTGAGGATTATGCCAGAAAATGTTAACAGATATATAGATAGATGGATATAGATAAATAGACGATAGATGGAGACAGACAAAGACAGAGACAGACAGAGAGAGAGAGAGAAAAATGATCCAAATATTGTAAACCCTAAGAAAGTCATAAGTCAGTTACACATATCCACATATCGCAAAGTTCAACTACACAGAATATAATACTAAAAACATGTAGCAAGGAGTTGGACAGAGTGAGATGGGAGGGGGTATGGCAATGTCATAAATAATCATATACAGCACTGACATTTTATGGTCAGTCATATTTCATCTTTAAAAATTCCTAATTTTAAATCAGTTTAAAGGATCACATTTCAACTCCATTCTCATTCTGATAAAATAATTCCTATTCCAGTTCTAATCCCACTTCTGATATAATTTCAGTTCTAATTCCAGACTAGTTAAATTAAATGTCAAGCAGGTTGTATTCAGTTGTGGCTAGTAATAATATTATAACCTAAACTTCAATTTTGCTGCATTATTGTATTTTTATTTAAACACGTTGCATTATGCTATCAACTTTTAAAAACATGCTGATATCACGGAGCAATAATTTCTTTGAACTGGAAAATAATAATTCCTATTTTATTCCCATAAATTTCCATTTTTCCAAAAATCAAAGCAAGTCATCATTGGCTTCTGCATGGGGATGGAAGAACAGTCAGTCAGCCACCTGTCTTCCCTTTATCCCAATACCTTTCTTCACTGATTGACAGGCTCAACAGTGGCCTGTAGCAGATTGTGTAAAGGAGAGCCAGTAATAAAACAGGTCCAGTACCAACCACCCATCTAAATCTGCCACTGTAGATGGCACACATTTTCAACTCCATGTACTCTACGGACGAACCAAAACTTAGTTCAGAACTCGGCTCGATCCAATTGTCTTGGTACTCGGCATTACTCAGAGTCGGACAAACAATGGGTCCAAGTATCAATCTTTCCAATTTTCTGTTTTGAAATGAAGATCGGACTTTTTTAATTTACAAAATGACAATTGACGCAACTGACAGTACAAATGCTGTTATTTTTATTTACAAAACGACAATAGACCTAACGAAAAACACAAATACTGCTACTGTTAGTCCTTACAAGTCACTACTTCCTTGTGTTGACTAAAACAAAACTAAATAATTCATTAAAGTTGTGTAAACCATCTAGAGAATGAGACTTTTTTTATTTGAAACTCGGACTCGGCCTCAGCAAAATTCAACTCTTAAAACTCGGTACTCAGACTCTGCAAGAAATTCAAACTCAGTTCATCCCTACTTTACACCCAACAGACAACGTCTGCTATTAAACCACAGAATGTGACTAAGCTTTTAAAAGGCCTATCAAAAGCATCATTTTCCTTTGGTAGGGTTTCCGGCATTTAAAAGGTCCAGGTGTGATCTTGTAAACAGGTGCTCTGATATTCTGGACCCATTAATAGCCCTAATGACAACAGCAAAGTTTTACAGTGAAGATGTATCATTGTTCCTACAGATCCACAGGATAAATACAGTTACAAAATGAAGTCCCAACCATGTGAAGTAGGCTTTTCTAACTGGTCACAACCCAGCCAGTCAGTTGGAAGTCTCTGTGCAGTCATTTCCTTAACCATCATGATAACCAGTAAACTAAATTTTTTAAAGTCAATTTTGAAAACTTGACAACTTGGAGGGATAGATAAACAAAGCTTCTGGGTTGGGTTAATGTGCTTCATTTCGTGGGAGCTCAATCTCTTTCGATGAATGGCCACATCCACTTTTCTGGTAATTCAGGCAAGAGAAAAAATTTCAAAATAATTATGATCATCATTAAAAAGTAACAATAACACATACTATCAACAATATAATAATCAGGGTTATTACAAGAAGCAAGCATTTGCCTGCCTAAATATCAAGTACTGCATCTTCCTCATATATTGAATGAGCCAGCAACGTATACCTGACATCTGCTGATTGCAAAAGTTGGCCATACTTCAATATATAGAAAAGCAATTAGAAATGTTAGCAGAAAATCATTGTCACTGCTAATGGCAGAATAGCTCCAGCAACTGCTGAAGAAGCAGTAGATCTACTGACTCTTTCATTTATATATATAGCCACATTTTTTAATAATACAAAATGCACATTGTGATTGATTTGGCAGGCTCTTGGTCCTGTCATTTCCTTGACCATCATAATATTTAGTCAACTTTATTTAAAAAACTCAATATGGATGGATAGATAATCACAGTTGATGGGTTGGATTGTCATCCAAAGCCTGTATGTTAGACAAGTCTACTTTACATGGCTGGCACTTTGAGATTCCTTTATAGGATGCCATGAAAAGATAAAGCTTGCACTGGCATATCTAAGTCAAATTTTGTTACTTTCGATTCAACATCCAAATATTCAAATCATCAGGATAGTGCAAGGACGTCCAGTCATCTCACACACAATGCAGTAAGTTAGAGTCTCCTCATTCTACCAAATTATATGCATTACTAAAATACACCAGCTGGTAAACCTTCACAACCAAGTGTCTTGTAAAGTGAAAAATCAACGACTAATCTGTTAGTTAGTAGCTGCTCTATCTAGCCCCACAATGGTGTATCTAAAAACTTGCCGAGCAATCATCACCACCGATTTCGATAAAGGTGAGCATTTTTTATTGTGTCTTGCAGCTTACAATGGTCAGAACATGCAAATGGTCACTCAGAATAATCAGCATGTCTCAGAAAGTGTCCCAGCTCTTCAAGTCACCTGTCTTCATGTTTAGCTCCTTAACAGTCACAAGAAGCTGATATAAAGAGATGAACAAACTTCAGCATGACCCTAACAAACTTATAACCCTCAAAACAACATTTTCACAGCAGCTGGAGAACAGGCATGCTAATGGGATTCAGAACAGTTTTCCTTAGAAAAGTAGGTCAATGCTTTTAGAGATATGCAAGGCGTAATACACATATTATCCAATAAGTCATGGTTTTTTTGGTCCACATACTTAACATTATAAACCTGCCTGCCATGGGTGAGGGGGGAGCAATAGATGAATGGTAACATCACTACTGTGAAGAGCAGAACATCCAGTGGAAAGTGGGATTCACTCAGCCTGTCATTCGCATTAGTAAAATGAGCAGTAGGCATGACAGGCGCATTGCATGACTGTCAAACAGTAACTTGTAATCATAGTGCATAATTGTCAATTTGATTAACAAAGATTATTATTATTATTATTAATGTTTCCAGCATTACTTCAGAAAATGCTTAAATACAAAACAAACCAATGTCTAGCAGAATAGAGAATATTCTAGAATAAATATCTGAATAGAAAAATGCTGAAACATTCAAAACATATTACTCTGGAAAACCAAGCACCATGGAAAGCAGCAATATCGTGCCATTTCCAGTCTTGACTTCTAAAGATGACAAACGTAGCACACAATGGTTGACAGATTTCAAACACTAAAGGTCTTCTTCCTCATGATGTATGTCCTTTCAAGCAGGGTAAAACTGCTTTTGTTCAAACAATAAGAAAAGGTTTTGTGGTATTTACATAGCAACACAAACAGAAAACACAACATAACTGTAACAAACTGTGCTTAACATTTGTCACAGTACCAACAAACACTGCATGCATGCATGCATGTATGTATGTATGCATATATGTATGCATGTATGTATGCATGTATGCATGCATGTATGTATGTATGTATGTATGTATGTATGTATGTATGTATGTATGTATGTATGTATGTATGTATATATATATGTATGTATGTATGTATCTATATATCTTTGTGACTATGTGTGTAATTATTTTGAAAGTGAGTTAAAAATCTTTCTTGAACTGCATGTGGCAAAAGCCCTTTATATAGATTCTATGTTCAAAATAATCAACAGGCCGACTTGTATAAAGATATGAAGAAAAGTGTAGGTAACTACTCCATCTCGCTAGTGACGCCTGCTGCCCATGATGGAGGATTGTCCTTGCTGTTAAAAAAACTTTCACACAGTAAAGCCCAATTCATCAACTGCACATACCTGACTATAGTACAACACACAGGCATAAATTGACGTCAACAGAAAAAGAAGTCCTGATACATAATACTGAGTTAGTTACACAACTAGCAGTACTCGTCAAACAAACATTCAATAACATTTTGGCAAATTTTGATCCATTTTTTAAATAATATATATTATAGCAACACACGTTTTCATTTCGATCTCATTTACTGGGTTCCACATACCCTCAGGTATACTGCACAAAGGACGGCCCTGCCAGGGTGCTGATGTCAGCTGAGTCCCAGCATAATGCAGTGATGGAAAGTCAGGGAGTAGGGGTTTGGCCTTTGCAAGTTCATGCTCATACTCAATTCAAGTTTAGAGATTTTAACTAAGATATTAACTTGAATTTGTTTATCTTCATAAATGAAAATATTCGTTCAATGTGACACAAACAACTGTTCTCCGTTCAAATAATATTACATATACATAATATTACAAATACATAATATTACAAATACATAATATTACAAATACATAATATTACAAATACATAATATTACATATACAAAATATTACATATACAAAATATTACAAATACATAATATTACAAATACATAATATTACAAATACATAATATTACATATACATAATATTACATATACATAATATTACAAATACATAATATTACAAATACATAATATTACAAATACATAATATTACAAATACATAATATTACATATACATAATATTACATATACATAATATTACAAATACATAATATTACAAATACATAATATTACAAATACATAATATTACAAATACATAATATTACAAATACATAATATTACAAATACATAATATTACATATACATAATATTACATATACATAATATTACAAATACATAATATTACAAATACATAATATTACAAATACATAATATTACAAATATATAATATTACAAATACATAATATTACAAATACATAATATTACATAAACATAATATTACAAATACATAATATTACAAATACATAATATTACAAATACATAATATTACAAATACATAATATTACATATACATAATATTACATATACAAAATATTACAAATACATAATATTACAAATACATAATATTACATATACATAATATTACATATACAAAATATTACAAATACAAAATATTACAAATACATAATATTACAAATCCATAATATTACAAATTCATAATATTACAAATACATAATATTACAAATACATAATATTACAAATACAAAATATTACAAATACAAAATATTACAAATACATAATATTACAAATACATAATATTACATATACATAATATTACAAATACATAATATTACAAATACAAAATATTACAAATACAAATTATTACAAATACATAATATTACAAATCCATAATATTACAAATCCATAATATTACAAATCCATAATATTACAAATACATAATATGACAAATACATAATATTACAAATACATAATATTACAAATACATAATATTACAAATACATAATATTACATATACAAAATATTACATATACAAAATATTACAAATACATAATATTACAAATCCATAATATTACAAATCCATAATATTACAAATACATAATATTACAAATACATAATATTACAAATACATAATATTACATATACATAATATTACATATACAAAATATTACAAATACAAAATATTACAAATACATAATATTACAAATACATAATATTACAAATACATAATATTACATATACATAAAATATTACATATACATAATATTACAAATACAAAATATTACATATACATAATATTACATATACATAATATTACAAATACATAATATTACAAATACATAATATTACAAATACAAAATATTACAAATACATAATATTACAAATCCATAATATTACAAATACATAATATTACAAATACATAATATTATAAGCAGCCAAAATTGAATCTCTGTAAGAAAAAAACCAAATATCTATCTGTCCATGAAAACTTTAAAAAGTTTGACACAGGCAAATGAATGCAGAGTTCCACCCATTGCCTGAAATAAAGACTCGTGTAAAATTAATGTCTGGTTGTCATGGAAACACCAGACCATGCAGCACTGATCGCATATGCTTCTGCTGCAATGTCTGACTGATGAGGCTGCAGACCACATCCCTGTTACTATTTCCTGCAGATGACCGTGAAACTGCGTGCTACCAAGTTTATGACTTCAGCATAGATGTCACGTCATCTTAATCGTCTGTTATCAGCAGCTCAAAACATCTTTACAAGGAAGGTCATTTCGTAGAACTTCTGAAGGCTGGCTACTAAATGATTTTATTGCTGTATATGTTACTGGCAACAGGAACTGATTATGTCAATGATGAAGAAGTGCTTTCAAATACTTAAATTTTCGTTAACCACAATATTTCATCCTCAAACAAAAATTATTTATTGTGAAGTAAGTAGGTAAGTATCTTCTTCAATGATAATGGCTGCAATCGCACAGCACGTACAAATACAACAGTACAAGCTTACATGTGCAACTTATATGTGCATGTCTGTGTATATCTGTATGTGTAAATATCTCGACATATATATATATATATATATATATATATATATTGGGCTCTCATTATTCTGTCATAAAACAAATTAATGCTAATAAACCTTAAGGTTAACAGCAACTTCCTATCTGTACAAACACATGCACTGCACTTTCTATTAATGTAATAGCTTTGATCTTCGGCTTAAGTCTTCTGATGATGCTGGCTCACAGAATTTTGTTACCTACTTACCATTCTAGTCAGCATTTAAAATTGCATACAGTAACATAAACAGCAATAAAGAAAACCTAACAGCAATAAATTACAAGTCCCCATCAATCTAAAATAACATTGAGACAAACACTGTACCTTGTAAAGACATCGAATTCAAAACAGGAAATGTAGTCGTTACAAGTCAGGTCTATGGTTGACTTCAGCGCCATTCCTTCGAGAGGAGAATTGATTGGATGTACTTCATTTAAGCATTGTCTGAACTGCTTCCAAGGTACAATAGTTCTGAAATGCAAGAACAATCAGACAATTAAGCTAACCGTAAATTAAATTAAATCTAGAGAAGACCTAGTATAGCCTCTTTGTTGACCTTAATTATGAAATAGAAAACTAGGTAATATGTTGACCCGCATTTCTTGGTGTCACCACACTCCCAACAGAACTTAACACAAGCAAACTACGGTTTCCTAACTGATAATATACGCAAACTGTCCAGCAACAAAGCAGTCTCTCTGTGGCCTGCTGAAACATTGACTTTGATTTTCTTACTTGTTAAGATTTCAAACGGAGATACTGTGGCCTGATGAAGAAACTAGATAAAACAATCAGGCAGTGTGTAATAAGCAATTTATTTTTGATACCAGACAGCATATGTGATTATGTTGAGGCCAAGCCAGAGCTCAAAAATCTGCTTCCTGTCGCTTCCTAGTTTTCGCAATAAAGGCTGAAATAGGCAAGAGGGGTCTAAAACAAAGAAAATTGTTTTAAGGTATATTACATAATAATATGTCTACTTTCAATATCTGAAATTAAAATTGCTGGGTTCAAATATTTAGTTGGAGAAAAATGACTTTTAATGCATGTGGTGCAAAGATTTGCATTGCTAAATTGGGCATGTTTTCACAGGTGAAAGAACAAGATTTCATATGCCAACCTGCCATAATTTGTAAATTAGTAACCAGATTTTGATGCCGTGTGCGTTATTTCATACAGAATATAGCTCTTTATTACACAGCAGAATTATGGAGCTATCAAACAATGGTTGCTAAGAACTTTGTTGACACGAATATTCTGGAACTTTGACTTTGATTTTCTCAGGTGTTAAGATTATACTAATGAACGAGTCAAACGGAGTACAACTTCAGTTAGAAAAAAGCTATTTTTATTCTGTAAAAAGTATTTGAAAGCATTGTAGATACATTGTAGATGCATTGTAAAATATGACCAAATAAAAAGGTCAAAAACCCACAAGTGATGATGAAAGATATATTTGTCCAAGTTCTAGTCACACTAGTATTTGCTTGTGGCAGACATTACTTTATTAGTCTCAACCATGAGGTCTAGCATTAAACTCGAAGTAGTAACTAAATTCGAAGTTAAGGCTCTAAAGGAATTCCTGTTTACACTTATCCATCAGGTCCAGAAGGATTCAGCAAGGGCGTCTAATTACCTTCTCAAGTGCAGTAACACCCTACATTTCTATAATACCATAAGCCTCATGTCACATTTTCTCTCTTCTAATATTGACGACTTCTTCACATGCAACTAGAGACACTAGCAGCTCAGTCTATCAAACAAATTTCACAAACTAGCAAATATTTTGACCTGTAGCAAATATTTTGACCCGGTCAGAGACAGGTACCAATAACCCATAGCTCAAGGCAAAGTTTTCAACAGCTTCTTCTCAAAACCAAGAGTGCATTCACCAGCATAGTTTTGAAAAAGATGAAACAATAGTTGAAGATGGGAGCACCATCTACCATTCTTCATGATAATGGTACATTTGATCCACAACAAGAGAACTGCCACAAAGCTATGAACACGATTATGGTCCTTAGAGAAACCAGGGAGCCAACATTGCAAGCATTTCTGCAATGATAAAAGCAATAGTGGCAGAGGAGAATGAAAAAGAGGAGGATGAAAAAGAGGAGGATGAAAAAGAGGAGGATGAAATGGAGGATTATCACAGAGAAAACCCTTCCAGCATTACATGTAGGCTGTACTAATATACATGACTCCTTATAACAGTGCAAAGAGAAGTCTGGAAATGCTCTTCATTACATTTACACTACATGAGCAGTAAAAGGCAAATGAATCTCGTATTTACAATAGCATCGCTTTGGTATGGCGGTCCTCGCTGGGTCTCGCCCCTGCCTATCTTCGTGATCTCTGCTACTCTACTTTGAGTGCACTGGGTGTCACTCTCTCCGCTCTACTGAGCAAAGCCTACTCATTGTCACATTTGCCCGTACAACTACTAAACAAAATCATGCCTTCTCAGTGGTTGGCCATTCACTCTGGAACACGCTCCCGTAGATGATGCAGTTGTCGCCAAGGGTCCACTCAGACTCTTTTTACACTCGCCTTAAAACTCTTCTTTTTAGCCTTGCCGAGGTCGGGAGCGCTCCTGAGTAGTAGCCTTGAAGGGGCACTATATAAATTTTCATAATGAATGAATGAATGAATGAATGAATGAGTAAGACTGATACAGCAAAGTAGAAAGCCTGGTCACAAGTAAAGGATTGTTAGTATTTCATGATAGTATAACTAGCTAAAGAGACATACTGAAAGGATATAAGAGGACAGAGGCAATGGAACAGAAAGACAAAAAACAGTTATCATAATCTGTTTTCTATGACTATTGCGATCAACTTTGCATGTGCACAAGTGACAGAAGCAATTTTAAACAGGACAATGGTTCCTCTGAATGGAAAACATCCAGGCCATCCATGCATCACTGGACAGGGGACATACTCTTGAGTGACTCCTTAATCCATCAACACCTTCCAGGGCTTCTGATCAAACTGATAAGACATGAAGTAAAGCCATCATCATGTCCATCAGACAGATGACAGGTAAATATAATTATACAGACCAAAGCCTCTTGACAACCTAATTCAGCACAATAAGCAAACAGACAGACCATTATTATTCTAAGAATGCCCAGAAATGCTTAGAACCAACAAACAGCCCATTTTCAGCTTACACATGCTTCTCTCTCTTTCTCGCTCTGTCTGTCTGTCTGTCTCTCTCTCTCTGTCTTTCTCTCTATCATCTATTCATCTGTATCATATATCTATATTATTATATCATCGATCTGTCCATCTATATCTATCCATCTATGTATCTATTCCATTCTAGTTTAAACTGTGGTATTTTAAAATTTGAATCAGAATTATAGTAACCCAACAATCGCAAGTTTACTTCTAATCAGCAGTTTCAAAACACGAGTAACCTGACGAATCACCTTAAAAGCAAAGTTCCCTTAAAATAAAATAGAGACAGCATTCAAACAACAATAACATTTCAAGAAGCAGCTGCTGCAAGAAATTACTATCGAAAGAAAAGGTTGAATGTTATTCCCATCCAATATAAGTATTGCATCGTATATTGTATATACAGGTTTCTATAGCAACTCTCACAGTAGCCTACAACCTAATAAGATGCAGCCCAGTGTGAAAAGCCCTGTGAGAAAAGGAAAGCCTTAAGACTATGGGCAGGAACAGAAGCACTTTTAAAGGTAACGTTTCACCACTGGATTCAGGGCCCAATACCTGGCACATCAAGAAAGTCTGTTAATTCATAGTTAGTTAGACATGTAGCTCCTAGAGAAAAACTATTGTGGTTGCAAATACACAAGTCACAAGATCGTTGACTTTCTGAGGCACTTTCAAGAAGACAAAAAACAAGTGACACACAAAAAGCAATAAGCATAAGTAGACCAGAAATAACCTCAAATACTATGCTGATACATCGGTTTCTCTATGCTAAGCTGCTATAAAAGCATCCTCCCAATCAGAAATGAACTGCCTAACGACAATTATAATGGGAGACATACAGCAGACAACTCCATCTGAGAAATTATTCTGTGGAATGACACCAATGGTTTGGTTATGTGGAAACAACACGATGACTGACTCCCACCAAATAATAATAATAATACATAATTAATAATAAGAAGTAGAAGAACAATGCACCCCTAATTTTTGAATCCCGAGGGATCATATGTACCTCGGTGGAATTATAATAGTGATAATAATAGTAATAGCAATAAAAATAAAAATAATTATAATAATAATTATTATTATACGATGTACGACTGGCAGCCGGGTTGAGGCTAGGAACGATGCTCTGCGAGCCACATTTGTGTCACCAATGTCAAGAGAGCGTCGACGCAAAAGGGCTCCATGGACTAATTTGTAGAAGAGGCAGCGGAAAACATCAACGACATAGCATGTTGAACGATGTCATCTGGAGAGCCCTTGGCAGGGCAAAGATTCCAGCGCAAAAGGAACCTCTCGGCTTGCTAAGAGAAGATGGAAAGCGACCGGACGGCGTCACGCTCATTCCTTGGACACGTGGTCGATGTCTGGCATGGGATGTGACAGTGCCCGACACCTACGCCAAGTCACATCTTGTCGACACATCTATCAGAGCTGGCGAAGCAGCCGAACGCGCAGCTAAGACGAAGAGGGCCAAGTATTCCACCATAACCAACACCCACGACTTCGTAGCCCTCTCCTTGGAATCCGGCGACGCTTGGAGCAGTGAAGGACTGCAGTTCATCTCAGAGTTGGGTAGTCGAACGAGTGCTGCAACACACGATCCAATGGAGACGTCATTTCTGTTCCAACGTATCTCAGTTGTTCTTCAGCGTGGGAACGCAGTCTGCCTCTTCGGGACATTGCCAACACTCCATTAGCTCATCATGGGCGATAACAGCATAATGTGAAACATATATGTATAATAGTAATGATAATAATAATAATAATAACAATAATAATAATAATAATAGTAATAATAATAATAGCAATAATAATAATAATAATAATAATGATAATAGTAATAATTATTATTATTATTATTATTATTGTAATAATAATAATAATGTATATAGAGGATAAATACTATGTACATACACAGTCACAATTTAAATTCTGTACTTAAATAAAATTCATCAATAAAAACCATATAGTCTAGATTTCATTGTCCTGCAATCACTGCTAGAATTCTACCACCTCTGAAAAGACTTAGAACTATCGTCATATCAGTGCATTTCGCTTCATTGAACAGATGGCAATGTCAAATCTTTGTTTGCTGTCAACAATACTCTGCAATTGCTATCTGTGTGTATTCAATATTTCGATTGATGAAGTTCACACAAATAAAGATCTAATAAAGGGCTTGTACTTCTGAACTATAGTGGATAACAGACCCATTTTAGAGGTTCAGTCTGCATACATTGATTGTTTAAAACACTTGCACATGCTATTTCTATTCATCACCTGTCATGTATTTTGTATTCATTATTTACTAATTGTAATTCATGAAATATTTAACAATGTCACTTCTTCTATTCATGGAGATGCTGCAAAACATAATTCTCTTGCCAGTTTGCTATGAAAATACTGTTATGACTAATTATTACACTAGTACTTAGTGATATTCTTTAGTTAGTCTTTCCCAGTTAAATAAAGATACTATCTGGGTGAAGAATCAGAGTCTTATGATTTTTCTCCGTAAACAGTGTACTAATCAGTGCTTCTTGATTTGGTGTGACAGGAAACCAAAGTTGCATAGGTTTTAATTACAGTCTAATTATGTCAAAAGAGTGAGCTGCTGATTTTGAGTGGCGCTATACAAATGTTTCATTACATTACATCACATTACAATTACTTGAATTACAAGACGAGCAATAAGGCAAGTCAAAACAGCAGAATTGTTAGCTGGCTTGCTTCTCTACTAGCAGTAAGCCAGCTAACAATTCAAAATGGTAAAAAAGGCACCGATTGCAGCAAATTTAATACACTACTCAAACAACAATAGTCTTCAGAAACAAAGCCCTTCAGTTAAGGATTGCCCTGCTCAACTGTCAGAATGTCTCATTCAACCACTAATTCCACAATTGAAGAACATTTCCAAAAAGGGTTACATGGCTTGAATGTGAATTACAAGTTTCATTCTTTAATTATTCAGTCACGTGCGAGATAGCTTAATTTTTATATGTGCAAACACAGACTCACCTCATGGCAAAGGTGTTCAATAAGTTGCTAACAAGTGACTATCAGAAAAAACTTCACAACTTCCAACAGTAAGCAAACGAACTTATGCATCTCACCATTGGAATTTTACTTACGCACAGCTCGTGTTAAAAATAGGGATGTTAAACGATAACCGGAAATCCGGTTATCAGTTTTGAAACCGATAATCGGTTTCTGTTATTGACAAAATGATAATTGAGTTTATTTGCACAAGTACATGGCAGGAGTAACTCTCTTATTGAGAGTTAACGGCTTGTTCGACGATGTGTGTGGCACCTCTGCTGTCCATAAGACATTATTTTCCCACAGTTCAATGATGTCATACCCTTAAGCAGCCACCTATCCCAGCAGCCACCTATCCCGGCATCCACCGGCCCTTTGGGCAAGTTGAAATTATTTTGGACAGGCGTAAATTGTGCAATGTGCATGTACGTGATTGGATGACCCTGCTACCAGGATCTCAGTCCCTTAAGGTTTTTCCATTACTGTTTCATTTATTACTCTGTGTAACATCAGATGGTATTAAGGAAAAATTTAATTCTCACTCTGATGCTATTAGTTTATAACTAAATGAATAAAGATGTATAAATTATATACATAATTATCATTAACTAGAGTGTGTGCTGCGTGATCGTTTAACATCCCTATTGTTCACAGAGAACTTGTTACCTACATTTGCATAATGATGGTGAAACAATAAAAAACTGCAGTTATGGTTATGGCTATGGATGAGTTGCTGATAGAAAATTGACAATATAGTTTGTGCTAAATACGGGAAGAATGTATTATACGTTATAAACGTATAATACATTCTTCCCGTCGTCTAAAGTTGACAGATTAGTTGTTTGTATCATTGTATTTAAAACAAAGCTGTGGTAAATGTGATCAAAACCCAAAAGCCATACAGTGCAGAAGCATTGATGTCGGATTTGTAGGATCATCATCTTTTAGGACTTCATGTGCTCAGAACTTCACTTCAAAGTTCAATGCCCTACTCTATATTTCTGGCTAAGGGTCTGATCTCAGTACTTTAGAATTAGGGCTGCACCAATTTAAAGTATTGGGCCTAATGCCCAATAGCTTTTGGCCCACTATTTGGCTCCATAGCCAATATTCAGAATCATTCAAGGAATCATGAACTATACTCAAACACAATTAACTGGAAAGCACCCTTTTAATTAAAGCATTTCTCAGGAATGCTGATGCTTCTAAAGATGGATGATACACCTGGATGCTCATCAGATCAGCAGTCAGCAAGACGAATGCCTTTCGGCGAATATCTAGGAATATCCAGGACCAGAACTGGTACCAGACTCTTCTTATACAACAAACAGATGTGTAGCAGGCTGACAATAAAGGTACAGACCTGCCAATATCGGACATATTGGCACATTCCTCATAAAAGACTGCACTCTTGATCATGCAGCACACACACTAGTCAGTGATAATGCAATGGTATATATGCATTGAGTGGCAGTACCAGTACACCAACTAGATTAGTAGATTCAGCACAAAGAGAGACAGTACATGTCGCTTATCATAGTAATCACACACACATTATCTCTCTCTCCAAAGGCAATGCCGAGACCGTCGACATCTACTGGAAGATAAATTCTGTCCTCTTTCCGCAGAACTATATCTCCACTCTTCTCGCTATGCTACATTTTGCGAGTTTGCTAAAAACCAAATAGACCACACTAAGTAACAAACCATATGCCACAATTCAATAATTATATGATTTGTTGCAGAATTAAACAAGTGATCATGCCGTATCAACCGAATCTGACAAAGCCACCAAATGCATGACCTGCACACAGTGTACACAAAATATACTAGATCGGCCATAAATATCTGTCCGTTGAAGAGCATTCTCAAGTCACAGACAAAATGTTGTGAAAACCAATCTGGTTCTGATGACAGGAACTGTTCTTTACCCACTTGAGACAGCATTTGTGAGTTCTGATCCATAGCTAGCACGCTTTGGCTGAACTAAGTTGAAGCCAATTTGATGACATCCAACCTTATTATACCTGTGTCATGGTATTCAATAATCATCCAACCTTATTATACCTGTGTCATGGTATCTAACAATGACATAAGACAGGTGTTTGGACACATGGTATCCAAGTGCTGCAATGACTTGGGTCAGAACAAATGAGCATAAGAAATACAGCTGCTCAGCTAAAGAACAGAGTCCAGAGGAATACTTAACAGGACAGTCAATTGCATCCAGACTGAGCACCAGCAGTCTGAATCTATCATGCCAACTCATCCACGAACCCATACGATGTGCTGAGTGTGTGACCAGAATCTCAAGGTCAACTGTGTCGAACACCATGCTTTAATCAAGAAGAGCGGCCAACATCATACATGCTGAGTCGATGGCGTTGTAGACATAAGAGAACAGCCGCAATAGAAAAAATACCTAAAGCTCTGGCATAAGGTCAGATGCTTACAGATAGAGCAACACATGCTCAGCTACACTGACTCGAACACTTTGTAAAGGAAGTTTAAATCCAATTGGGAATAGCATGGCTGTCATCTGGTCAATTCCCGGCATCTTAAGGATACATGATGGCATACTTTCAGTTGGCTGGTAGAACTCCCTTTGTCAGTGGTGGCTGGTGATTCGTTACAGAGTCGAAAGGAAGTGAACAGACACTAGACATAGGAGGAAAGTAGGGATGGGATCCAACGTAGTCCACATTGGAAGCACAGACAAGATGGGTGCCCCAGCTAGGAGAGTCATACTGCTCAAACTAAAAACTCTGTTGTCGAGCATCAAGTGGAGCAGCAGAGTCTCCTGCCTGTGTGCTGTCAAAACATCATGATGCAGATAAAAAGAGCTGACGATTGTTGAGATGTTTCTCCATCATTGTCAACTATTCTTGTAGTCTCTGGTGATCGTTTTCTTCCAACAACACTGCTCATCCATTTCCTAAAAGAAGTGCCAGTGCTTTGCTGTAGTAGCCTCACATATTCCCAAACAATCCTTATCCAACTTATAGCGGCAATCTGAAGTCTAACTCAGTTGCATGGCCAGAACTGAGAGCATTGACACAGGACATACCAAGCATGTATTCTAGAGTTATCATTAGGACTATCAGTGGGAATCGAGAGGCCTGGGTATCCTTTCGAACCATTGAACCTGGGCCGGTAAATCAAGCTACTCGAAACCCAGCTGAAGAGGCATTGTACTTTAAAAATAATACCAGCTGCTTAATTACGGTCAAACTGCCTAATTGGTTGTCGCTATCGGTGCTTTTATCCAATGTCTTCCTCCATTAGCTAAAAAATCAGTCCTGACAGAAAACGGATTTATAATTTATATCTAATCCCTAGTTATCAGCTGCAGCATGCATACTACCCAATGCAAAGCAAGACTTTATAGCCAAATGTCACCATGACTGGTATTGATGGGATGAAAGTTTAGCTTTATCTTAACAGTTCCCGATGGAAATTATAATATTTCATGTTTTTATCAACATTCACATATAAGTCAACATTTGAAGCCTTCATGGCTGATCCATGGAAAAACTGCAGCAAATAACAGATTCTCACTTTTTATTTAAGTTGAGCACTTACAAACCCTCACAATGTTTCAAGAGTTAGTTACACGAACTCAAAACACAAGCGTGCAAAAATGGATAAAAACAAATTCTATGCGTGGATTTATATTCTGTGTTATGCTGGCTATTACACTGAACGTCCTCATGTTGAGTTCAGCTGTCAAAGTATTCTTATTTGAACATTTACTATGATTCCCTGCAAATGATTTAATTTAATGATTATATTAGACAAATGACTAAGACATATAAAAAATATTCCATGTAACAAATTCTTATGGATATTTCAGTGATGGTAGCCTCTGAGATAACTTTATACTACTGCACAATTTCCTAACTATTCATCACTTTCAGTTCAATGCCAGGCAGTCCCATTTTTCTACATTTTCCCATTTTTCTCTGTGAAAATTTCCTCAAGTAGGGTAATTAAACAAGCTCACTTCATCAAATTTTTGCTCAAACACAACAATGCAGCAATTTAAAATGCGACAATCATTAGAGGACTGTCTTAATCAATTCAGCTCATCATGGGAAAGGCTCCAACGAATGTGAAACTCCTCCTTAAATAAACTGCACTTTGGTTAAAAATAAAATAATAAACAATGAAACTTAAGATTCTGTCAAGTTGTAAAGACAAAACATACTTACACTCTGCCTAATCTACAGAAATATCTATGAATGAACAGCAAAGGTTATCTAACCTATTGAAGCTGACAGAGCCTTAAATGAATATTAACTGTAAATTTTCAACATGAAAAGCCAATAATATAAGATTAATTTCTGCAACATCATGTGGACCTCGAGTAGCACAGTTGATAAATTCCAGATTTTTCTTGCATTCAGCTTTACATAAATCTGGTTCTTCCCAGATGTGCAATGTTAAGTAAGCAGTAAATCCCAGACTCTCAGGGACTCAGGTTCAAAGGGTCAAAGGGCAAGCATAAATACCTCCTGCAATGTTTAGTGAGCATATAGATACCCATTCTCGTCAGGATATAGCTCAATCAGCTTGTCTACCCAACTTCTTACAGACTCCGGCTGTTATCAACTGATGTTTGCAGTCACAGCAATTAGATTGAGGGTCAGTGCTATGT
Source organism: Bimastos eiseni (assembly GCA_959347315.1). NCBI lineage: Eukaryota > Metazoa > Annelida > Clitellata > Crassiclitellata > Lumbricidae > Bimastos > Bimastos eiseni. Next base: position 44,739,988 of record OY365808.1, on the reverse strand, counting down.
ACAAAATGGAAACAGCATTTGCTGCCACTTCACAGAGCTTTCTCTTGTAGTTCAGCGGGCTGATCTCCAAATATCTCCATCTGACCACCTACTTCTTACATTTTAGTTTCAACTCTGTAAGTCTCAGAATGCACAAATGAATAACTAAAACTAAAAATTATAATCTGTGATTAGTCAGTCATTTGCTGCTCAGGTAGTGTCTCCACGAAAAAGCCATGGTGATTTCAAATATTCAATGCTGATCGAATAAAGCTGATAAAAATATTGAAATTTATCCCAGGAACAGTCAATAGCAATTTACTGCCTAGAGCAAATGGTTTGAACTTTTAATTAAGACTCAGATTATGACAGATTTGAGAGACATTGCTTAGCCTAATCATGAAAATGCCCCTAGTTGCTTTTAATACAATTAATCAAATGCACTAATTTTGACAAATAATATCTATTATTTATCTAAACAAAATTCTTCTAACCACTGAGTAATTAATCTTAAATGCACAATAAAACTACAACAGTTATAAATACTTTCATCTCAGCATAAAAGAAATAACATGTGTTTACAAGAATTGCAGGACCATAATGCAAAAAATGATTTATTTACATTTATAATTACATATCTGATTTTTCACTGTCTGACAATTGTATTACCACAATGAATGAATGTAGCACATGTGTAACTTCATCTGCCACATCTCAGTAACAGTAAGCAAAGGAAACACTGGCTTTCATGCTACCACCTGGATCAGAACCTTACAATGACCACATGCTATGCATTAAATAAACAAAGCACCAAACTCTTCGGCCTATCCATTGCCTGCTCTTTCATCCAGATGGATGAGTAACAACCAGGTTAGTGGTATTTAGGCCAGATAGACAATAGAAGACTGAAATCCCCTCAAATAATACGACCTTCTAGACTGTACCTGGATATAACTTTTCACAGGTTAACAGCATTCAATGTTGCGTTGTGGAAAATCTGTAACAGAACCCCACTCTGTATCATCGTCTGCACAATCATCGCTCATCTAGCGAACCACTTTTGCAACTCATTATCACTTCATCCAATGGAAGCAGCCTTCACAACTTTGTTCCTTTTCACATAATCAAACAATTCATAAGATTCACTCACAAAGCAGTTATGCAAGCCATTACATCACAATACACAGCCACACCAACCGTCGAACCGTCGCACAGTTTTCCTGTAGGCTACAGTGATTGTAGATTACCAGGTTAGACCCTGAGTAATCCCCCTACACTAATGTCTGCTGAATATTCTCCTTACATCCAAACTACTGAATTTTCTGCGTTCATCAATGTATGCACAGTATTCTTCCAACATATTTATCTGCAGTCCGTTCTGGATATTTTTCCGACATTTAAGTGTTTCAAGTATTCTTTCTGTATATTCATACAGGTCTGCCAACAATTTTCCATATATTAAGGTCTGCTGAGAATTCTTCCTACTTTTACGATTTCTGAAATGCAATCGCTACACTTATATTTGCTGCATGTTCACCCTACATTTATGTCTGCCAAGCAACATTCCTACATAAATTTGTCTGTTGAGTATTCATCCAACATTTACATCAACCACATAGTCAGCTGATATATGAGTCTGCAGAATTTTCTCCATACATTCATGTCTGCAAAGATTCTCCCAACATTTATATCTCCTACAGAGTTCATCACATACACATGTACTACCTACGTTTGTGTCTGCCAAGCACTTACATGCAAAAAGCATTTATTTCTGCCTAGAAAATCATTACCCATACATGTGTTGCCAGGTATTCCTCTCAAGCGTTCAATATGATACTGCATCCGCACTGCACAATACTCACCTCAGCAAAGTTGCAATAATGTATGGTAATGTAATAGGATAAGGAGCAGCAACAGAAACATTACAGCAGCTGGTTATGAGAGTATTCCATCAGGTGTTAATATGGGGCAGATCATCACCCTATTCATTTCTATGTGTACCTCACACTGCCCAGCCCCAGCCCAGGGTTTGCCATTGTAGGCTACTTATGGTCATAACACTCAACACAGTATTATCCTAGAGTCTGGCAACTGATAATATCTGTAGAACAATCTAACCAGATAAAGGCAGACCATGTAACTGGAGATGCAACTGTCTGTGATCAGACATCCACCACATAATTAAATCATCACACCTTAGGATAAGACTGATCATAGTAAGACATTGTCCAACCAAGAAGACTCAGCCACATCTCAAAAACTTAATATGATCAGTGTTAAAAATATTATTATTTACACTGAATACAAACTGAATACACCAATTAGCCTTGACTAACATTATATACACTTAAAACCATAGTTAAATCTTCTTTATTCAACTTCTGTTTTTAAAAAATCTTGCCATTTACGGGATTTTTCATCACCTATTTGCATCCTTATGTTCTGCATGTAGTCTACTTGACAGTTGATTTTGGGATCAACTCTTGAAACTGATTTGTGAACCATTCGTGTTTCTATCACGTCTGGTTAGTGGAGCCGTCCCATGTGTACGAAAGATATGCCGGAAACCATTCAGCAGGATAAGCTTATCGTACAGCATGAAAATATTATGAAATCATCTGAGGATTTCATGCCATGATTGAGAGAGTGGACATTAGCAACGATGTTCAGTGTCAGGTGAAGGGAATCTAGCACCAAGGCAGCATAGTGTGTATTGTGTTGGGCTGGAGGGACTGTTTGCACGTAAGGTTGCAACTGCAGTTGACAAAGACAACCGGTGTTTCACTGGTGGTTAGCATTTGGTACCCATGTCCATGTGTAGTTCAATCAATCAATCAAAAATACTTGATATCGCGCCCCTTCAAGATAGCTACACCGAGGTGCTCCCGGGCTAATCCTTGGCTGAAAAGGACAGTTTGAAGAGAGGCGTAAAATGAAGATAAGGAGTTCTTAGGTAGGAGACGAAGCTCTATGGGAAGTCCATTCCAGATTGTAGGTCCTACGATCGAGAAAGCCCGATTCTGCATTATGGAAGTGGGCGCAAAAGGGACAATCAGGTCGCCATGAAATGCAGAGCGAAGTGGTCGTCGACCACTACTGGCAGTGACAGGGCGACATAGCATGCAAAAAGGCAGGTGCAGTACCGCCAAGGCAGCGCCAAACTAAGACAGATATCCTAAAAGAGATGCGCTGGGGTAGAGGCGTAGTTGGTAGAGCTGTACCGATTAATCGGCCGGCCAATTAATCGGGCCGACTATAGAGATATCGGCAGTATCGGATATCGGCAAGATAATCGGGACTGATATTAAAAATTATTTTTTTAAATTCTATAATATTATTTTCAGTCTATAAAAGCAAAATGATGACAGCAACATCACAGGGTATGTGAAGGACGGCATTTCGTTTCATTCACGCATCGTGTCGTCGAGACAATGGCTTCTTCAGACCAGTGGTGAGACCACCCAGTGTGCTAGTATAGACCGTGAGAACGTGTCAACATAGGTGTTGAGCAGAGTGAGTCACAGTGCCTGCTTGAAGGCCAAGGAATGGCTGGCCAATTTAAGCCAAGGAACGGCTGGTCAATTCAACAGAGAAACAGATGAATAAACATCGTGGAGGCATGCCTAATGAATACATGCTAGCTGCCATTCAGATCCTCTCAAAACATTTCAGTGTCTGAGACTAGATGGGTGGCTGTCATTTGTCCAGCCGTTCTTTGGCTTTTAATTACCCTGGGCACAGTTAGACAGTGGGCAGTGTGTCTAATCTGTATTACCTACCTAGGATTCGTCCCCAACTACATGCATACGTCTCCTACGGAGCAAGTGTTTTGCTTGTATCACAACAATAGACAGTAGCAGTAGGTCTATCTTTTGGAACCGGACATCTTGGGAAACATAATAAAATAATCGGCAAAATAATTGGCAAAATAATCGGCAAAATAATCAGCTAAAAAATCGGGTATCGGCAAATGAATAATCGGCAATAATCGGTATCGGCATAATCGGCAAAAAGTGATATCGGTACAGCTCTAGTTGTTAGTGGCATCAGTTTCTGTATGTACAAGAAACCGATCCACTTTTAATTCATTCCCACAAATTAGAGAAATCACCTAAGTTGCAATGAAGCAATGAAGTTCAAAATGTAGTTTGTACACACTATTTTCGATTGATTTATTGATATTAGTAATTATTATTATTCCAATTAACGAAACAGTTGAGTGGTCATCCGAAGAGGAAGCATAGTCTGAGAATTTAAGTTCCATGTCAGATCATTCATGCCAGCCATCACAGACATTAAGTCCTTATATATAAAAGTAAACATTTTAAGTATAATTTTTATTAAGTAATACTCCATACTTACAAAGTTTAGCTTTTAATTGTGTTAGCTTATGTCAGCATAGACCTATGCAAACTAATGCTCACAATGTAAATTTTAAAAGATTCAAAATTTTCAATATTCCTTATTTCTCATTTCTTAGTAAACCAAACTTTGAAAAATAATTGTTATAGACATATGTTACTTAGTATTTAATAACAATTTTGGTTATTTGCTGATTAAAATCAAATTGTGTAAACAAGGTCCTTAATGTAAAGTTGCAGTTCATGATGAAAGAAGTCAAATATATTTTCTTTTTCCATTTTTTTCCGATTTTTATTTGTTTAAAAAAATTGTATTTCTTCCATCAGTTTTAAACATTTTTAACAACCATGCTTAGAATGACGACAGCACTAAAACAAAACAGATACTAATGTAATGAGAGTATAAAGTTCTTGGTTATCAAAATCGGGTCACTGACATTCAGATTATCATAGACTGCTCAGTGCTTCATGTGATGCATCGCCCCAGGACACAACAGGCAAGGCAGACATGTGACAGAAATTAATCTAATCTTACCAGACATCATTTTTAAGTGATTGTACAAGATTACTGAAAGACTTTTGGCCTTTGCTTTATAGATATATGCCAGTAAACAAAATAATATGCCTAAAAATATCCCAATGTACAGGTGTTATGTTAACAGATTCCATAAATACTATCACTGCAACTAAGCTAAATATTTCCTTGCTCCACATACCTCCACTATCACGGGTTAGTCTAAGTCAAACTGCCTCTAGCTACTATGATCACCAAATTCCATTAGTACTCAGACTCCAAACATATTTATTTTAGCTCCAGAATAACTTAAGCCTGACAACTGATTTTTATTACTGACAGAACATATTTCAATAAATGTCTAACTGTAAGAAAAGAAATGCTATGTGAAAAGACAAACTCCATGGCCAATGGGAAGCGAGATTCTGGCCTTACAGAGTCCACTGAATAATTTCGGCTCCACAAGGAGCAGAATTAAAATCACATCCACAACGTATTAGGCATACATATACATGCAGCAAGTATTTTTCATCTTCATAGATAGATACTGATGAAAATAGAAGTTCCTAGTTTTCTTGTACAATGTTCAGCTGATGAAATCCAGTTAAAATGAGCTATCGATCTAAGTTTGAATCAATCTAAAATTCTTGCGAATATGGCTGACTCATTATAATCACAATGTTTATATTACAAAACACATGAACATGTCTAACCAAATATAGCATGCCTCACTGCAATGCAATGAATCACACTTAAAGCATGATCACATCACACGTTCGAATCAAAATTACACCAGTTGCAAGTGGCATGCGATAAACTGCAAAACCAAGAGCTCAAAGCCAATTAGAAGTCAAGTCCACACTACAACTGAAAGCATAGTCAAAACATAATGCAAACCTTCACAATAACTCCAAGATTCAATGTCATTCAAACAACACAGCACTTATGTCTCTTCATCAAAAGCCTTAAAATGTCAAACCCACATGTTCACTGCCTACATATATATTTCATTTGCATTTAATTAAACAAATGCTTGTATAGCCTTGCCAGGCACACACACACGTTTATATACACATATATATAATTTACCACAAATCGTAAGAAAGATTGAATCTAGGTCATATAATGAATGTCAACTAGTTTTAAATCCTACCTGGAAACCTAGAAACAGCAAGCCTGGCCAAACTGAAGATGTAACCAGATGTAAGAAGATACCAGTCAAAGGTATGTCTTCTTACACAGAGACAGCAAATACAGAATCTGTCATAAAGCACAAGCACTGCCTAGACTTGCATTGAAGCCATTTACAGAGATGGCCGAGCAGTTTCTCATCTAAAATACATTCCAAGTAAGGTAACCAAATACAGATGATCATTCACTATAGTCCTTTCTGCTGACAATTTAAAACATCAATTCAATAATTACCATATGCAGTCCCAGGCACATCCAGAAAGGAGGCTCCGAAGGCAAATGCCTCCAGTTTAACGTAGGGGAGGATATTTTTTTCATCTTGGGGTGAATATCTTGCCTTCCTGAAACTTGAGATCGGGGGGGGGGGGTTGTTTGCCTCCATCACTCAGAGGGGGATTGACACCTCTGTGCAGTCCAGGTTAACGGATGCATGATTTGAAAATGAATTATTAAATTCACTTGATGCAGCTCACCAGGCATAGAATCCTTGGCAGAAAGGAGAAAGGTAGGCATATAAGCTTTTATGGCTCATTCACCATCTTGACAAAAATAGCCTACTCTTAAACTTCCAGTCAAGTATACCGAAGGGCCACTCCACAAAAATCTTGCCTGTCAGCCTGACATCTACAGGCCATTTATAGATGCCAGGTCAGCCTCCTCCTCCTCCTTCTCGCGCTGATTGACGTAAGCACTGCATTTGATGCTGTCGATCACGACATCCTCTTGCAGTTCCAATCGATTTCCTTAGGCCTCTCTGGCATGATTGGCTTGCCTTCTTTCTTCAAGACTGCTCCTTCATGGTGTCCCACAGATCCACTAGGTGGATCCATGAGAGCAATTGGAGCAGGGACCCCTTGTGGGTCCCTGCTACAATTGGATCGCAAAGGGCTCTAGCATTGGCCTCCTTAACTTACACTGCTGACCTGGGGTTCATGCTGACGGCTGAGACTGTCCATCCTTTCTTTAGCCAGTCTAACACCAACTAGCTGCAAGGGTATGTCACTGGACAGCAGGCGTTGATGCCGATGCAATGCGGATGCAATGAGCCCATTGGAACAATGAGCTGGGTCATTGAGACCCTGCAGGCCTGGATGTCATCAAACCGTCTCCAGCTTAAGTTAACCTGCTAAGACTTGGTTTATCTGGCCTGGCACGCCTCAGCAGCTCTCCAAAATAAACCAAGCCTCCCTTACCTTGAAATATCCACATTTCACCATCTCAACCTCAGTCCAGGAATTGGGAGTTATACTAGACCAGAAACTCACATATATGCGATACATAAATCTTCTCTGCTGCAGCTGCTACTATCAGCTGAAGGCAATCTCCCGGTCTTTGACTCCTAGCGCAGCCTCAAAGCCTGTTCACGCTTTTGTTTTATCACGGCTCAAACTACTGTAGCACCCTATACAATGGACTTACAGCCTGCCGGATAGGGACCCTCAATAGGTTCCTAAACCGATGTCTGCCTTGTAGGCCACATTCCCAGATTTGGTCGAGATTCTGAGTACATGAGGGATGCACTCCACTGGCTCCCTGACCCAGAGTGCATAGCTTACCGAATTTATGCCCTGGTGCTAAGATTTTAGCCCCTCTATAATTGTGGGAACTCTGCTGATCTCTCACCCATGTCTAGCATAGCAGCACTCTCCGCTCAGCTGCACAAGCTTAACTTATTGTCCTGGCTCACGGACTGTGATCAGCGCCGTTGCCTTCTCCATGACTGGCCCTGCGACATGGAATGGGCTCCCTACGCTACATCAAATGCCTATTGGCCACTCTGCCTCGTTTTTTTCATTATCCTTAAGACTATTCTGTTCAACGGGGATGTGCTGGGAGTGCTCCTCTGAGAGTGCTGTTGGGTAGGCAATTTTGAAGAGATGCCACATAAAATTGCTGTGATAATAATAATAATAATAATAATAATAATAATAAAAATAATAATAAAAAACAATAATAATTACCTAAATCATGTGTTTGTCTGTCATATTCAAGGCGCGTGATAGGACAGAAGCCGTTCTAAATATGCAGCGCGCAAACGTTGCTGCTGTGTGTGTTGTCGTTGTATGCAAATAAAGTTGACCTAAATAGGATCTAATTATACAGCGCAAACATTTCGACTGGCAGCGTTAATGAGTTAGTTATACATCGTGTAATGTAACTATAATTCCATCAATTATCATTAAAAATGGAAACTTAATGGGTAAATGTGTATTTTAGTCTGTTTTAAACTTGTTTTGTTCACATATATTTTAGCGTTTTTATTGTTTATTATTGTTTGGAGTTTCTGCAGTCGAAACTTCAGCCTCTAAATGCATGGAAAATAACTTCTGCGGCCGAAAGTTCTTCCCATAATATATGTAAAAACGATGCTATCCCTAAGGTTAAAATTAAGTACGACCCGTGATTTTTCACAGGTTAACAGTGAGTAATAATTATAAGTGAATTTCCATAATGCATCTCATGAGATCTACGATATAGTGTCCTATAATGAGACACACTGCATTTGCTTAGTTACTACCTTTGCCTAAGCCTTCCAATTGACAACAACATTTGGGCAATATAGTTTCATCACATGTTGTTTATCTTCAGGCCCCTAACAGTAACACATTATAAGGCTTTGTGACAAGGTGGCACCTAGTCACATGCAACTTGCTCAACTCAACATATCTCCACTATCATCAGCTGGTCTAGTCTGAGGAGACAGTTGGCATGACAGACACAGTGTGTGTGTGTGTGTGTGTGTGTGTGTGTGTGTGTGCGTGTGTGCGTGCGTGTGTGCATGTGTGTGTGACAGAACTTCTGTCTAATCATACCAGACATTATTTAAAGGACCCAGACAAGAATACTATAAGACTTCACCTTTATATATTTACAGATATATAAGCAGTAATTCCACTACCTGCCAAAAATTGTAGCATTATCCTAGCATTTTAGTTCAGCCTTCAGTGCAAAGCATATTGCTAGGCAATCTGCTACCAGACAAGTAAATTAAGCTACAGTTTCATAAGACTGAACAAGCAATGATGCCACAGTTGTAGAAAAACCTGAATGAAGCACAGTAATTACAAATATTACAGATATTTATACATATATTAAGACATATTTTTGCATGAAAAACAGATATAAAAATATACATATCATAATACAAAAAATATACACAATCACAGTTCAGAACTCAACACAACCCACCAGGTTCATAACAGAATGGTCAACAAATATAAAGGGCATGAACAATTTAATTTGCCTGAGTTAGCTTCCAATCTTGGTACATGCATACATGTTTCGCAGATTTTGGTAATAGACCAGAAAATAATGGCAAATGTTAACTAAGCTTGCTAAGAACAAACATATCATTGTAATTGTTGGTATTAACTCATGCTATGCATTCACTACAAAAAGACACTAAATATTGCTTGCCTCCACTATCTAACTTCACTCAAATATATTCTTAAAATTATGATATTCCAATTATGGAAACTTGAGGTATGTTTAATGTCCATTGTTTTAAATTAATGTTTCATAAAATGTTAAACCCTTATTGGAATAGAATAAAATCAGAGTTTAAACCCTTATTGGAATATGATATGTAATCAGAACTAAAAACATCATAACTTGCAAATCTATTACAATTTCTTATTCCATCTTGACTTCTTGAGACTATATATAATCCTCATGAGTGACAGACTAATATCATGATACTCAATTTTGGAGGAAAAACTGTTACTAAGTAAGGATCTCACACAAACATTTTTTTAGGAATAACTTTGTACTCTATACGAAAGGTTCACAAGGTAAGGCTTCACAGCACCCAGAATTACAAAGAAGAAAGACTGAGGATCAGATGTCAGACTTTGATCCATGCGGAGTTGAATGTTTTATCCATATTTTGGAAACAGAAGTCAACAGACATTGAAAGCAACAGATTTCAATGCTAGTAGGTTTGCAAGTCAGACTCGAAACCCTTAAAAACGCAATAGAATGCCTAAAGGGATGACATCACCAAATTTATTAGCATGCGATTCATATGGTCACAGTAAACTAGAGCATAACTTTATTAATAATCCATGACATGAATTGAGAAAGAAAATGCTTATCACAACTCCCTGGAGTGTGCAATGAAGTCTTGACTGTGGGTTCCTAATTGAGACCATGGGTTGAATCCCTAAACACCTCCTCGACAATTCAAGTCCTAACTGTCAGGATCACACACACAAACACATACACGCAAACAAACACATAAAAACACACACATTGCAAAACTAGCATACCCAACAGGAAAAATGTTAAAAAAATTCATGTTACTCACTTGTCTGGAAAGGATTTCTTCCACCATTCGGCTGCTTCAGCTTTGGTTATTCTGAATGTATCACCTGCGAAAGTGCCGCTGGGAAAGAGGGCCTTCAATTCAGCAAGCATATGTGAAAATACTAACGATAATTTAGTTAAACTTCGCCGATAACTAGAATGCTCGTCAAACATTTTTTCACGTCCATCTTTAAACAGCTTTATGCTCTTTTTGCACTTTGTCATCAGATTATCCATAAACACGCGGAAATATTCGTTATCGTTCAACAGATGAAGCCGGTCTTCGTATTTTGAGTTGACGAGCTTCAGATGTTGGTAGGTGTCTGGGAGGATGTCGAGTATGAAAGGGGGCGAGTTCTTCAGGTTCATTTTTGGATGTTGGCACATCTTAACAACCTTGTCCATCAGTTTCCATGATTTTTCGATAGTTTTCTTGTCGATGACGAGGAGCTTCGGCGGCGGGGCGACGGCGCAGGCAATGGCCCCCTGCATGCGGCTAAAGAAGCCCTTCGTCTGGACGACATTCCTTGGCAGCAGTCGACTGCTTCCTCCTCCTCCCGACGCCATTTTTCACTCATCCAAATAGAACCAAAGCACGGCTTCGCTTCGTTGTCAGGCGTCGCGTTAACAACCCTCCAAACACCGCAGTCACCGTAGTCATTTCCCACGTTATTCTCGTTTGACTTGTAAGATCAAAACTCAATCCATTGACCGTGATTACTAAAATAGTGTATTCTATTTATATTAATAATAGAGATCGTTAACTAAAATATTGCAAAATAGGGTGAGTCTGAATAACTGAAATCGTCAGTTTCCAGAACTTGGTTTGTGTTTACAAGTTTACAACAACAAAATTATTTAGTCAGCTTGGTACGAAATTTAAGATTATGCTGACTTGCCTGAAACGACGTACGATAGTCACATCATTGTAACCATAGCTATAAATAATTACATAAAGCGTCACTTATTGATGCACTGCATGAATTAGTGTACTGTGTAAAACTGTTGCACCAAAGAAATAATTCAGAACTCCATTTAACAAATAATTCCCATCCCTATAGCTAATGTCATTGCGGTTTATCTACCCCGATTACGTCTATGCTTAAAGGGCTAACTATGTGCTCAATATTTTGACCCATTATAGCTATTATTAGTGAGATCGCACTGCCGCGCGGTGGTGACAATTATAGGCATAAACGGAATCATTGTAGTGGATGCCACTGCAAAGATGATAGAGTCGTAGACTAAGATGTGACACTTGTATCTCCGCTGTGCATCTGAATGTTCACGTCACCTACCTTGGAATCGATTGTCGTTGCTAAGATACCACAAAGATGCCACTATACCGTTCGCTAAGTGGCGCGCCTGGCGTGGCGTTAGCAACGCCACGTAGCGAATGGTATAGTGGATTTTGTGCTTTAAAGTTTGACCACCACACAGACCAAATACACAATAGGAAGTCTGCGACTCTACCTTCTTTGCTGCAATGATCGGTCGATCATTGATATTTCTTGGAATTTGATATCGCCCTTCTTACAACATCTTTTGCTCAGAAGTGCACACGCCTCGAAGGCGCAAATGCAAATCATATTCAGTGCCATAACGCAGGTTGCAAGTCTTCCACCTTTTCAGGGTCATATAAAAGCCAGGTAGACTAATCATTTTTACAGAGCGTTTATGGACATGAAGCTCTGTTGTTAACGTGAATCAGTTTGATTTGAAAATCTTGGCTGCTTAACTGTATTATATTAAAAAAATAATTGAACGCATATAACAAAATCCCGTGTGAACACGTCAAATACACAAGCTGTTTAATGACTGGCTAATCATAATAAAATGCGAAATGAAATAAACCTATATATAATCCTGTAAAAGTGAATAACCGCTTATTTATAGTGTAGGCCGATGGCAGGATCGCAAGGATCTAGAGTCTGGGTTGGAGCATGGGACTGTCCTCACTTGCTCTTGAATTTTGTTAGTCGTTGATCCACAGGCCCCAAAATCCATTGCGAGGATGGTATTAAATGATAAAGAAACATTGCACGTACATAAGTGTGCGTGGATAGTTAAATCCTTTGGTTAAATTGGACAGCCGAAAGGTTAATCCGGACGGTTAATTTGAAGGTACATTCAATCCATTATCCTTATTGATGATGCTGGCTGTTGAAAGGTTGACGAAGTTTCAGCTGTCCCGGATGTTCATTCAGGGAGTCACCATTGCTGAAAACCTTATTTAGAACCCCACATAAATTGATTATGGATGGGGCACGCGTTATGCTGATCTATGGTGGATAAAATGCGAAAAACGGTGATTGGTCATGCTAATTGATGGGTAAAATGATGATTGCTGATTGTCATTATAGATAACAGAAATTGTAAAACAGATAGCGTAAAAATTGTCCACCACCACATTGCGAATAGATATTCATGCTGGGTAGGCCTATACTCAGTCACACTAAACTGCACTAACCGTAATCCTATATCTATAAAATATAATTCCTATAGAGTACACAAACCCTAATCCTGACCCTGACCAACCATCACGATGCCTAACCTTACCCTAAACGACCCTCACGATGCCTAACCTTACCCTAAACGACCTTCACAATGCTTAAACTGACCCTAACCAACCCTGACGATGTCAAAACCTGACCCTCATATTGTAAACTGAATGATCACACTCAACTTAACGCCTTCTTAAATGCACGCAAATGAATACGAAACGACAGAATTATCATTATTATCTTATTGGTAAACCTATTAATAATTATCATTTTTTGTTGGTATTATTAAATGACACATTTGTCCTCTGTCACAGTTCCCTCCAGGGATATGTAGTCACGAAAGGCAATCGTCGGGACGAAAACATTGCAAGAAACTAAGAGAGATGTAGACCCATAGAAGTATTACGTTGCCCGAAATTCATTGCATTGCCCGAACTTCTGCACGACGACTGCTGTGCAGAAATCTTCACCTTCTGAATTTTTTAAGGGTTTGGCCGTAGAAGTAGAATTTTCACTTATATTACAGTCAAAGATTTATAATGCAGTCACACCACAACATAGCACAGTTGCATTTATGGTTGTCAACGGGTACCTGCCCGAGGCTGACTACCCAGGTAATGAAAACGGTTCTCGGGTATCCCACATTCCGCAATAATGCACGATTTTACCTGAACATATACTACAAAATGTTCCGTTGATCACATTAGCTGACTGCCCGGTCAATGAAATTGGTTCTTGGGTGCCCGAAATTCCATAAAAATGGGCAACTCCCTACATTCCTAACAAACTGTCCGCGCTGTCTGATACCCGCTCTGCGGGTCGACGGGTACCTGGGTCGTGATTTCAACATTTTTTTGACAGCCTTAGTCGCCTTACGCCATACCACATCACGTACATCATGACCACATCAATAATTATTGTAATCGATATCTGTCTTCAATTTAAGCAGAATTATTTTCATTAATTAATGCAAAAAATTTTCAGCGATCCAGTTTCCATTTAAGTAGAATTCTTTCTTGACCAATCAGCATTTCACCCATGCCCAGTCAGACAAGACAATCACTGTATACCTTGCACATAATGGCTAGACTTTACATAGCAGACTCATTTCAGATACGTTATTCCATATGGGACCCATATTCATAATTTGTTAGCTTGCTAAATCTGTTTGAATCTATGGCAAGTCTGTAACTGACCGTATTTTAATGAATCATTATTTGTTTGTCACATTTCCCCAGATTTTGTGAATCTGTATGCTTCTTTGGTTTTCCATGAGTTCCATTGATTTTTTTTGATAATTCTATTGCACTTTCCTGATCTGGCAATTCTTTGTATAAGATGAATGTATGACGCTTTAAGATTTTGGCAATTACCGGTATGTCTGTTTAGTTTTTGGCTAATTTGGGAAACTGTGCATAGCTATATAGTCTGTGTAATGAATTTTTTTATGTATATAGAACAAATTTTTTGCTCCATTTCTATTAGTATGCTTCGTGCCTTGTGCTACTAAATAATTCATTTTGTATTATTTCTTGCAATTTCTAATCAGGTTTGCATTTAAGAAAATTGCTTTATGGCCCTACAGTAATGGAACATCCAGATCTGTACCTGTTCATTCACATCGAACATTTATATAGCACCCTTCAAGAGGCTAAGTTTTGCTTGGACCGTGTAGCGTGATGTTCTTAAATTTATGGGACTAAATGTGTAAACCATGGTGAAATGTTAATGATTATTTTGAAAACATTTAATACAGTTTGGTCTAGCAGTTCAAAAGATATTTATCAAAAGTTGCATGTCTCAAAGTTCTGTTAAACCCCTTTTCAGGTTGGGTAAGGAATCATTGATTTCTCAGTCCTGAAGTATTGTGAATATTGCAGATATATTTTTGACTTTTCCATCTAATATATCTAGTAGGATGAGTTTAAAATGTCGGCCAATTCCGAGGTGATCAGGTGGAAGGAACAGGTCTGGTTGAGTTGAGTTGGAGTGTCCCTTTTGTCTCCAGCATCTACATCTAACTGCATCTGCCTTTGGTTGTTTTGATACAGCATTTAAAATAGTGTGAAATGCATCTAGAAGTTTTGAACTTTAGACTGTTTAAATGTCCTGCTATTCAGCAGCTTTTAAGAGCCCTTCAGGCGTTTCTGTACAAGAAATAAGTGAACAGTCGATGAAGAAAGTCAAGTCTGTTCATAGTCCTCTTATTTACAAAGCAGCACCAGTTCTTTAATGAAATATATAATAAAGAAATTGAGACATTCTGTATTGGTTCTAGATGGACGGTTTTCTGGATAAGGAGCATTTTCTTGCACATGTGTCCTTCTTTACCTAAACTGCATAAACAACATGTATTAGTCTTCTACTCTTCTAGTCAGGATGAGTCAAAAATTAGCATGATCAATGATAGCCAACCTTTGTACTCTTCAGATACTCATGTGATGATGATGATGATGATGAAGATGGTGGTGGTGGTGATGATGATGGTGGTGGTGGTGGTGATGATGATGATGGTGATGATGCATCCATTTCACCAATCAGCAGTATATTCTAAATTGTTTATGCAGTTATGTGGCGATTTACAGCATGCGTATATGTCGATGGTTTATTAAATTATATTTAGGCTTCTCACTAGTGTGCTGAAATGCAGCTTGTCCGACCTAAAATGACTCGTACAACTTATCAGGCATTGAAACGCTACATTATGCGTGAAAGAGAGAAAAAGAAACAAGGTTAGTTTGTCATTTTATTTTATATTACTGTATTACATGACTTTGTAGTGCTGCTTTTCCATCAGTGGCTAATATGACGGTGGCTTCTGCACTGTTGAATTGGAAAAGCACTGACGAGTTTTCTTAGTTACGTTTTTCAAATTTTCATTGCATTGTGAATTTGTCGTGTTTTCTTTTATTTCTGCTGCGTCATTCATTGCTCATTGTATTTCTGGAAGTTTTGAGGCTTAGATGTGACATAGTTATTGTGTAAAATTCATTTCTGTGCCTTTGTTTTCCACAGTGAATTTTTTTTTAAAGTTTACAATGGTGTTTTATGGCAATTGTCTTGTTTGTCATAAAAAAAATTTCATGTAGCTCTTGCAAGGGCTGCACCATAAAATAACAATGGAATTGTAACATTTGATTAAAATTCATTTATTTAGAGCAAGAACAAGATAAGGAACAGGAACGACTCAAGAAAGAGAGGGAGCTGAAGAAGAAGAAGGAACAAGAAGACAGTCTTACACTTGAACAGACTAAAGAACAGGTAATAAGACAACTTCACTAACAGACTAGCCTGAACCAAGTGAGAGCAATCACTGCTGGCACTTATTGGCCTTATTTTGGTTTTTGTGACATGTTCTGGTGTGTCAAAAGCATGATTGATGACGTAATATTTAAAATACCTTTGATGTATCTGAAAAGGTGCTTGGCTAGGACAGGCTCCAAAGTACCTTTCTCATCTGATGTGCAAGCCCACTCCTGCTGTTTTGTCCTTTCTGCTCTAGACTGTCCTCATTTCTTTGTCACTCAGGCAAGGACTGCTATGGCCCCGCTTTGTTATTGCTGTCCTTGGAATGTCATTCATCCATTTTTAGGCTCTAACATTTTTGATGGGGTATCTCCCTCATCTCCCTACTGTTTGCACACTTTTTATTTTCCCCTCGAGTCTTTAGTGCTGTAATAGGACAAGAGGCGCTTTACAGATTTTGCAATACAATATAAATTTTCAAGTTCAAGTAAATAAGATGATCATTTATACATATCAGACCTAGGAACAGGTTAAGTGATGGCTTCTTTTGTAATTCAGTGTTGTGTGCTGTTGGCTTTGCTTCAAATTAGATATTTCAGCTCGAAGAAAAGCTCAAAGTATTGAAGCAAGAAAAGCATGAAATGTTTCAGCAGCTGAAGAAAGTTTTGAACCAAGAGAGTGAAATGAAGCAAAGGGCTCAAGTCAAGGAACAGAAGTATGTTAACCAAAAGTTGTAAAGAACTGTTACTCTTTCAATATTAGGGCAATTTCACTTCAAGGCATGATGATATGTTATACAGTGCTTGGTGATTAAACATTGAACCGATGCAGTTTGTCAGCAGAGGACCTCAGGTCAGAAGGAATTGTTAAGTTCAGGATAGGTATGCTGGAGTATTGTATATATCCCACAAGTTATGTCGTAAGCACTGGACTGTCACCCCTAACTGATTGCCAATGGTAGCCGAATGAAGTGATCGAAGTCTCAATTGGCTTAAGACAAACACGAATTGATATGCTATCTATGTTGGGCAGAGGTGAGCAACAAGACTTGTCATAAGTAAAATCTAGAACTTTATACAGTCCTCAGCAGGAAGTCATCATTGTGGTGCAAATATAGGCTGAAGTTTCATGTGAAATTGCCATTCTTTGCTAGCTTGTGTATTATAAACAATGCTTTATATTAGATTATTTGAGATGGACTGTTGAAGACTGTCTGATGCTTTGTTTTACAGTGAAATGGCAGCTTGGCAGCAATTCCAAAACCCAGGCATAGGTCCAATTAGTGGCCCTTCGCAGTCATTGTTTCGACACATTAAGTACATGAACGTACCTGTATCTGGTTCACAGGTAGGTTGTTTCTTATTGGGCAGAATGATTTCACCTATTGTTTGGTTTATTTAGATTAATCGCAGTTTCAGATCTATCTATTTGCTGCTCAGTTATATGGATATGTTATTAAATATTCAATTTTATTACTGTTAGGCATTTTAAGTGGAATATATCAATTAGGGGAGGGAGAACCAAAACATGGTTCGGAACTCAGTTTTATAGTACTTGGCATTACTTGGACTCGGACAAACAATGGGTCCGAGTATTAATCTTTCCATTTTTCTGTTTTGAAATGAAAATTGGGTTTGTTAATTTACAAATGACAATCAAGCTAACTAAAAACACAAATACTACTACTATTAGTACTAATGCTAACCAGTTACAACTACCTGGTGTAAACTATAAAAAAAAATCATAAGAACTGTCAAACTAAGAATCAAGAGGTTGAGACTTTTCTTAAATATTCTAAACTTGGATTCAGCAAAATTGAACTTGCAATACTCGGACTCGGCAGGAAATTCAAACTCAGTTCATCCCTAATATCAATGTGATTACTGTGATATTTAATCTGCTTGTTTTGCCAAAGAACATCTGCTAATGCCCCTATGAAACAGACAGCCAAGGAATAAGTTTGAATAGCAATAAAATTTCAAAGTCTGGTTCATTGTCAGTTGATACATGTGACTTTTGGAAGCAGTAACTGTTGAGGACTGTAATGTTAAAGTGGACGCTAATTTTTACAGGGTGTTAAACGATCTCGTTCTCCCTCTCCATCACCCTCTGCACCATACCAACATTACGGTGCTCAGCTTCAGATGGCCCCTGGCCAATACAATCCATCGACCATCAAGGCCGAACCATACTCCTCTGCTGCCAGTGAGTATGGTGGTAAAATGGTGAAAACAGGTAAATGTTGTCTTGTGCTTCTGTCTCTCTACCCATGTCTTTAGTCATCTTTAGTTTTTAATTGCATGGACTGACTTCTGGATTCTTGCTTTCAGTCATCCAAACGTTTTCTGTATCATATTTCTGGGTTTTTTGATGGTTGAGAATTTCATAAATAGTAAATAATTATGTTTTATGGTTAGACAGATGCCAATGTTTAGAACAAATGTTGTTGTTGTATGGTTAATTTAATTACTGTTTATCAAGATTTTTGTTTTCGTTATCATTTTTGATCGTTATTTTGTACAGTTGTCGAAGCTGGTGTTTGAACAATGTTGTTCAAGTCTAGTTATTTCTTATTTTGTCTTTTCTTCTCTTTCCATCTAATCTTTTTTGGCAGTGCACTGTGTGGGATTTAATCAACTAGTTTTCTTTCCATGTGATTGAGCTACCAATATCTTTGCTAGATGATTTCATCTTGGAGAGCTCTCTGCTTATTCTTGAACTGTTGTATTTTAATTTTTCTAACTTTATGTAGTCCTAAGGTTCCTGAAATTTTTTATGATTTTTAAACAGTCTTTTTAAAATAGGAGTTGCTTTTGTTTAATCTTTGGTTTTCTATGTGCATGATGCCACTTCCTAATAGCAGGGCATCAATCATTAGTGGTTATTACTAATAAGTATGATTGAAGATTCTATTATTGCCCCTTGCCTTTGTGGCTGGGTTTGAATTCCTATTAAGTCATGTGAAATTAATAAAATGTGAATGGATGGTTATCCAGTAAGTGTGAAACTGTTGAGTCATCTTGTCTAGTTAGTCTCTGTAGCATTCATCACTAGGTTCAGTAGCACATCTTGCAGTGTATGTCAATGATGAACATACTGTATACACTGCACTGGCAATAGACATTGGTCTGCACTCTGCGTCTCCTACTTCCCCCCCCTCCACCCCTGTATGTTGTGTGTAAGTCACGGTTTAAGCATTAGATCCACAGCAAATGCTGCAGTTTGCTTTGCCATATTTAAAAACCTCTCACTGCTATTTCCATGTTCTGGGGTGTCGTAGTTTCATTTGGTCAATATAAACGTGACAGCGTTTTAGTTGTGGATTTCCAAGATTTGGTTTTCTAGTTTTCGGTTGTGTTTATGTATGGCTGTTTATATTCTGTAAGAAACTGTGTTTATTCATCTGTCTATCTCCTTTGAAAAAGATTTTACTTTTTAAGCAAACTCGGTCTAGCTGCTTGGTTTTGAGTTGTTTAATTTGGACCAGTGATGCATTGAAACTGTTAATTATGACAGTCGTGAATGCTTTTTCACATGACCTATCTTGGATTTTCTTGAACTTTAACTTAGATGCAACCTTTGTCTCACAATTTGTGCACTATTATCATGGGTTGTAAAGTTCTTAGAGTTCAATTAGTTTAGCAGAATTGCTAAGGACTCTCAGGCGTTGTCTGTCTGTGTGTGTTGCAGAACCCAGTCCTTACCAGCCTGGTCATGGATACCCACAGCAGCAACTGGCACAACAAATGCCATCCTACCAGTCCGCAAGCCAGTCTCCAGCTGGAAAATATCCGGCAGTTGGTCCATCAGCATTCTCGTCCTATGCGAGTCACTATCCTCCTCACCAACAGCAGAAGCCATCTGTGCCAGAACAATACCAACCAAATTATCCAAGGCAGTTGCTACAGAGACGACAGCAGCAACCAGGTTGTGCAAAGTTCTTGTGTTACCGTACATGTCACCATCATCCGTCAAGACTCCTGTTTGCAAGAGTGGCTGACTTAGTTGTAGCAGTTGTCAGTCTGTACTTCTTTCTGAATTCTGTTTTATTATTCTCTATTTTGTTTCTAATTCTCAGAAAGAGGCAATCATTTGTAAAGCTGCCTTTTAAGGCAGCATTATTGTCAGGTTTTGAGTTTCTTTTATTATTAGTGAATTAATGCATCTGCGTCTGTGTGTCATATCATTTCCTTAAGCTACTAATAACCTATCATTATTGTCTATGAGATTCTTTTGGTCCAGTCAGCGATTCAAAGATCCCATTTGTGTGAGCAGCCAGAGTGGGTGAACTTCTGTTACATGTAACTTTCAGTTTTAACTGGCTTTATAACTAATCGTTTTGTTTATCGCAGACTATGTTTTGAAATCCCATTAAATTTATTCTTAATCTTGTGGAATTAGTCTTTCTTCAAGACTAACTCCATCCTATTTATCTAAAACCATGTAAAACTAAAATGTTACATTAACAACCACTATGTTACAGTAAGATTTCATTATGGCAAGATCACATTCAAATGAAGAATTACATTTTTTATTTATGTGCCCCATTACCCTAATTGAACAGTCATATGAAGTTATATACTTTAAACTTTCAGCAAACTGTGATCTCCTAAATTACAGACCTATAAACAACACATATATAATTACTTAATGGTAGTGCTTTAGTAAAATATTGTTTATTGTATGAAATTAATGTTTTCCAGTTTCCAGTTATGTGACTACCTCAAACCTACCAATACAGCAACAGTTGGAGCATGCCAACCAGAAATCAGGATTTCCAGATGATAAAATGAAACTGCAGCAGGTGTGTTCATTGTTTTCACCCATAGACAATCATATATATATATATATGTATATATCTGTTTATTTTGTATGCATATACATACATGAAGATATATGTATATTTTGAAATGTACATAGGCAATTAGGCATGCATATTTATATGTATGTATTTTTGTATGTGCTGAATAATAGAGCTTGACATGTATATGCATGTCTCACGCATGTCTCACATGGAATATATCGAACTCTTCATGATGGTCCCTTGAGATTTTGTTAGAATGCAGTTTTGCTGTAATTGTTATATACTGATATTGCTTGATATTTGTGTGAGTAACCCTACCTTACTTTACTTTACGTTATGGTGGTAAGAGTAAACTTGAATTTCTGTGGTAAAAGAGCAGTGATATATGTGTCTTTATTTATATGGAGTGTTATTGGTCGAAGAGAGTATGGCCATACTTATCTATTATATTCCTCTATCAACATTCATCATACGATTGCAATCATCTTCATTATCATAGTCATCATCATCAGCATCATCGTCACTATGCATGGGCTGAGCATTTAATTGTTCCATCCCACTCTTCTCTGTCATACACAGCCAGACTGAAGCTGAGATTGTTTGTCATGGCACCACTCTCCTCAGCTCTCCTGTGTCATGAGGCCTTTCTTTGTCTGCCAACTGGTTACATAAGAAACCAGTTAGCAGCACAGGTCAGTGTATTGACAGTCATGTGCAGTCTATGCTTGCACGAATGTTAAATGTGTGATAATGGTTTCTTGAAATTCTGTGTAGGCGATGTTGGTTGCCCAGCCTCCGCCGAGTCAGAAAGGCAGCATCATGTCTGGCTATGCTGGCGTTGCTCCTCCTCCGCAACAAGTGCCATCGAGCGCCTACAATCCATCAGCGAATCCAGTAAGCCCCGGCTGTTGTCATTTAAGGGATTTCTGTCCTTCTTGTCTTCGTAGCCATCGTTCTAAAGGCTAACGGTCCACGCCTTTCATGGGCTTATATTTGTTGAGTGGGGATTCGCTAGTGTATGCTTGGTTGAGTGAATTTGGTTTTTGGTCATTCTCAATGTGCAGATGGGCTAATATTCGACTGCACCGTATCATTTTCTAACCATGATTAGGTCATATGCAAATATTGTGTCTCTTTCACAGAAAGTTTGTTTGTTTTGCTTCAGATCTTATGTATATCAAACTGATCTTGTGACACTGACACTTGCCCGGTTCTATCACCAAATCAACCATTTCATTTATACTCACTGGTATCAAGTAACAGAGATTTTGAAAAACATTATGTGTGAATCATTTAATTCTAATAACAGACCGATAAGAAAGAGCATTATGTACAGCATTATGCATCTGTTATGCATTCATTACCTTCGCTACCTAATGGTCCCCATTGGGCTGAATTTC
Source organism: Bimastos eiseni (assembly GCA_959347315.1). Taxonomy (NCBI): domain Eukaryota; kingdom Metazoa; phylum Annelida; class Clitellata; order Crassiclitellata; family Lumbricidae; genus Bimastos; species Bimastos eiseni. The sequence continues at coordinate 44,717,684 of OY365808.1, read as the reverse complement.
TTCACTTGCTCTGAGAAAAAAAAATTGAATAGAAAAACTGCTCCAGAAGAACCATGTAAGTAGGTAAGTGTACAATTTACGAACCAATTACTTATTTTGGATATTCTTGCGTCGCTGGTGTGTAAACACCGCAGTGGTTGTTTGCATTTTATTACCTACATTTGCAATTTCTGAAGCTTAAATAATATTTTAGTTCATTCGGATTTATGACTGTAGGACTGTAGCCTCTTATGGTTGGTCTGTTTTATTTGAATGCCTCTGATTTGAGTGGCGCTATATAAGTGCTCCATTACATTACTAATGGGACTTTGGTATATTAACATCTAACAAATACAGTTGAAATGGTTAAAGCATCCTAATGTAATATAGAGGTTGGAAACAAATTGGTATCCTTCATGTAGCAATTTATGATTATTATTATTATTATTATTATGTGCATTTGTGGTTATAGAACAGAAACAGTTTTCATCTTCATTTAGCTCTATTTGTGTTCACAGCAACTGTTTTATCATTAGTCTTTATTTGTTGGGTATTACCTTGTTTCTCAGTCTGTTGTGTGGTATCTGTAACAGGGCTCGCTTGCGCCACCTAGGCACGGCTATGGACAGTCGAGGCAGTATTAATGACAAAGAGAAACCGAATTATGTTTTGTTGACTACAACCAGCTGACATTCAGATGAAGACCAGATGTGCTTTAACGAGAGTTTGTTCGACCCTTGTTGGCCTCAACCAATTTGTCAGTGGCTGAACGATTGAGATAATGCGTTCTCTCTCTCGAAGGAACTGGTTCTTTATCTGTGAATAATCTGCTCCGTTTATGAAGCATATTTTTGGTGCTTATCGAGTCATTCATCCTACCAATTGATTTTGATATTGGATCTAACCATTTGTGCAGCATGTTTTGTCTTACACAGCCTTCCCAAAGCAGGCATACTGGAAAGAGAGCAGCTAACTTGCTATTCTTAACTGCTTTTAAACTGATGAAGTCAAATCACCAGATCATTATATCATTCAGATAAAAAAATGGACTGCACCCGCGGCCGCTCCAGCCGGGCTCGCGCCCCAGCCTTCCACACGACCGCGGCGACCTGCCTACTTGGCGACGTTAAATGATTTTGTGCTTTGAATGTTCTGTGTGGTACTATCTTTGTGTCTCAACACCTCAAATGAGGGACAGTTAGATAATTAATCTCAATAGTAGACTGGAAACTCTTTGTGTGGCTTTCTGGGTTTATCTCTTATTGTGGTAAGGGATAATTAAAAGCTTGACTGAAATTGTAATGTGAAACCAGAATAAGATTGGCACACCTGATGGGAGCATTTCTAGGACAGGCCATGTTTCTGCCTTTATGCGTGATGTGTTGCACTGGCTTCCCCTCCCGCAGCACATTGCATTTCGTATTGCCACCTTGGTGTTGGGCTGTCTTGTTGGGGCTGTGTCTGGTTACCTTCAGGAGCTTTGCCACGCTACTGCTGCCAGCGCTCAGAGGGTGCTACGTTCCGTTCTCATGCACTGCTACGCTTCAGCATTGTGCCTTCTCTGTTGTGGGCCCTACCACTTGGAATGGGCTTCCTCTGGACTTCCAGCTTTTACCTAGGAATTCCTCATCTTCTTTCTACTGTTATATTAAATCTGTCCTCTTTGGTCGTGGTTGGACACAGAGCGCATCTTAGTAGATTTTTTGAAGAGGCGCTATATCAAGTTTCATTGATTGATTAATTGATTTAGAATTGGTGTAAATTCTTGCAAGCATGATTTTAATTGAAAGATAAGAAAAATTTGTTGTCAAAGTTAGTGAAATGAGAAAATTTCTGAGTGAGAACTGCACAAGTTCTTCTGAACACATTTTGAACTAATAAGATGTGTGATGTATGAAATTTAAAGCAATGAGAATTCAACTGAAATAAGTATGCGTAATGTGACATTATTAAAAATTGAAGTGTTCAATTAGGTTAAATTATTATAAAATATTTTATAATTATGTTATTGATATTAATCTGTTGCTTTTGCTGGAATTCAGTTCAGTATTGTCCAGGTCTCCATTTAGGTGTTTATAATAATAATTGAATCTGACGAGAAGTGTGAGTAGACTAGCTTAAGGAATGAACAAAGGTCTTGTAAGGCTAATTAATGATAGCAGATGCAAGCAGCAAGCGTTGTGGTTGCATTGCCAGAAGCTTCTTCAGACACAGGCACACCGGATCATGTTTATGAGGATGTCCTTGGTCTATATTGACCTTGGTCAAGGTCTATATTGCCGAGAGTTTAACCTGATAACGATGTTACATTCTCATGGTGCATTGGGGGGCCAGGTTCCTTACCCTTTGATCGTAATTAAATTGTTATATGGAGGGCCATTAGATCATAAAAATTGTTTGTGTGGTAATCCAGTGACCGCATCACTTGCATTGCCATGCCGACTCATTTGATTCATTATGTGATGTGTGTTACAAAGTTACTTCTTGTAATTCCACCCATTAATATTGACGATAAAAATAATTTGAGTAAAATTGTTTCTTAAATCCTGAACGATCATCATTTTGTCCTCTTGTCTTTAATAATAGCAGAGGCATAGGTTGAAGGCCAGTTTTTATGATATTGTGGAGAATTTGACAGATTAAATTTAACTAAGACAACTCCTCTCATTCACTGGGTACGTGGCGTCAAATGGAGGGGCTGCACTCTAGCCCAGGTTCCACTTTTGGCTAAAGTGAGTCTCAAAGTGGGTTGCTTTATCCGAGTGACGCACTGAAGTAAATGGCCAAAGTCGCACGGGTGGCCTGAAACACTAACTGCAAAGTGCATTAAACGCGCGCCGCTGAGTGACACATTGGACTGACTAGGCCAAGTGACGCAGATAGCCCATCACAATAAGTAACCCACCTAAGGCACGCTGAAGAACATACTGAATATCCCACGAAAACAGACCACACGGTCACCCTATTTTGGCGATTCTTTCATCTGTTAGCTCAGGTCGTCAAGGACTATATTCGAGAAGACCTTGTAGTCAAAAGCTGCTTTGATACGAGGTCATTCAAGATAAAAAATTAATATAACGGGAAAATGGCCATAGCTCAGCCAAATATGGTTCTGTTTGAGTGATTCTTTTATCTGCTCGGACCGGCAAGGCAACATTTGAGATGATACAGAAGATTCAGTAGTCAATGGCTAGGATGATATAAGGTCACTTCAAGGTCAATTTGGAGATGTCTGTATTCAGGGTGGATTCCAGCTCCTCTAAGAATTTTCACTTAACAAATGAACAGAAACAATGGGGATAATTTATTCTTGCCCATCTCCGTCAAAAGGCTTAAGTTAGGAACTGATTATATGCCCCTGTATATATATTTATTTATTGTTGCTTGTTGGCTTTATATTGTATACGCGGTATGAAAATTGTGCCGTGGCATTCATCATTGAAATACAGACAGTAAAACAGATATATATATATACATATATATATATATATATGTTACAATGTGTGCAACCAGTCATTGCATACAATGACTAACATTTTTAGTGAGTTCACACAATGACTGATTTGGTCAGGCATTGTATACAATGACTAATAAAACCAGCGATTTCACACATTGACTGGAAATTGATGGATGTTATTGTACACTTTGACTGATGCAAGGTAGGACATATAAATGTGTTTATTGAAAATCATAAATTTTACCAAATAAGACATATAATTATAACAAATACAACACATATAAATGCGCTTAAAAAATAAAGTTCCAAATTCCATTTTGTCAACTTTTATTATCACACGCCAGAGAAGTATGGCACCTGTTGTTGCACTTTACTTTAGCTTTGAAGCATTTACATCTGTTAGATGAACATCTATGAGCTCCAGAACAGTTACATTTAACAACACCTTGAACGCCGCATTTTGATTCTAGCTGTACTGCCCTACGCAATCCGATATCTGAATCCTCTGAGACGTCCTCGCGAGTGAGTAGTATCTGGGAACACATATCGAACTGATTTCGTGCGTATTTGCCTTGCAGCATTCCTCCGCGAACAGCTATTCAATACAAGTCATTGCTGTCTCGATCAATAACGACACCTATAATATTCCTCGGATCGCCACATCCTCTGTCCACTAATGGAATTGGTACAGTTACATTATCGCCAGGATTTCATGGTGCGTTTTCCAGCTACGCTTAATCATACGTTGTGCTTGTTGAATAATTCCTTCCTGTGCTCGTTTTCGATGAGGTAAGATGGCTGAAGGCGATGGAGCCAGCGCGATGTCTTCGGTTTGAATCGCTGGAGTCGACGGGACAGGAGCGATCTCTTCGGTTTGAACCGCTGAAGTCGGAACCGGATTGAATGCTGCAAACAGGTCGTCTTCCGTTACCAAACGTTCGAGAATTTTTGTCGGAAGGTTGGTTGATCGAAGTCCAACACGAGGATTGCCACCGAACAGTGCCGAGAAAGGAGTCTGCTTTATAGTAGAATGATAGCTGGTGTTCTTCATGAATTGAACAAACTTCAGTCCAACCGGCCAGTCGGTAGAGCTGTTATCACCCATCCACACGATCAGCATGTCCTTGATGTCACAGTTAAGACGTTCCACTGATCCCTGACTCTGGGGATGCCGAGGCTTCCCATGCACCAAGAGCAAATCTGTCCAGAGTTCTTTGAGCTCGGTGATAACTGATGCCGTGAATTCGGACCCATTATCGCTTTGCAGGGTATGAGGTGCTTCAATCAGTAGGAATATGTCAACGAGTTGGTAAGCGACCTCCGCAGCTCGTTTTGAAGAAAGAGGACGGAGGACGCAAAACTTTGTAAGACGGTCCTGATAAACCATTATCCATTTGTGATTCTCATTCGGCATCGATTGCATGTCGATAAGGTCCACTTGCCCGCGGGAGCCATAGTCGTTACTCAGGATTGGTCTAACAACAACTCCTTTGACTGCCGGACGTTTACGTTTCTTTGCACACTCTATACGAAGTGACTTGTTCAATTCGACGACTTCTCGTGTAATGTTCGCGTACTTAACTGACAGAACTTTCATGACCTTGTCTCTTCCACCGTGTCCAGTAGAAACGTGGACGCGCTTTATGATGTCAAAAATGTCATCATTGTGAGCGAAATAAATAACATCGTCCCCCTCGTCCTTCTTCTTCCTTATTAGCTTTTCGACATCACCGCACATTATGTCCTACCTTGCATCAGTCAAAGTGTACAATAACATCCATCAATTTCCAGTCAATGTGTGAAATCGCTGGTTTTATTAGTCATTGTATACAATGCCTGACCAAATCCGTCATTGTGTGAACTCGCTAAAAATGTTAGTCATTGTATGCAATGACTGGTTGCACACATTGACTGTAACATATATACAGACAGACAGGCAGCGACATGAGAGCCTCGTTTATCCAGTAGATAAGAAGCAGAGAGGAATTTGCTGGCCATCGGGAGTGATTGATGCGATCGATGAAAGACAGAGACTCCGAGATTAGCATTAATAGCATTAGTATGCATGGAACATCGTCGTTCTCTTGCAGCATCGCTTGCATAGCATACATGTATATAGTGTTACCCTGTCTGGCCTAAGCTGCCATCGCCCCCCTCTGTGGCCGTATCTGTGTAAATTTTCGCCTCAAACTCACGCCACGCAGACCAGTTTCTGGTAAAGTATGGGCTCGTTTATACTGAGCCTTTATCAACAATGATCCCCAGCATCCTTCGTCTGTAAATAGCAAATGCGAAGACATTTGCAAAGTTCAGGTCCATTGGTCCAACCGATGAATGATGGAACGATTGCAAGATTGATTGAATGATTGAACGAAAGCAAAGATCAACCTTTTCTGCAATATGAATTATCGACTTATTCTAAATGTTTCATCGCCAGTCTTCTAAGTTATTATTATTATTATTATTATTAGTAGTAGTAGTAGTATTCATTCACTCATTCATTCGTTCAATTATTGCAAAAATTTATATAGCGCCCCTTCAAGGTTACTACTCAGTAGCGCTCCGGACTCAACCCCGGCTGAAAAGAAACGTCTTAAGGCTACTGTAAAATGCATCTGAATGAACCTTAGGCATAAGACGCAACAACGATAATGGTAGCGCATTCCATGCCATTGGGCCAACAACAGAGAAAGCGCGATTCTATGGCATTGCTACCTAATTGTAGTTCGTGTGCGGGGAACAAGGAGTTCAACCTGCGTAGAAGAACGGAGAGCACGTCGTCCCTGCACGCCCATGGTAGAGCAACAGAGCTTTTGTAAATACGTGGGGGCGGCACCTAATAGGCAGCGCCACACCGAGTAGTAGTAGTAGTAGCAGTAGTAGAAGGGGAGTAGGGGAAGTAGTAGTAGTAGTAGTAGGTGGAGTAGGGGATGGAGTAGGTGGAGTAGTAGTAGTACTAGTAGTAGTAGTAGTAGTAGTAGTAGTAGTAGTAGTAGTAGTAGTAATAGTGTGACAGTTAACAACGACGTCGTTAGATGGCGGCACATGGTAACAATTGATTACATAGGCTCAGATGTTAAACATAATTATTTTATATTCTATAATGCTATAATGACATTTGACTTACTTATAAATTGCATTATATTGTATACTTTCATATTTTGAAGTAACTTTTCTGTGAATGACCGAATTAAATAGTTATTACCGTTAGTAAGATTTGTCATTGAAAACTTCTTTTTAGATTCCCAGACACGCTATAAAAGACCTCTGGATAACACGTCGTTATCGCTTCTCGGCATTTTGGCTAAAATCAAAGCGTTTACTTGTCAGCTTGAAACCTGATACGTACATTAACCAAGGTTGCGTGCTGCCGTTGTTATTGGCTCTCGGCCTATGTTAGGCTGGTGATCAGGTAATCCCTGATCCGCTATCCCTGATTTTAGTACGTTGTTGGCGTTAAGATGATGGGGAGAAGCTACGGTATCCTCCGGCTTCTCATTCTCCCCAGTGGTCTATCACTGAGGAAGATATTCAAAACAAAAATAAAACAGCCTAGGCCTACTACGTTCCGGGCGTACTTGTTCGTAACATTCCCTTCTGGGGATTCTCTGCAGAGTGGGTCTTCGGCTGTTTGCTAGGGTGCTCAAAGGGAGAAAGGCTAGAAGTTGAATGAAAACCTCCGATCAGCCAAAAAACACATCTTATTACAAAGCAGAAGCTTGACAGGTAGTGTTGGACCGTATGGCAGTGCTGTCCAACACGCGCATTGCATGCGGCCCGTGTGTGGATTTTAAGTTGCAGAATTAACAATTTTAAAAAAATGAAGTAAAGACAAGTCACTTGCCTATTTTCATACTTGGCTCATCATCATGATGATAATCATTATTGTCATTATGTCATTATCATCGCCATCCTCAATAACAATCACCATGAACATCGTCGTCGTAGGCCTACTAGTAGTAGTAATAGTAGTAGTAGCATTGTGTAAAGCTCCCATCGCAGTAGACCACACGGATGAGCTCTCGGGGTGACCGGTTCATTAAAATAAAGGTCATGATACGCAGGTGAGATCCCTACAAGAATCGTCGGACCAGGACGTTTTGGCGCTGCCATTTTGGCGCAAAACGTTTTGGCGCAAGACGTTTTTGACGCAGGAGGTTTTGGCGCAGAACGTTTTGGCTCAGGACGGTTTGGCGCAAGACGTTTTGGTGCAGGACGTTTTGGCGCTGCCGTTTTGGCGCAGGACGTTTTGGCTCAGGACGGTTTGGCGCACGTTTTGACTCAGGACGGTTTGGCGCAAGACGTTTAGGCGCAAGACGTTTTGGCGCTGCCGTTTTGGCGCAAGACGTTTTGGCGCGGATATCTGATACAATATATAAAGTAATATGAAGCATGATCGATGAAAAACTGGAATGATGAAAAGAATCATGCTTAAATAGAAGCGGGGATGGATATGAAAATTCTACTCGTCGTGGAAACCATTTAGTCACAATCTTCTCATCAATTCCGCTTCCAATTATACAACATCATTTTTTAACAATCCAGCTTCAGTTTAAGCTTAATTCTTTTCATCAATCCAGCTTCCATTTAAGCATGATTATTTTCATCAATCCAGCGTTAATTTAAGCATGATTATTTTCATCAATCCAGCGTTAATTTAAGCATGATTCCTTTCGCCAATCTAGTTCAAAATTAACAGTAACTTTTTCAATGATCCTGCAGCTTCTAGTTGAGCATGACTCCTATTACCGATCCCTCTTCTACTGCCGACGCTCCCAATGCTGGACCTGACTTGTCACGGGGAATAATTTACGACACTAAAGTTGTAGATTGCCACATAATAAATTAAAATAATGTGTGGCATTGTGTGATAAGGCTTATATATATATATATATATATATATATATATATATATAATATTATTAAGCTTATAAGAGATCTGCGCCAAAACGTCCTGTGCCAATTTGGCTGCGCCAAAACGTCACGTACCGAAGAATCAGACTTCACACGGACGGGAAACCCACAAAGACCGGTTGCTAGAGTAACGCAGATCAAATCGGTCAGCATACAGCGTAGAGGACGAGAAGAACGACCCTATACACCAAGTCATAATATTAAATTGAAGCTGCAGTTTCTTAAGTGTAGCAATAATAACAATAGCAGCACTTTGAACCTGCCAATGTCGACAATGATTAGTTTTACTCCATATACAATTATTCTCATATTAAGATGACGATAAGCTAAGCTATAAAGCATGGATCAAGTTTTTCTACGTTACGAAAGGCTCACGAACGGAAACCCAGCCCATTTGGAATAAGGGGCCGTTCACATATTATATAACGCTCAAGGGGTAGGGGGGTGGGCTCCGGTTATGTTAACGTTATATTAATGTGTAGGGTGGGGGTAGGTTGAAGGTTTCGTTATATAACAAACTGTTTTTCAGCCTATGCTATTTTGCCTGTTTGCCTGCCAATTGGAAATTCCATGTGCCATGGAGCTTCATTGTTTAATCGAAGTTCACAATACGTTGTGAACCAAAACTAGCACCATTAGCTGCCACCTGGCGAATTAATTTGACGTTCTTACTTATTATTTATGAATCCACTTTTAACAATTTCCTATTTACAATTTTAACAATTTCCTGTGCATAGATTTAAACGCTCTTAAATTCAATTCTGTGTGCTTTGTTTTGATTCTGGTTAAAACCAAAATTAATTCGCTTGAAATAATTATTTTGGTAGGTATTATCATGATGTTTGATTTCATTTTCTATAGTATGTGTAAAAAGCTTATGTTTGCCTAAATATCAAATTGCAGTTGTAATATACACTTTGTATACATCATACGCTATTAAATAGGTAAAGTTGTACCGCAAACCTATCGATAAATACCTGATAGTGCAATATTAAACCAATCCATTCTGTGTGATACTGTAATGCTTATTTCTAGTGCAAGCAGGAGGGAAAGTAAAATGGTGTTTTTAAATAGTATGTGCGTCACTACCATGTATTATCATGCTGTATTAGTAGGCCTACATGTAGATACATGGTGACAATCGTCGACTACCCAATTAGTTACCGTAATTAATACAAGTGAATTTAGCGCCGTTAAAATCCGATTATTAAGATATAGAGGAGCTCCATACAACCGGTCTGATCATCATTGGCACTAGAGAGTACACGACTTTAAGATAGCTTTTGTTACATCGCTAATTGGGCCTATGATGATTTTTACTGCAGTGCTTGAAATGGATAAAGGCAATTATCAGCTGAATCACTACTATTAAAGTGTTAACTAACATTGTATTGTAATAAAAGTTTCATGTTGGGCAATACAATTTTGTCGATTGTATGTCTTTTAACGTGCTGATAGACTGGGGTGTGGTAGGGGGTTAGGTAGCATATCTCTAATATAATATAGAGTTGGGAGGTGACAGCTGCTGTTATATAACGTTATTAGAGGTAGGGGTGGGCCAAAAGTTTGGATTTTATGCGTTAATATAATATATTAACGGCCTCTAAGCTCCAAAAAGTCTCGGACAGTTAGCACACAGCCATCTGATCTGATCAGCTGTTAATGTCACCTCGACCTCCTGCGCTTGCACTCTGCTGCTGCTGCTGCTGCTGCTGCTTTTCACAACAAAACACTACAAGCAACTCAATCCTGATTCTACAACTACGTCCGCCACCGCAAGACCGCCATCATCACCGTAGGTCTCGGCTTGACACCTCGCCCCGTTTTTTTTGACCTAGCACCGGCAAGGACAAAACAACCTATAGCTAATGCAGACTTTATCTCTCAAGAAGTGACGCTTGAAAGTCTTTTGTTGCCAAACAGCATGTGCATCAATGAATGTATTTAGAGTGTAGGCCTATGTATGTATGTATGTATGTATGTATACATGTATGTATGTATGTATGTATGTATGTATGTATGTATGTATGTGTGTATGTATGTATGTCTGTATGTAGGTCTGTATGTATGTATGTATGTATGGTTGTATGTATGTATGTATGTATGTATATATGCATGTATGTCTGTCTGTATGTATGTATGTATTTATGTATGTGTGTATGTATCTATGTATGTACGTATGTATGTATTTATGTATGTGTGTATGTATCTATGTATGTACGTATGTATGTATGTATGTCTGTATGTATGTATGTATGCATGTATGTATGTATGTATGTATGCATGTATGTATGTATGCATGTATGTATGTATGTATGTATGTATGTATGTATGTATGTATGTATGTGTGTATTCATGTGTACGTGTGTGCGTGTGTGTATGTGCGTAAGCCCTTTATATATTTGTGTATATGTGTGTGTTTGTGTGCATGCATACATGCATCTGACCGTATGTATTCATCTGTGTATATGTATGAATGCATGCATGTGCGCATGTATGAGTGTAGGCCTATGTAAATAAATGTGCCTGTATGTATAATCTGATATGATGTATAATGTTTATGTATGAACGTATACGTATGAATGTGAGCTGTGTATGTATTTACTCATAACGAAATGATCGCATGATTGTAGGTCTATATGAAAGAGAGGAATGGAGATGGGGAGATGTTGTGAGGAGTATCATCCGCCTACAGCTCTTCTTGTTGGTGCTGTTGTTGTTTTTGTTGTTGTTGTTTTTGTTTTTGTTGTTTTTGTTGTTGTTGTTTTTGTTGTTGTTGTTGTTTTTGTTGTTGTTGTTGTTTTTGTTGTTGTTGTTTTTGTTGTTGTTGTTTTTGTTGTTTTTGTTGTTGTTGTTTTTGTTTTTGTTGTTTTTGTTGTTGTTGTTTTTGTTGTTGTTGTTTTTGTTGTTGTTTTTGTTGGTGTTTTTGTTGTTGTTGTTTTTGTTGTTGTTGTTTTTGTTGTTGTTGTTCTTGTGGTTGTTTTTGTTGTTGTTGTTTTTGTTGTTGTTGTTTTTGTTGTAGTTGTTTTTGTTGTTGTTGTTCTTGTTGTTGTTGCTGCTGCTGCTGCTGCTGATGTTGTTGTTGTTGCTACTGCTGCTGTTGCTGTTGTTGTTGCTGCTTCTGCTGCTGCTGATGTTGCTGTTGTTGCTGCTGCTATTGTTGCTGTTGTTGTTGTTGTCGTCGTCGTCGTCGTTGTTGTTATGTCATCAAACAAAACTTTTTCTATGAGTGAGAACCAGGTTTTCAGAACAATAAAGATTCAATGCTGAACCATTGGTTCTCTGACCTCAGTTGAATCCTCGCAGATATCAGGAAAAGAAACCGAAGGATATACGAAGGACGGACACTTTATAATGTACGTGTGTTGGTGAGTGGGGTAGGGTGGGGAGTGAAGGGGTTACAGCCGCTGTCCAATGTGGTTGCTGCTGTCTCCCTCTTGAATCGCACAGGATACACATGGAGATAATATCGTGCTCTGTCCTTGCTTGTGATGGATTGCTCCTGAAGGTGTTTTATATCGCGCATAGGGGGTTGATGAGAACAGCCTCTGCAGAGGGAGGGGAGAGTGTAAATAGGACGATCGGTCTCTACGAACAATCACTGATTTTAGGAAGTGGTGTAAGTGCGACGATGGATATGGAGAACGTTGTGCAGCAGTGAGACGATCAAGACCCGTATGTTCCTGACAATTCACTGCCGTTCTTCGTCCTTACATCAATAAAAGTTGCCGTTGTGTAGTATTTTTTCAATGAAATCTCTTAAATGAGACCTGATTGGTATGCAGACCGACATCTTCACGAGCGTAGGCACCTTGAGAGACGCCCTAGTCTAACGGATACAACTAACAGCTGGTCATTATGGGCACAGACATCTTCCCAGTTAAGTCTTTTTACGAGTCATTAGTTAGTGGCCCAATTGAAGACACTTAGCACCGTTTAGATATCTCAGTATATATCATGTAATAGTAAAGTCAATGACAACGCTTTTATTCATGTCTTACATGTATATTACGATTATATATATATATATAATATTATATAAGTATTAGACTTATGCATGTATTATATATGTATTATATATTTATTATGATTAGGTGTTCATATATATATATACATACACAATTATATATATATTCTAATTCTGATCTATTCTATTTACGGATTTATAAAGCGCCTCTCACAGTACAACCTAATCAGAGGCGCTCCCATTGCGAGAAACCGCTAGAGAAAAGAAAAGTCTCAAGAGAACGAGCAGAAACAGTTGTAAGAGTGCAGCACGAGTCATAGCAAGAAGACTGTTCCATAGCAAAGGGCCAACAGAGACATAGGCACGATGTTGAGCTATGGCAGTTCTAGACCGAGGTACTAGAAGATCGTGACGGTCTGAAGAACGGAGAGGACGTCTAGAGGTAGCCGAGATAGGTTGCCTGAAAAGATCACAAAGATAGCGTGCAGCTTGACCCAAAAACGCGTTGTATGTAAGAAAGAGAATTTTGAATTGAATCCTATCATGAGCCAATGAAGATGTTCAGTCAATATATATAATTTTATATACATAAAATTATATACATATATATTATATATACAGGACAAAAATACCTTGGCATTGTTTCATCCTATTGTGGTTCTGAAGCCTAGACTTAATTTGCCGATTCTCTGTAATGTAAGGAGAAACAGACAGAAAGAGACAAAGAAACAGAGAGAAACAGAGAAAAACAGAGGGAGAAAAAACAGAGAAGAACAGACACACACAGACAGACAGACGGATGGACGGACATACAGACAGAAAGAGATGCAGATAGACAAACAGAGAAGGGTGCATAGATAGAAGCATATAACTTCCATAAGCAGACAGATAGATGCGATCGCAAAGAAAACGAACGAAAAGACTGAAAATTCAGGTCCTGCTGCACAATGATTTGTTAATTAGATGATTGAAGTGGATCGTCGCTTCATTTCGTTTTGGTTCATAATAGGTCACATACTATGGTGTGTTTAAAAGCGGCAACATCGGATATCTCTTAAGATGTAGGCCTATATATCAATTTCATACCCAGGCATTGCCTGAACATAGAGCAACACATTTTCATTTGTGGAACATCGTTTTGCTGAAGGCATGTCGTCAACGTAACAAGCAACGGTTGACTTGAACGCGATTGCATAGGTCATCCATCTACCACCCTCCTCCTCCTCTTCTTCTTTTTCTCCTTCCTCCTTCCTTCTACTCCTCATCTTCCTACATCCCATTCCATCCTCCTCCGTCTATAGATAAGGCCGCTGCATATATATAATATTATATATATATTATATATATATAATTATATATAGTGTTTTTTTGAAGAAGCGGAGCGTAACGAGAAGCGTGGATTGCATGGACCGAATGAGGGAAGTGAGGAGAGGAGGAATGGAGGAGAGGAGGAAAGGAGGAGAGGAGGAAAGGAGGAGAGGAGGAAAGGTGGAGGGTAAAAGAGGAACCGTCGAGTCAGTGATAAATGGCTTAAGTGATTTATGATCACCGAGAGGTAAATCCAGTCGACGATACATCTACAACCACCAGGGAACCATGATACATGATACGCTTCTGTGAATATACTATATGTGCATTCAGGTACTTATATCTATGTAGTTCATTTCAGGTTTTTCGATATTGCATATGTTTGCAAGCATAGACTATACACAGACTGTATACAGATTAAACATGGATGTATACACATCAAACAGCCAACTCTCCTTTGCATTTCTATTTAAGCCTACAACGATTGTGTCAGTGTGTTACCAGTCACTGCTTTTCTACCCAATCCCTCAGACCATGAACTCCAAACATTAAAAACGTCCGAGAAAGATCCAACTCACTCGTCTGAAAGCCGTAAAGAGATATTAACAGTATAACTATTGGACCATGCAGTTTCTCTTTGAAAATGAAAAGCATACCTGGTATGAATCTGAAACAACTGGTTGCTGCAGTCTGCGCATATTCACAGCGAAGTCGGTCTCTAGGCTGCTTCTCACTCTGTTATAATCTTGTTTCCTTCACAACATTCACTCGCATATTCAAGATTCGACCGTTTTCGTACAGAAGCGGATACGTCTTTCCAGTAGCAACGGATGAGAAGATGTCTCTCAACGACGGTGAACCACCAAGTGTAGGTGTCGCTTGTTTCTCTCTCACCACTCCTTCTTTGATGACGAGAGTACCCGCTAGTTCTTTCCTCTATCACCAAGCTCAGCGACACGACACACTTGATGGTTTTAATATGTATATTTATATATATATACACACCACTCATTTTATCTACACTTACTGGAGTTATTAGTGTCCTTTTTAGAAATGTTTCCCTGGTTTACGTTGGAGACGGGATCCCAACTACGTTGATTACCCTTATCGCCAGAACGACCTAGCGTCTCCCCCAGTTCCGAAACAAGTCCCCGTTCCTTCCCTTGCTACACTATAAGAACCCTTCTAGAGGCGATTTCTTTCGCCCTCCCAAACGCAAAACTCGTATCTCCATTGGACGACAGGTCACCTGCAGAAACCATTAATAAACCCTGGTTGGTCGGGTCTTGGCGTCCCTAGCGTAACGTTAGATCCCTAGGGGCGTAAGTTACTGTTTGACTAGCGGCTGTTTTGGCTGGGCCTTATTAGTGTCATTGAATTCCATTACTACAGTTATACCGCCTAACAGATCGCGCCGTTCGTATCGGAATTGTCCCCTATTCATGACCGTGTCAACGGGCCGGTTCAAACCAGATTTTCAGCATGTTCAAGAATTTCTTGTCCATGGGTCGCAGAGGAGGGAGGGGCAGGCGCCTCTAACGTCTGCCTCGAGGTGTCGGGTTTCGTTGCTTGACACTCCGTTGCTATTTGCATATTTCTCGCCGTCTGTATTGAAGCTGTCTGCCTCCGGCGAAACCCAATGAGGTCTCCTTTCACAGGTTTCAGGTAGACAACTTCATCCGTAGTCCTCCCACGCCTGTGCTGCCGGTCGATGACTTTTATATAGCGCCATCGTCCAGATTGTTGTGCGTGACAGTAGGCTACAGAGCGAACGATCCATAATTAGAATAGGCCCTATTCGTAAAATGTTTTGCTTCACGTGAATAAATAATTATGACACGGTATTATGCTGATACAATTGACCAATTATTATATTACTGATAATGCCATATTTATAATTATGCTATCGCTGAGTGGATTTTCCGTCTAACTTTATTGTTCGTTGACTGTTCTTTTCATTGATTTGCCGATCGTCTAAACGAACTAACAGCGTTGGCCTTAGGAAATTGCGAGCCATGTGCAGAGTGCACACACACACACACACACACACACACACACACACACACACACACACACACACACACACACAGTACGACGAGTCTAAGGAGACACGTCAACCATTGCTTCTTGTTGCTAATCAATTAATTTTAGTAACATTAACATTGTCATATTTTCATGTGACAATGAACAGAATAAGTGAACCATACAAGCGCAGAACGACTATAGACCAAGTGACGCTATGAATGCACTAGGTCATAACGCTGTAGCTCATTTAAACATCATGAATAAATATTAACTCTTGAATTTTCTCATAGCCTTATTCTAGGCAGACAGCGTAGAACATTTTAATACGCGTCTTAGTTTATTTATCATTTATATATATATATACATATATATATTCATGCCTAGCTCTGTGTTGGATCACTTCTTTAGTCGCCTTCAGTTTCTTTTGGTCTCCATTGCCTGTCTGTAGGCCTAACAACAGATTATAAACGATGGTATTCTTTACTCTACGGATATATTGCCGCACAAAAAACCAACAAAACTTGCTACTGTTGATTACGTTACAACAGAGACTTTAAATAGTGCGAATCTCCGCATTACCTCTTGATATGCAGGCTCCATATTTCCTATAATAGGCCTATATACTGCATACATGCGCTTCCTATAAATACCTAATCATGATGCACGAAGAAAATAGGGAATGCAAATTTCGGATCGATGTTTAAAAATGACTTGCTTACTGAAAAATATGGTTATCGATTCAGAATTATTTATCTATAATCTATATAAAGTGTTTTTCATCCATATATATATAGCCTATAACATGCTACGACAGACCAACATATATAATATATAAAATGCCCATAGGCTGAACTTCAGACTCGTCTGCGAAGATCGATGTTACGTAAGCCATGGATTGGCTTAGGTTGCAGGGAGTACAGATGGGATCTTTGTAGATGCTGCTACAGCTGAGGCATTTGTCCTGGCTAATGCGGCTAAGTGGACGATGATCAGGATGAGTGCACCTGATAACCCGTGAGCTTCTGCTGCTGCTGCTGCAGCTGCTGCATCAGCCACGGATGCTCGTTATGTTACCATCATATTGGCCAACATCGCTGGGAACACATATCGATTCTGATTATCGATTATGGCATTCATGATGTCAGGGTACGACACCACCTTGCATGGTACGACGCCACCTTGCATGGTACGACAATACCTTGCATGGTACGACGCCACCTTGCATGGTACGACACCACCTTGCATGGTACGACACCACCTTGCATGGTACGACACCACCTTGCATGGTACGACACCACCTTGCATGGTACGACGCCACCTTGCATGACTAGACAGTTGACACGAACCAGGGCTTCTAACAATCTTCGTTTAATTTCAAACTGACAAACCGCAGTACGATAACAAATACAGTATGGGCTACACATGTGCGTTCCTGGCCAGTACTGGATCAGATATGCATGCAGCTGCGAGACAGAATCGACGATGACCCATTGTTGACAGTAATATTATTGTTTGCTACCAACGACCTCAAAAGAGGATCACGTCGTAGGACCTATTAAGTCAATGACGTCGTGCAACTCATTAAGATCTACATTCTCAATCCCGATGTCGTGGTGCTTGAGTGTGATGACTTGTGTCAAATATTCTGTACATTGAAAGTCCACTGTAAGCAGCAAATACCACAAACACACACCACTCCTTGTCACAGTCCAAAAGTCAAACTACACTTACTGCTGAAAGACTAATCACAAGAAACTCTGGTGACCCCTCGTGACGAAGAAATAACTGGTCTGGTGATGAAGAAACCGACACTGGAAATGAATTGGCACACCGCAATCTACATGACTACATAAAGCCTCTGAATATATTTTTCTAACATCTTACAGTTGAACCGGATCTTAGTCACTCTGCCAGTAACCAGCTGTTCCTTGGAACATTAGGCTGAGCATTGCCATAAGTCGCCAGCGGTCTACCAGGTGCGATGATTGGATGAATGCACAATGTAGAATTATTTCAGCCGAAAAAGACTTTTTGTCCTCTATTAAGAATTACATCATCATTGGTATGTTTGCGAAATCGAGGGACCAATTTAAACGACATCTATCGAGATTCTATACAGTTACTCAAACTAAGTGTGCCTCCAAGCATAGCTTAGCTCTGATAACGATAGGCCCATGATACCAAGACATGTCAGTTTTTTCAGTTCGGCATATTAGCATTGCCGTTGGACTAATCTTAGAATGATCACTTTCGTGCATCTATGTATTTTAGTTAAGCAACATTACCATTTTTGTTAAGTAACATTTCTATGGTAAAAATGTTACTTACAATAGCAATGTTACTTACTGTTTTAAGTAACATTACTGTAGCATTTTAGTTACGCAAAATGGCAATTGTAAATGTCTTAGACGAAGGAGTGTCTGAAATTCTGAATAGTCGCAAGACTCATTATCTCTGAAGCGATCTGCTTTTAATCAGGTGTCCGTCATCGTCTCTTAGGCTTGGTAGAGAAATTTTGCT
>OY365808.1:44638276-44690776 GCA_959347315.1 Bimastos eiseni | reverse complement strand
ATAAGTCGTATCTTTATTGAAAACCCAGTTTCGTTAATGCTAGTCGAATTTTGGTGTAAATAGTTCATCAAACACAGATAAGTACTTAGGTCAATCATCTAAGCATAAAGCTTAAGGTAGCTCTGGGAGAGATTCTTTGCCATGTATTCCAACGACAAAAACCCCTCTGTCAATCTGTCTATCACGATGATTTTGAAATCACACTCTCTAGCTCGTATTATAGGCCTAACCTTTTGTCACAGGTATAATAGAGGTATAATACGAGCTAGAGAGTGTGATTTGGGTGTGGTTCCGTTGTGTATTCTGGTGCATAGCGAGTATGTAACAGCTTATGTAGGCTATTCCAAAATCATCGTGATAGACAGATTGACAGAGGGGTTTTTGTCGTCGGAATACATGGCAAAGAATCTCTCCCAGAGCTACCTTCGCAAGCGTTCAAATACACATTTACATAGGACTAACGACTTTCGTTTTGTAACAGAAACGACTCTAATAGAACTGTTGTAAGAGATGATTTATTGTTACTCTGAAGTAACTTCTCCACCCATATGCCTATTGTAATTTGTCAGCATGTTTCAAGCATGGGCAACATGCTACTGTTTACACAGAGGGTAAAGGTCGCCTTAGATCTGACTGTAGGCAATGCATCAAAATTAACGCCACGTGAATGACGATAGGGCCAGGAAACTGAAAGAAACTGTGAACGAACGGTTGTAATTATTTCGAAACAAAGGGTCAATGCCAGCGACACGAGGATCTGAAGAACAAATGGAAGACAATTATAGGGTGCAATGTGGCAGATAGCAGGGCACGAAACAGGACAGACATTTAATCGGAAAGCCTTCACAGAACCACTGCAAGGACGCGAGGCACCTGCGCGAAATTGGCGTCTGTGTAACTTGAAAAATATGCGTTAAGATGGAGAATGCTTTTAAATAGTCTCTGTAGGAACATTGGGAAGTGGAAGAACTGTGGGTCACGGTGACCGATTGGTTAGATCCACCACCTTGCAACCAAAGAGTGCGGGTTCGAGTTTACTCCTCCCATGAGACGGTTACTGTGTATAGGAACAATGAGCGAACCATCATTGACGACTGCTCAGAGATACTCATTGATACTCAACAAAGAGTTGCGCTTAATAAATGTGTCGTAGCCTTATAATGATGACTTGATTGCAAAACCATGTCTCAAACCATATATATATAATATATTTGTATATATAATATATATATATACACATGATTATGTAAACCAGAGCAGATTAATTTCAACAGTCTTCCAAGTTGCAATGAACGTATTATCGCCGTAAACCCATGCATCATTGTTTCAATGTTGCAAAATGTAGACCTATTCTAGCAGCCGGATGCAAGTGGTTGGTCTGATCGGATGTCATAGACAGGTCGCTTAAACATGGATGAGTGGCGATAAGAGAGCCTGGTGCTGGCCATTATTTGCCTATCATGCCATACTCCCGGTTGAAGATTAATCGAATTAGAACCGACGTCTCTAAAGCGCCTACAGGAATCAAAGAAGGGATAGCAAACCCGCCGCCGCAGCTGCAGCTGTAGAAATTATATAGCTCCTGTTGTATATTCAAATATAACAGCAGTACTAATGTAGGCAGAGTTCTGAGTTACCATTCACGCAGATCCCGGATGCAGCTACACCTCACCCGCCGGATAACCTCATTTCAATATAGTTTTCATTTTATTTATATCTTCGATTATAAAGTGTATATCGATGAAGGTCTATGTTATATAGTATAATAGATGCATATTCAATTCATTACATAGTCCTGTAGATTTCATGTATATAGTCTAATGATTAGATGAATCGACCTTTATAACTCTAATCGTAATGAACACTTAGTGACATAGTGCGCCAACATGACAACAGTGTGTAATGTATAAGAAGCCATAAATATATATCTGAATTCACGCCTGGGTTTCCTCAGTACGTATATTACATGGATATGATTGCATGTTATGTGTGTGTTAGATCATGACAGATCTAAAAATATAGACCATGCACTGAATTCATCGATTATCTGTCACGGGAGGCACAGCTGCCAACCAAATAACTACAAGAATAGCGAAGGAATCTACATGAGAGGGAATGCACGTGTTACTCTCAAACATAGATGTCACTCCAATCAAAATTTTACTGCTAAGGGAAAATGTGATATTTTAAACTTCCAAAGGCTATATTTTTATGTTACTGACAGAGTCATAGGCCAATTTACCTTCACAACTAAAGGTTAGTAAAACAGCTTTTTATGTCAATAAGATTTAAAAACTTCTTGCTCCAGATTATCGTCCAAAAACTAGTGACACGACGTTACCATATCGGGACTTTCCAGTTCTGTTCACAATATAAACTTGAAGAGTAGTCTTCTTGTCGAATACTCAAATCAAATCCGTGACCGACCACGTATTTCTTTGTACAGATAAATGCTAGGCTACATCCTGAAGTACATGTAGCGTGGTTCCGAACTTTACATGACCATGAGCTCAAACTGTCTAATATCATTTCAGTCATTGATGCAGCTCGTCTCTTATGGGGCTATGATGAGAGGCGATAATAACTGGCTCAATACGGGCCACATGCACTATGCTGCATGAGTCTATGGATGATCGTCGCATGAACCTCGGACGATAGGATGGCAAGGATGGGAGGGAAGGAAGGAGGGAGGAAGAGAGGGAGTGAGGGAAAGAGGGAGAGGAAGGGAAGGAGAGAGAGAGGGAAGGTGGGGAAGGGAGGGAGAGATGATTGACGATTGAAAGGGAAGTAGTCCTTATTTGGGTTTGATGAGGAAGACCGTCGTCATCGATGCCTCCTTTCACCGTCTTCAATTGCTGATCCACCTCTTCCGTCTGTTCTCTTAAATCCGTTTCAAGGAATCTAGATAAGAAGAATGGTTACTCGTCAAATATCAGTGTACACGTTTCACTCTTAAACGCAGATGTAGGCCCAATCACAATTTTGCGTCTAATTTAAAATATGATGTTTTAAACCACCAAAGGCATTTTTAGAATTTTGCTGACCATAGTCATTCGTCAATTTTCTTCATAATAAAAGTTAATGAATCAGGTTTTCATGCAAAAAAGACGTGGATATGTTTGCTCTCGATTATCGTCCAATAACTAGAGACGCGACATTACATAGGGAGTGTTTACATTACATAGGGAGTGTTTACATTACATAGGGAGTGTATACATTACATAGGGAGTGTTCACGGTTCCGTTTAAAAGTCACTCGAGATTATATCACTCGCAGCCCATTGTTGGGTAAACTCATATAAGAAATGAGTTAGATCAAAACTCGTCAGTTTCAACTAATATGAGTTAACTCATCCCCAACACTGTCGCAGCGGCACCAGATTCGTCTACTCATGTTACACCACCCATCATGGTACAACCACATGTGCTGTGAAACGACCATGGTCCGTCCTGAGACGATCTTCCCTTCTATCCATTCAATGTTACACGCCTTCCAGCAGGAAGGTCATTATACAGCGATTCAAATGATAGCATTAAATACAATGGCGACACCAATCATCAGCAATATTTTACTCGATGTGGGTTTGACCATTGTTCCCGTGTCAGTATAAACTGATTTTCTGTCAATGACATTTCAACAAACTAATTAGGCCTATAAATTCATCTCTTTAATTTCTAACAGACTAATAGTTAATTTCTAGAGCGGAGAAGATACGGTGGAAATCTAGCAAATACGTTGAAACGTTTATTGCTGTATTGACAAGTGAGAGAGAGTCTTTTAAACTGGCGACTCAATCGTTTCTTTCGTAACCCAATTAGGTTGTGGTGTCTCAATTCTGAGGCAAGAAGTGAACTGAATTTCTTGTGGCTGCATGCTGTCAGACAGCGTCAGTTCCGTGGCATTGTAAGCAGAGTAACTGCGCCCTGAATGCCAGTATAGCTGTCATGTGGCATCACATTCACTGCATTTGTCTTTAATCTAGTCGGAGAAGTCTTAGAAAGAAGTCATGGCGCGACCGAACGATTTTATCGTTCGAACTCAACGTGTCACAATAAACTGCGATAAAATATGCATCGAAAGAGATGAAAACCATTTTAGAAATAGATGGAGTTTCAGAGAAGTTCATAACCAGCGAAACAGATAAATGAAACCCTAAAAGCAAGTTAAAGAGTCAAACGCGAACTATGACTAGATCGAAGGGTCTTGAAACAATATCATTATTGTTATTTATAACAAAAGCCTTTGTGATTGTGTTTGAAAGGAATCTATCAGAGGAGGAGGGGCGTCAACGACCGACCCGTCCTTTGGTTCAGCAGATGTCACGACCCTTGAAGCGTTGGTTGCGTCACCACGGCCAGACTCCCTACCCTACGATCGGCGACAAGAGGGACCTGGCGAGACAGGCCAACATGACCGTCACTCAGGTCTCCAACTGGTTCGCCAACGCCCGTCGTCGACTCAAGAACACCGTTCGAGACCCGTCGCTCTCTTGGTCGATGCGCATCAAGGCCTACAATCGATTCGCTGCTGGAAAACAGGAACTGATGAGCAGCGACAGCTCAGACGAGGAAGAGGAGGAGAAAGAGGACAACGACGAGGAGGATGAGGATGAAAGAACAGGTAATTATCTGACTGTGTCTTTCATTAGGTCGTCTGACATTGAGTGGACAGGTGCGCTCATTCAAAGACAACACACCTTGTCATCTTAGGACACTTCCAAGAATGTATATATATATATATATATATATATGTGTATGTATGTGTATGTATGTGTATATACATGTAAGTATGTATGCGGCATATATGTGTGAGTCTACCTACCTATATATAGAGGTGCATATGTATGTAAGAAACATGAGTAGATACACATGAATGCATGCACACGCAATGTAATGTAACCGAACATCTATATAGCGCCTCTATAAGATATCTACTCAGAGTCCATATGCATGGTGCTTTTGTATGTATTTTATCTTGACATGTAATATATCTATATCTGACCTTCTTCACAAATGCGCTGACGTCAGTATCATCACACACACACACACACACACACACACACACACACACACACACACACACACACATATCTACACACACTTACAACCCTGCACACACCTACACACAGATGCATGTATATATATATTATATATATATATATATAAATCAAAATCAATCAAAAATACTTGACATATATATAATATATACAGACTACACACAATCTGCGTTTACTTTCGTCTCCGTTTAATTGCTTCATCTGACCCAGGAATATTATTTCTTGACAAATCCTGTAGTAACTTAGCAATTGTCTTTATCATTGGTCAGATTTATGCTCCGCCAACTTATTTTTAGCTGATAATCACAAGACGAGTCCATCCAGAATATTTTCAATTCAGCCTGAAATGAATGATTCGTCGAAAGAAGAAGACTGGCTTAACTGTATATGGCGCCAGCAATGATTCCGAATGAGTTGTGTCTGTTCTTGGAGAAGATCTAAATCCCTTGCCAGATTTTTAAATTACATCATCAATCACCAGTCTCACGTGATTTACGTTCTGGTTGAAATTGATTTTTCTACAGTCGTGGCTCTGCCATTAGTATTGTTTGAATGGAGGAGTCCATGAGTTTCTGTCCGTTGCGTGTCGTCCTTCTCCGACTGCTTGCTCTGTCTCTCCTCCTCCTCCTTGTCCTCCTCCTCCTCCCTCCTGCGTCTGTCTCAGCCGCGCTGTCGGCTGATCACAGGCCGTGAGCTATATTCCGATCATACCAATTGCATGGATCGCCAGATCGATGTCCCGTATACATTTGATCGATCTCTCTTGTCGCTTGTTCGCCCTTTCCAGTCGCCTACTCCTCCCACAACACGTGCACTGACGATGGCTGCTGCTCTCTGGCTAAGAATAATATGATTAATATCCCGATGAATTTCGTGATACGGAGATGTTTTTCTCAGGCAGAATTCCATCGCCAGATAGCAGCAGCTGCCGAAGCCAAGATTCCGTCTGGCAGGAGAATGACAATGGTCTGCTGCCAACCAGGAATTTCCATCGCGTCCGTTGCCACGCTAACACCTCCACCGATCGCAAACCGTCCTCTTTATTGGATTGCACGGAGACAGATGATGATGATGATGATTACGACGAAACCGATTGCATCAGAGATAGGAAACGAGTGCGTTGCAAAGGCAGCAACTTAGCGGAGGACGAAAGAAGCAGAGGGGCTGCGTCGAGGTTTGACGACGCAACGGAAGGAGCAACGCTTGAGATAAAGCGCGATGGAAAGACAACGAACGACGGAAGAACAATGAAAGAGGGGAACACATCAAAGGATGGGGTGGCGACCAATCATCGATCAGAATTCATCGAGATGTGCTCGAGAAAGCGCAAGAAACTGCTACGATCGCATCCGACGAACATCAAGTCTACACGTCATTCTCTTCCCGATGGACAGAAGGAAGAACTGGAAGAGGCTGGAAAGATGGAGCTCTGGACGTTGGAAGGTGAAAATGAAGCTTATAGGCCTCCTGAAACGTCCTTGGTTTACAATTTATGCAGGCCATAGTATGTCTTTGCCCACCCTTACAAAAGATAACATCATCAGACTAATTTATTTATTCCCACTGTACTTCCGAGGAATTATCTAGCGTATTTTAGGACATGTCATGAAAGGCCTGAAATATGATTATGTAGTAGATAATAGAAAGTAAGACCTTGAGTGAACTGTTTTGCTGCTTCTTTAAGGAACAACGTGTAGACCTATTCTATTCCTAGATTCATCTAGAGGGGACTTCATCTTTCTGATTTGTTGTCTCCTAATAGTTCTGCGTTGCCCACTATACATTGTTTCCTCATAAACTGAACCTAAATGCAAATCTCTGTCGCAGTTTTGATTTCCAACGCCGCAGTTACTTAGGCTGTAAATGTCAGGCGCCATTCGTCGTAAATTATGCGCTTTGGTGAGATGTTCAGATGTGTGACAGTGGCTGAGGAAGTCCTTAACATGCTGGAAAGTTTCTAATGCGAGGCATATACGTTCAGTTGCCACGTAGGCACAAAATGGCGAAAGGAGTTTCTTACAAACTTGTATTTCGTACTGTACCAACTATCAAGTGTTAAGTCCTGTTGCAACGTTATGTTTCCTTAGTATTTTATTATGATGTCTTTTAAAACTTAATTCAGCATAATTATATCCATTTGGTGCTCTAATTTGAAGTGCTGTACGTCAGTTCATTATGTTAATGATCAATTCATGATAATATTTTTCTTAACCAGATTTTCATGGGAATTTTATTGATGGATACCTCTGAAATGAATGAATATTTTCCGATTTACTCAACTCGCCTACAGTCACAACCTCTTAGCAGAGGTGGCGTCTAGTTGTGGTCAAATTAAATTCACGACTTCTAAAAATTGCAGAGACTTCACCTACATTTTAAAAATCATAATGTTTTTACTTTAATAATATGACACATGTTTTCCACCGATATACTGGAGTGGATTGAGTTAGAATAAACGGTTGCATAGTTTTGGTACAGTACCCTCCAGTTACAAAAAGTGAGCGGCACCGGTACCTCTAGTACTCACTAACTTATGGTATTGCCTTAACCGACATCGTACTTGTGGGCGTTTCTCAGGCATTGTCGCATGTCGTTCTACATCCTCTAAGCAAGAGAATGTATCACAGTGTTGATTAATCATCCATTCACTCAATGCAAGTGTAGATTTAAAAATAAAACACTCTTTTGTTACTTTCAGATATCCATTCGGAAATGTTAAGGTCTCGCGAGAATCACTCTTCAAAGACCAAGTATGATTAGGCCCAATCACATGATGATTGAATTATACTTTTTTCACCCGATGCCACTGAATATCGGTCGATATTTTATTTGCTGTGATATATCAAAAATTATCATCTCTTGAATTAAATTCAGTACTGAAATTAACTGCAACTTTTATGAAAGAAATAGTTATTGCATCCATCGTTCAAATAATTATCACCGAAAGCGGATCTTCTGAACCTCTTGAACCCATTTCACATCATATTATCTTAAAGACCGTCAATAAGTAAGGTGTTTGATCCAAAAATGTGGGAACAAAGTACGAAAGCTCCTCCTTAATCATAATTTGTGCTGCTTGTGTGTGTGCTCTTCTGAGCAAACGCCCGATTGGGTCAAAGATCGAGTGTTTCTAAATATAAGACAGAAATGAAAGAACCTGTCTTCAAAGGCCTCAATTAGGGGTATCTGAAACTCGGAAGACGACTTATATTAATTATGCACTAAGAACGCGAGGAATAATCAGACAAGGAATTATATTAAGCTGAGATTAGTTCGTTTTTGCACTAGTAACCAGTGTAGATTAAGAGTTGATTTTTATTCTCCCCAATTGATATTGCGTGGTCAGCTGGTGCACATACTCTTGGGTATTAAAACAGGATTTAGGCTAATAATTAATAATATGCAGACTCATTACATATATAGTGCAGTGGTTAAATGGTTTGTGGTTGTATTGACAGTTCGTCATCCACTGATGACCTCTACTGGATGGAGATTGGAGCAGCCATTGCACTGACGAGAATGGCCAGATCCTGTCGTCAAAATAACCCTTCTCCTTATTCTTCTTCTTCCTCATCGTCGTCATCGTCTTCGTCGTTTGGCTCCGTCGGAATGCCGAGAAAGTGGAACTTGGATGTCGTCTGACGACAGAAGGCGACGTCTCTCCATCTTCTTCTTCTTATTCCTCCACTTGGTTTGCATTGCGATAAGTGTTCAATTGTGAACGCAATTAAGATAATAATTATTATGGTTTCTCTTTTTATGCTGTTTGTCGGGGTCTGCCGCTTAATAGGCTACACTTTCTTCTTGTAGAGGTGCGACCCAGACCCAGTGCAGTCGTCTCAGTCGCTGTGTTTGCGTTTTAGCTCCAGGCATATTCCATGCGGGTTACTGGCAATGCGTTGTCATGCCATAAAACTATAATCAGTCCACATCCACATGGGTAGGTCTATGTGAGGATTCCTTTTGATTCGCTGTTGCTTTTCGATTTAGCCCGAACTGCTTCGACCCCAACGACCTCTGTGGACCAATCCTGGCAGAGGAATGACAGAAAGTGACCAATCTTTTGCACTTGTGCGCCTCACTTCCTTGTATTCCCATATAATATCATCATCCAGTCTCCTTACAAGTATTTTCGTCTATATTGCTGTCTTGGTTTAATAAGTCGTCGTAGGTTTAAATCATCGGTAAACGATAGATGTATTCTGATGTTACTTTGTGATCTGTTCGCTACGGTGACCGGACAATTCGGCGCCGAATGAGTTTGTAAGTGTATTTAGACCAGATATCGGTATCTAGTAACTGGCATTTTTTAAATATTCAGAATGGGAGTGTAAACTTCAACTTTCTTTTTCTTGAGTTAAGCTTACCAAACTACAAGGATCGAGACACGTCTTCCTTTTTTCTCAATTTTCTTTATTCACAACATAAAATACAGTGTCTAAACTGGTGTACACAAATTAAAATATAAAACGACCGTCCGTGTCCTTCGGAAGTCATAGCAGCTACTGTCTTATTACAGGCAATCAAACGTCTTATCAATACCTTCTATCTGCCACCTCATTCGCCCCTAACAGCCCTTCCTAACACCACCACTTGCTTGCGCCCCAAGTGTCTAAATCAACATTGGCTGACATTTATCTTTCCCCTTCTTCTGGATTTTGGCATAAACGAAATTTGACAAAATCATACTTATTTACATTCTTGACATATAATCTGCTATTATATTCAAACTCCCTTTTTCGTACTTAATTTCAATATCAAACATTTGAAGTGCTAAAGACCATCGAACTAACATAGCTGACTTTGGCATAGTCTCGGTAATATATGTCAATGGATTATGATCCGTAAAAATAATAATTTTTGACCCAAGTACAATTTCTTTAAATTTATCCAAAGACCAAATTATTGCATAGGCCTCTTTTTCTATTGTAGCCCATCTGGTCTGCGTATCCGTCAATTTTTTACTAATAAATGACAAGGGTCTCTCTATTTCTTGATCATCCTTTTGACTTAATACAGCCCCTACAGCATAGTCGCTACTGTCACAATATAAGGAAAATGGTCTTCCCACTTCAAACACATATAGCATAACATCCTTTCTTACAGCCTTCTTCAACGTATCTAATGCTTGTTGTAATGTCTTGTTCCAAGAAATCGGATCTTTTGTTCGTTGGTTAGTCAGATCTGTCAGCGGTTTAGCAATATTAGCAAATTCTTTTATAAATCCAGGGTAGAAATTAAAAAAACCTAACAGTTGCTTAACCTGCTTTCTAGATTTTGGTATTGGAATATTAATCAAGCTTTCCATTCTTTTTGGATTCATGTGTATATGACTAGATCCAACAATATGGCCTATGAATTGTACTTCATGCTTGCCAACTGAACATTTGTTTAAATTCAATGTTACATTTTGTTTACGCAATTCCATCAACGCTAACTCTAAATGCTTTAAATGATGCTTCCATTCGTTTGACAATACCGCAATATCATCCACATATGGTTCTGTAAATTCATTAATTGGTTTTAAAACTAAATTTATAGCCTTGACAAAAGTTCTTCCCGAGTTAATCAAACCAAATGGAACTTTCGTGAATTCATATACACCACTATGAGTTACAAATGCTGTCTTCCACTGATCTTCGGTTTTGACCGGACAGGTCCAGTATGCACTCCGACAATCTAATACTGAAATGACCTTAACCTTACCAACTCGATTCAGTACATCTTTTACATTTGGCATTGGATATCTACATTCAACAGTACATGCATTCAAATAACGGTAATCACAGGCTAAACGTAAAGAACCATCTTTCTTTTTAACCACAACCAAGAG
Organism: Bimastos eiseni; assembly: GCA_959347315.1. Taxonomy (NCBI): domain Eukaryota; kingdom Metazoa; phylum Annelida; class Clitellata; order Crassiclitellata; family Lumbricidae; genus Bimastos; species Bimastos eiseni. The sequence goes on along the minus strand of OY365808.1, from coordinate 44,679,887 downwards.
ACTGGCCATGGGACTAGACGAATGCTTGATGATTCCATGTTGTAACATCTGTTGTATCTATCGATCCACTTCCTCTCGATAAATAAAAGGTATCCGATACGCCTTAAATTCCTTTACACGAAAGTCTGGTTTCAAATTAATTTCGTGTTCCACCAACGTACACAATCCGGGTTGCTCTGAAAATCGATCTGCAAAGCTGTTTAGTAATTCGAGTAATTCCGTCTTCTGCAAATTATCCAAATGAGATATTTGATCCTGTTTCAAATGAATAATTCCCACATCTTCTGTTTTTTCCATAATTGTTGATAACACCACAATCTTTCCATATTCCTGATCTTCGTCCACAATTAAACCACAACTCAGTGATCTAGCAATAAACTTTCATATCTTATTTGCATGTATTATTTTCCGATTTCCATCTCCCATATCAACTAAATAAGAATACTTTGATCTCTTTTGTATTATCGAACAAGGACCATGCCATCTTGATAACAACATATTGGTAGATGTGGGATAAAGTACAATTACTTTATCTCCTACTGAAAATTTCTTGTCTTTTGCCCTTTTATTGTATTGATTAGTATATTGTAATTGTTTTTCACGAGTATATTCTTCTGCATATTTCATTGCAATTTTGAGATATTCTTTTAACTCCTATAAGTATCTTTCTGTTTTCACTTTCAAATTTGGCGGTGACTCAATTTCTTTTGTCCAAACTTCTTTTAAAATCGTCAATGGTCCTCTCGGAACTTTTCCATATACGAGCATATAAGGAGATACTCCTGTGGTTGCATTAGGCACCTCTCGTAATGCCCAAACTGTAAATGGAACGATTTTATGCCATTGCTTTGGATTTTCCAAAATAACATGATGAACCATCTTTTTAAAAGTTTGGTTCCATCTTTCTACTAGTCCTGCTGCTTCTGGATGTCCTGGTGTATCAAATCTTGGAGTACACCCCATTGCTCTCATAAATTCTCTGGTCAATTCGGCTGTGAAATTAGTTCCCTGATCACTCGTCGTCACTGCAGGAACTCCCACATTCGTAAACAAGTCCTTCAATGCATCACACACTGGTTTTGCTGTTAACGACTTTAATAAGAATACCGTTGGCCATCTTGTACATGAATCCACTACACACAAGAAATATTTATGTCCTGCCGCTGACATAGGTTCAATTGGTCCCACTACATCCATTGTCGTTCTTTGAAATGTCGCCTCTTCTTTAACAATAGCTCTAATTGGAACTCTATCCATAATCACACTCCTTGCTTTCAGTTGACAATTTACACAAGATTTGCAAAACTCTTCTATTTCTCTACGCATCTTTGGCCATGTAAAGGATAATCTGATCCTTTCTCTGATTTTTCCTCTCCTAAATGACCACCCATTACAGATTCGTGAGCCAATTTCATAATCTGTAATCTTCGACTCTTAGGTAATACAAGTTGTTCAATTTCATGACCTAAAATTTTCTCTTTTCGATGTAACAATCCATTGAGTACATATAAATTCTATTCGTTTTCTTCAGCTAATTTCCACCATCTTCCTAAAGATTCGTCCTCTTTCTGTTGCTTTTCAAATAATTCGACATCAGCATATCGGTTTTGCCTTACGTGTTCATCTTCTTGCTCTGGAAACAAATTACTTAATATTCCTTCTCCCAATTCGATTTCTACATGATCAGATTCTTCATTGTCTGTGTCTTCACCCTTGTTTCTCCTTTCATCCCTTATCTGGTCTTCTTCCTCATTTCTGCGCTCATTACGCCAATACTGTGATCTTGTCATCACATTGATCTGTGGTATATTTCTTAGTTCTTCAATAATTTCTGGATGTATCAAAAACTGTTCACTGCTGCTTACATTCTCAATTGCCGCACATAACAATTGCATGTAAGGAGTCAGATATTCAGTCGTTTACGCTCTTTCATATTTTCCCTCATTTTCCTCTTCAGCAACTCTAACTTCTATTTTCACTAAACGAGCAGATATTGGTTCGCCCACCATACATTGTAAATTTACATGTCCTACTTCTTCAATTTTCATTCCCTGTAATAACTTTGCATTTATTACTGGAATTTCTGCACCTGAGTCATACAGCGCTTTAATTATCATTGGTTCTTGACCTTCATGAGCTCTTATTTCAACTTGAATATGCTTCATACTGACTTTCTTAAATAATCCTCCTCCTGCTTTCGTTTCTTGTTCTGCAGTATTTACTGAAATTGAACGTTCTCTCTCTATCTTACATTTCATGACTGTTTTTACCTCTATATTCGTACTTTCATTCTCTTGACTTTCCATATTCTGTTCACTAACTTGTATTCTATTCACATTAGCTTTATCATGATACTTACTCATCTCAGAAGTCTTGGCTGGATAATGGCAAAATTTAGCGATGTGCCCTGTTGTTCCACAATTGTAATACTGTTTCATATAACTTGCCGAACCTTTCTGATCTCTCACTTGATATTTGGGATCATAACTCTTGTCGAATTTCTTGTTTACAAAAGCTGTGGCTGTATTTTTATGACTGGTTAGCTGATTACCTTTGGTAAACTCGTCCTCCTTCCACTTAGGTGACTTTGGCACACCAACATATCCTGGAAACTTATTACAAAGTTCCGTATTTTGATTCCTATTTCTGGTTTCCTGATACCATTTCCCTTTTCCACTTTGGTACCCTTCATTTCTTGTTCCCATATAATTTGTACTCATCTTATTCTGTACCAATCCACCAATTCGATTATTCACATGTATATCAGCAAGATCCGCAATCATGCTTGACTCAAAGCACTCGTTTCCCTCTTTCGACAAAACAAAATTCAATGGTCCTGTAGGTAATGCTTCTTTTAGTCTATCCGCAATTAACAAATCAAATAGTTTATCATAGTTTTTTTCGATGTATCGACTTCTGACGTAATAATTAAGTAAATTTCTCAGTCTTGCAGTAAACATGATATAAGTTTCCTCATTGGTTTTCTTAGTTTCCATGAATTTTGATCTGTATTCTTGAGGAGTAAGTTTAAATTCTTTGAGTAAATGTCGCTTTACTATCTCATAGTCTTCTAATTCAATCAAGGATAATCTGTTTAGCACAGTGCGAGCCCTAGGTGTCATCAAAGGTAATAACAATTTTACCCAAAAATTCCTTCCAACCTCAAAACTACAAAAAGCATTCTCCACTGTCTCAAAATACAATGGTATTTCCATAATATCATCTGGCATCTTCGGTAGAACATGCTTCGTGGCGTCCCCAATCTTCTTAATCTTAGCTATTAAAGATTCTCCTTCTAACCGTCTTCTCTCATCTCTCTCATTCTCTTCTTTGCGTCTTGCTTGCTCTAATTCTAATTGTTGTTTTGCAATTTGTACTTCCTCTCTTCTTTGACTTTTATTTTGGCTTTCTCCATTTCAAAAGTACGATCAGTATCTTCTTGTTGCTTTTGAGCTTCTTCCGCCCTAACTTGATTGGCTAACTCAACTTCCCTGGCTCGTGTTATCTCCTTTTCCTCTTGTCTCTTAGACTGTTCTAGTAATGACTCTCGACGCATCAGTTCCTCACTTTTCCTAGCTTCCTCTACTGCTACTGCATGTTCCAACCTTCTTTTCTCCGCTTCGTCTCGATCTCGCTTGAGTGATTCTATTTGTAATTCAAATTGTTTTCTTTGTAATTATAATTCTTCTTTTTTAATTCTGTTACTTTCTTCCTCTTGTTTTCGTTTTAATTCTAACTCTTCTCTCTTAATTCTGTTACTGTCTTCCTCTTGTTTTCGCTTTAATTCTAACTCTTCCCTTCTCACCTGTTCTGCTCTTTCCTCTTTTTCTTGCTGAAGTTTTCTTTCTTCCTTCCTAACTTGTTCTGCTTGTTGATTCATCATCATTACCATTTGCATCATCATTTCCATAGTCGATTTTTCTATAGGTATATCAGACCCTTTTTCTACAACCTGTCCCTGTACACCTCCTACAGCTCCTTCTATTTCAGCTGTAAATCCTACTTTTTCTATTTCCATATCTGCTAAAGTTTGCATTAACTCAGTACGAGACATAGCCTTAACCGTACTTTCCATTAAACCTTCCTTTATTAACTGCTTTTGTATTCTTTCTGACGACGTTTTCTCAATCTCTTCCCGTCTTTCACTATTTAATATCTCCATTTCGAATGTTTACTATCAATGACTTCGCAAATTACCAATTATAAATGTTTTTGTTTGTTTAATATTACCGAGTTTTCATTAAATCGATTGAACGCGACTTGGTTTGTCTAGGCCAATATTAACGAGCTCATATTATTTTAAACTGACCATGGTGTTGTTTGCCTAATACTAACAAATTCACAATTATCCAATTGGACGTGGTTGTGTTTCGTGCCAAAACAAACAAAATATACCTTGTCAGTAATCCACCATAAAATAATCTTCACTTTCCTGGCTTTCAGTACATGGAAACTTAATTACTCCAATTGACTCGTATAATCCGTATAGTCCACTTATCAGTAATCCTAAACGATTCTTTAATCTATTTCACATCCAAGCACTTCTTTAAACCTATGCGTATCTTGATCCTTGATTCTTTTAATCCCTTTGATTCTTGATTCCTTAATTCTTGATACTTTAATCTTTTTGAATATTGATCCTTTGATCCTTTTTATCCTTGATGCTTTCTTTTCCTATCCCGCCGCTGCCACCAAAATGTAAACTTCAACTTTCTTTTCCTTGAATTCAGCTTACCAAACTACAAGGATCGAGACACGTCTTCCTTTTTTCTCAATTTTCTTTATTCACAACATAAACTACTGTACACAAATTAAAATATAAAACGACCGTCCGTGTCCTTCGGAAGTCAGAGCAGCAACTGTCTTAATACAAGCAATCAAACGTCTTATCAATACCTTCTGTCTGCCACCTCATTCGCCCCTAACAGCCCTTCCAAACACCACCACCCACTTGCGCCCCTAGTGTCTAAATCAACATTGGCTGACAGGGAGCAAGATAGTATTCTCCATATTATCCATCACATGTATGGTTATTATAGAAGCTGGTGAAGACAATGGCCCTAAAATACTGACTTTGAGTGATTGCGATTAAAGAGTACAGTAACTTTAAAACATGGATTTATCAACTTCTATATACTGCCGTTAGAAACCGAAATCGATGTAATTTGTAATATTCTTTAGTTTTCTCTACAGTGGAGGACTACTCTAGTTAGAAGGTGACACAGTCGCTATGTGTTGACTATGTCTCTAAATTTCGCTCCCATTTTGAATATTTAAAAATGTCATTTACTACATACCATTATCTGGCCTAAATACACTTTCAAACTCATCCGGCGCAGAATTGTCCGACGCCGAATTGTCCGGCGCCGAATTGTCCGGTAACCGTTCGCTTCTATAATAATAATAACATCTGTTCATTTGACTTTCAGAGTCAAGAGCTATAATTAGATCATTAGAATAGATCACATAGAATTATATATATTTTGCCATTTTTTTAAATTCGCGGCACAATTTCGAACCTTCTTGTTGTGTGTACTATGCATGCAGGAATTTGTTACCGTACGATCGTATTGTGCCATGGTCGATTAGACAGGCTACGATTTCACACTGAATTTTGCTGCATCATGATTTATCATTATTTGCTTTCATATACAGTGCCTCTTACGTGGCGCTCGGAGGCATTGACGAGAATTTGATGCAGATGGGTATGAAGGGAAATTTGTTGTAAATGATAGGAGCTGAATCGCAGTTTGGCTGGCAATATTTGGCTCAGGCGTTTGACAGTTAATGAGATTATAAGCCTAATTTATAACAAAGAAATGCCAGGAATCTATGGCTAAAATGTTTATAAATATATATCTTTTTGAAGTAATTACTGAGACCACTTCTTTGGATATCTCGCTACGTATCGTTAACTGAAATTATTATTATTATTACTATTATCGTCGTCGTCGTCGCCACCACCACCACCACCACCACCACCACCACCACCACCACCACCACCACCACCACCACCACCACCACCACCACCATCATCATCATCATCATCATCATCATCACCAACAACAACAACAACAGCATCATCATCAACAGCATCATAGTCATCATCGTCAACAGCAGTAGCAACAGCATCATCAAAACAATATTGGTTCTATATTGACGAGAACACCTTCCTTTTATCAATGGCACTCCGAATTTGTCCGGCGCCGAATTGTCCGGTCACTACATATATTCCTGATCTCACGTTGTCTTAGGCCTACATTTAGTATCTTACTCTTAATATCTTATTCTTAGTATCTTATTCTTAGTATCTTATCCTTAGTACCTTACCGCCATCCAGATCCTGCGGTATCTTTGAGCAATCATTAACAGCGACTGCAAAATTGAACAATACTGAACATTTTGAAATTCATGCTTTTAGAACCGTATCTTCTCTGCCGAACTTTTCTTGTATTTCTGCTTGTGTATCTCATTTAGCATAGAATGAACTGGTTTCCTGCGCTCAACGTTTTAACAACGCTTCATTAATTGTAAAGTCATAATTATCAATGGACTGTTGATGATGGGTAGCATCTGGTTCAATATAGCTGTCTGTTACATGTATAAGTGCTAACTGAAACGATCGTCGCATCGAATTCTGCGGACTGATTCGTTTTCATTGTAGATAAAAACGTAAGTGCACTAAGTGACCCGTCTAACGAAGTCTCGGCTGCTATTGAGACTCTGCTATAAAAATAATAGTTCGTCCCAACGGAATGTCTGATCCACATTATGGAAATTATTAATCAAGTCGAAGTGAGTTCTCAGAGTCTATTATTTATATGGTCTGTTCCTAATATGGCGAATGCTTGATTAATCTGGTGAGGTTTTATTTTCGTTCTACCGATAAAGCCACTGCAGTATATATATAGGCCTATACATATATCTTTCAGCATGATCTCAAACACATGCGGTCATGATTATTGCATTCGCTGTATACGAAATTAGCAGATAAATATTAGCGGACTGTTATTGCTCCCTCTTTTGGTGCTGATAATATATGAGTAGCTTTCTAAACAGATTATTACATTAAGGCTTATTACATTGTCTCTTATCGTATGAACCGATTAGTCAGGATAATTAATTATATAATTATAAGAATTGCTTGGCTGAGCAACCAAGTTTACTTAAATTTTCAAGATTATACGGATGCTGTTGATACCTCAGCTGTAACGATAATTCTAATGGAAAATGTTAGCATCGCGTGACTGTGTAGAAATCAGATGAAAGCCAGTGTATGGATGAGTAGACTATAATTATGTTGAGAAGAATTCGACCTACGCTATTGCGAAGCCTGGGTTCATGTAAGAGAACCGACCTGTGCCCAAGGATACAGCCTGATATAGGCCTAACATTCGACCTATACGCTTAGCCTATAGCGTCAAAGATATAGTTGAAGGTTTTTTTGCAAGGTAGAAAGAATGAACGTATGTAAAAGTCCTATGTGATGTCTGATCATCATTGCTAGACATAGAACGAGCTGTTGAACAGAAAGGCGGTTCCAACATAATGTTCGCTATTAATATCACCAGTCAATATATAAATTCACTGTGGGCATAAATAATATTAATTATCGTCATAGTCATATATGTCAGAGATTATCGTTTTGTTCATCTACTCAAGACGTGTTACAATTGAAACGGGTATACTTGGAACACAAGTGGATGACTGAATATTTGTTTAATGACAGTTAGAAGATAATTTAGAGCCGACCTTTCTCTTTTCCCTCAGTCATATTGAACCCATGCTTCATGACCTTCCTCTTTCCCCTCCTCTGTGGTCACCACATACCACATGCGATCCATCCATCCAGTCTGTATTTATCCTGTATACCTGGAATTGATGTCTTTGACAAGATAGCTTTTATTACGCTAATGTTAACTGACCTTGTCTAAATCGATGACGTCATTTGTACCTCTTGTAAGCCATTTACTTACTTACTTTATTTTAGTAACCCGTGTGTATTTTCAACTGTATAGTTGCATAGAAACATAGGTTATGCAGGCCTATATATAGGCCTAGGACTACGAACTATTTATTTTGCAAGTATGTCGTCATTGAATTTTCAAACTTAATTTGAATTGTGAAGACGTGCTTCCAACTGAATTTGTAAGGACACGATTGAAGGGTTACTGTTTAATTACTTTGCTTTGTGTATATTTTCTTCGAGTTGGTATTAGAGCTTCACCGAAAACAGGGTAATATTGTTTAACATTGACTGATTAGAAGATGGAAGGTTTCATTTCCGATTGTCATTTCTATGTTTGATGTTTACATTTTATTAAGAACTTCATTATTATTTCCTACGTTTCTAATGTATTCGCTTTGCTGGTGTTTTCTTCTGCGTTATGCTTGATAACTAGTGACTAAGACGGAGTTGATTGGACTGCTTGTCGTTTTGGATGATTGATCTGATTACATTTGGGTTTTAGATTTGATGGACTCAGAAACTGCCTTAAATCTTTATGAAACCATTCAGCGTGACCAAGACGCAGCTGACATATTCTCTTATGCGTGCACTGTGTAAGTTACTTTTGCACATGTAAGCACCCTATTCTTTATTTCAATCCATTCAATGTTGGAAATAGTCAGCCTCCAACATATTTTCAGTGCTTAAACAGTATATACACTGTTTGCGATTGTTCAGTAGTTGGCATCATCCAGGATTGTCAGTCGAGAGGTCGGAGCTCAATATATCTACAGGGTAAATTTCCTTTTGATATAATATGATAAGGCTTCACATGCGAACCCCAGCGAACTAATGACCATAACATTGCCTGTGGCTGATTTAAGCGACGAGGTTCATGATTGCCCGCTAGTCTTCATGTGCCGAGATTGAGAAGATGAAGTTGCTAATACGTCATACCCTCTCTGGGCAAGAAGTCTACAGTGTATAGACTATTAGGGGAATGGTTATTCGTCAAATTTCCGTGTACACGTTTTACACTAAAACATAGATGTTGCCCCAATTCAAATTTTGCTTCAAATTGAAAATATGATGTTCTAATTCTTCAACGATACTTTTTTTTACTGACATAGTTATTCGTCGATTTATCTTCACAGCCTAACTAAACGTTTACGGATCACTGAATCAGATTATTATGTCAAAAAGATGTGAAAATTTCTTGCTCCCGATTATCGTCAAAAAGTAATGACACGATGGTACGTACTAAAGGGGCTTTCAAGTTCAGTGCATAATAGGTCGTTGCTCTCTGGGCTAGATCAGGGTTCTACGCTCCGCCTCCTTCCGAAACCTGTGGATAAAACTAGCATTGATACTAATAGGGAGTTGGAAACCATAGACCGATGCAGTGAGGCAGTTTCGTTTTCTCAGAGCTGTAAGTGACGTAGATGTACTTCATTACTACTTCAATATGACATGGAACAGTCTGAAGCGCTAAACGTTATATCTTCAACGTAAAATCTGAAAGAACACACAACGAAATATAAATATTACTTTAACTCGTTTTCTTATACGGTTGCCTCTGTCCATTCGCCATGCTAACAATTTCAATAGCGGTACTATGCCAGTGTGAAAAATTGAATGGAATCTATAATCTACGATGCATGTGAACCATCTGTAAGGAGTAATAGGAAAATGGGCCCTTGCATATCTACAACACGGGTCTCTGTATATTTACACCATTTTCACTCTGTTTAGTATACGCGATTTTGTTTAGAACGAACATTGTTTGATTATGACTACAGAGTTTTTGTATCGAGCACTTTCAAGGCAATCTACTTTCTAGATTGCTCTTTGTAGCGACTGATGCTTTGAGCATTGCAATAACGGCGCAATATAAATCTCCGGTTTAGTTAGGACAAAAAGAGAGCTGATGAATGTTATCAATGAAATGCATGATGTATTCGCTTTGCTTCCTTTTCCATTCAACGTTTCGATCTGTCGACTGTTAGCGGTAATCAGGGTCACGTTTTCTTACGTTTTGAATATATACATTTTACGATGATCGTTTTGATGCACTCGTTACATTTACTTTTAAATACCATGTTCCGTTATTATGTAGAGATGTTGAAGCGAAGATGTGCGATGGACTTCCAAACCTGTCTGTGTGAATACATTTTCTTCTTTGTCTTTTCGAATACTGAATAAATTAGATTGATGGTATTCGTGGATATACATACACTCCAAAAAGAACAACGTTAGCGGATAACGTATCCGCTAACGTTAACCTTTTTGACATAATCTGTTGTTATTGACGTAGAATACGTTCAACGTCAGAAAACTACGTCAACGCTGAACGTATTGAAACTACGTTACCCTCATCTAACGTAGAGAAACGTTGTATCCTTATAACCCTATTTCGTGTGCTTGCGCGCAAAATGTAGTTCGGATACAATCATGTACACTAGGCGACTTGCGTTTCAAAAATAATTTTATTAAGCACGTAAATCAACATTTAGTAAAACATTCTATGTTCTCACACATGATAATTAACGTGAATTACATTATTTAGAGAAGTTCGCATACTCGAACTGCACATAGCGTTGTGCGCACGAATACACAAAATGAATTGTCGCTATCAATCGATTCTGCAGTGCGACGTTTTCAAAGATAAAATCTTCATAAAGAATGAAACAAGAATCTAATCTCTGTAAAGTAGAAAGTATACAAACAAAACCAACTGTTTGAGAAAAAGACATGTTATGGTCATTCAGAATGCATTGAGTTAAGTGGGAGCTTTGACCTTCTTCACTCAAGTGGTGCAGATTAGCCGAATGGCCATGCGTTTGCCTCGGGCTATTTAGTGTAGTTAAAGGCGAGGGTTCGAATTCCCAAAAATTTAATTATTTTGCAAATGTAGAATTAATCAATATAAAGGTTTTTTGTCAAAATGGACTCTTTGAGTTGTAATTATAATTATTCAGCAGACAGAAATCGTATGCTACGCTCTAAACTGCGTTGTTCGACGTTAGAAGGTTTAACGTAGTTCAATACGTTACAGGATCCCTACGTCAATCTAACGTAGTAGTACTCAGGCCATATACAACGCAGTACTACGTTAGGAAATACGTTGATTCTGACGTAGTCGTTCTTAGAGTGTACGCGTAAAAGCGTCTTCTGATCGATAAATCTGAAGGAATTTCCCTTTTGAATAATTTCTACGATTGGATATCACTTTTGTCAAATAGTGTCTCATTTCAAATGTTCTTCGTCGAATTATGGCGCGTGCAAAAGACCTTAGGACCTATGTTCAGCCATGCCCTGCTTACACGTGTGAAGCTTCAATCAGTTAATCCATAGGTACACGAATTTCTATGTTCAGACAGGACCTAGGCACATATATACCTTTATATTCAGTATGGCCTAGGTCCCAACGTATACGAACCTTTCTTTATATCCAATTATGCCCTAGATACAATTACACATGAACCTTTACATCTAGGTAGGTCCTAGGTACATTGTTACATGAACCTTTATATCTAGGTAGGTCCTAGGTACATTGTTACATGAACCTCTATATCTAGGTAGGCCCTGCGTCTATGAACCGTTGAGAAATAATTTCCACATAATTTAATATGCAAGATGGAAAATGTGACTTTCAAGGATAGCAAAAGAAGGCAGTCATACGAGAGAAGCAAACGGGTTTGTGAATTATACAGAAGTTACCAAACCAAATGAACAGGCGACTAAAATCCATGCATGTTAGGGTTTCATATTTGGATTTTGGGGAATATGACATACTATAAATGCAGACATTAAGAGCAGGAACTGGATAAAGCGCTTGCAAAGCTTGCTCAAACCAATATTAATCTGGGTCAGTGTGTTTATGATCCGTAATTGCCTATAAATAACCGGTCGTGTCAATAACTGAGAATATTTCATCATCTGTGACTCGCGTCCTCTGGATTCTCTATTTTGTAACGCGTTGTATACTGCATAGCATATTCCAACATTCTCTGCAGCTTTCCCACCATTCCAACAATTTGAACCTGGCATTTGAACAGCATCTGCTCCATGTGCGCTGTAATAATTATTTGGCCTATGCAGAACAAATGATAGAAAAACTAATAAACTAATACAATAGATATTGCTTCGACAAGTTATTAACACGGATTGGACAGTCACTAATGGCATTTAAGAACTGCAATGACCAATGTTTCTTTTAATTAATTACGTAGTTTCAATGCAACATAATTAAATCATACTTCGACAACAGCAGTAGATCCTGCCAACTGAGATGTTATAATTGTGCAAATAGATTAAAAAAATAACGGAGACGGTTTATTGAACACGAACATCGTGAGCACTTGACTCAATGTCATTATTGGATTCAGTGCTCATGAGCAACCCTGTAGTTGTTGGCTGATGATGTTAATTTCTACCAAAAGCATAGAACAGCGCTAACTGCAATCACTGAAATAAGGCGACGAAGCAGAACAGAAAAAGTTAAAAACAAACTTATAAACTACCTTAGATACTAAACAAATTCAAAAAGTCTGAATGATGCATTGAATCAGACGACGTCGTTTGCATTTCCTCTGGTTGCCTTCCTCTTTTCCTCGCTGCTAGACACTCACACGCAGTTCTACACACTGCCATCTTATTTCTCTACTACCTACCTCTTCTACCATTGCAGCCTTAATTCCCTAGTTATACAAGTCATCCCAATTTTCACGGTTTATTCTGCAAATATTCTATCATTATAAATCGAAAGTCAAACTAAAGTAATTAAAATGCAATTAAAAGCTTTATTTAATGAAGCAGATGCTGCTTTAGACGAATTTGAATCACATCCATAGGCCTAGTCGCCACTCAAAGCATCTGCAAACGTTTCGCAAAGGTAACAAATTAAACAGGTGAAGTATAAGCGACCGATCGATTGTTTGAGCATCAATTGCTCGCGTCTTTGGCGAAAATAAGTAACTCCCTTAAGAGTGACTTACGCGTCTCATGATTACTAAGTAATTTTTCAAATGCGAGACTCATAAGAAGAAAAACTCTTGAACTGTTTAGCACTGTACAGAGACCACTCCAATAAAAGTCAGCGCAATTATTCGAATATGCCTACTCATTCGAACACTCACGAGAATGCTCAAATAAACAATTACCGTACGTATTGCAATAATAACAGAAAAAAGGCCATCAACATAACTACTAGCATGCTTATACAAAATAATAGAGATGTGCTGTGACAACTCTTCGTACGTAATAGGCTGCCATCACATTGCTAAATTTTATTGCGGCATGGTAAACGACAAATTAAGATCTCAATAAGTTCATTTGAAAGATCGAAACTTCCTTTAGTTGTCAATTATCAACTTGGAAACAGCAAAACACAAACAAACGATATTAACCTTGATTGGTTCAGTCCTTGCATATTAGGCCTATGTACTTTGTTATGAATATTTTTCAAAGTCTATCAAACTGATCAGTGCTACGTGGTTTTATATCATTAATCCATTTAGAGACGTAGTTTCAATGCATCATTTTACCAGAAAATTTTCAAACTGAAACTTACAACAGATGATGTTGACACCGAGATTAAATAATACGCATAAATAAAACGCAATTAAATATATGCTGTCGAAAACATCAATTTGTAATAATTAAATATTATAATTAGTCGACTTCTGCTGCATTCTCCACAGGTTCGTTCCGCAACTTTATTGTCTACTATCTGGGTAATAGTGCCGTCGCATGTAATTAGTTAACCTTAGGATCGGAAGGTTGTGTACTTTCATTTTAATGTCATTTGTTATTTATTAAATGCAACACAATAAGTTCCGTGAATTGTTGAAGCTCTTTAGTATAGGGCAAAACAAAATTAGGCAAAGGTCGTCAGAATTGAACACAGTGGACTTTTAAGTCATGTAAGGTTTTATTAGGAATAGCGTGGCGCTACAAGAAATCAGAGAATAAAGAGGTGCAATTTTTAAACGACATTTACAAACATTGATCAACTATTCAGCTGAATTGAAAGGTGCCTTATCGGATTCAATTTACCAAGATATGCTCCACACGAATGCCTAAAAACACATATAGCCAAATCAATTCAACTTGTGACCAAAATTCCTTTTTGATTTTAGAACAAATCGTACAAGCAGCATTCACATGACTACGTTTTACCACGATGACAATGGAACTAAAGCGGAAGAAGAACCTGAAATAATGTCTGATCCTTTACCCTGCATAACCTAAGACCACAAAGTCTTGCACTAACTACTGAGACAATAACCGTTAGCGTAGGCTTTGTGCGAGTGTTCGGTTGACATTGTCATTTCCATTTCTTTCGAGTAACACTTGACTGTGAATGATATGGAAATAGTTAAAAGACATAGTGAAATGATTTGATGTATGGTTCATGAGACGATCATAAGCTGCAGAGGTGTTACAGTGTATACAAAGAATCTATATTAGATTAACGGTTACTCGTCCAATTTCCGTGCAGTACGTTATACTCCTAAACATAGATGTCGCCCCAAGCTAAAATTTGCTTCAATTAGAAATTTGATGTTTCATGCCTTCAAATGCAATTTCTTTATTTTTTTGACTAAGTTATTCGTCAATTTATCTGCATAACAAAAGTGAATGCATCAGCTTGTTATGTCAGAAAGATTTGAAAATTTCTTGCTCTCGATTATCGCCCAAAAACTAGTGACACGGAAGAACATAAGGACATTCCAGTTCTGTGCATATTGGTCCTTGCATTGTATAGAAAGATTATCTTTAAGAACTAAAACGAACATTTAGAATTACAATTGAACAGAATTAATTCGGCAAATGATTCTACAAAGGCTCTCCCAAACTGAATAATGTCACGTGTATGCGCCTACTCTTAAAACTGATACAAAGACAAGTGAAATTCATATGTATACATTTTCAAAGAATATGTCGGAGTAGATTCACCCACCGCTGCCCATTTGAAGAGGTGCCAGGCCTGGTACAGTCCCCGTCTGCAGATCTTTATGGCTTGAGATTTATAAATTATAAATTAGCAACCACTGTGAGGCGAACTAGAATTGTCACACAAGCCTTGACGTAGATCACCCAATGTAACTAACGAGGTCAGCAAGACATGACCTTGCTACAACGGTGCATGAATATACGCACGCCTGCTGTACGGCGTATGCACGCACATTGTATGCAGTCAACCATGTGGTCTATCTCAGGACATTAGTACAGCACTATTTAGTACCTAACAAAAGCCCTGTGGTGATGGCAATCAATGCAGATTCACCGCACATACCTTAGAATCCAGATGTCATGATATATGGATCCAACTACGTACGAATCGAAATCAATTAGACATCAATGATGACTCAAATATTCCGAAATTCTGGTAAACATTCCGTGAAAATCAATAAATAAACACGTTTTCTATAACGACCGTATGACGTCAAACCACTTTTTAAAAGAAATTATTCCGGTGGTCTCCTTAACCACCGCTGGTCTCGCTCGAAAGAGTTCCACGTCATCAAAGGTCCTCTTTGTGCAACGGTGCTAAACCGGTGCTGCAAGAGATTCAACTCAATGAAATAAGCCACAACCGGTTTGTTAACCGATGATGCAATTAATATATCGCCTCCAGTGATTTTGCAACGACCATTGGCTATCAGTAAAACAGACGTTACTATTATGAGTTACTATTATCATTACAAATTACTATTATTATTGCGAATTACTTCCAATGTGAGATGCATACTATATAGCCTACGTAGAACTGCTGAAAGACCGAGAGATGACGTGCCTGCGTCAACGTAAGAATGGGGACAAATCATTCGACAAAAAGACAGTCATTCATTCTCACTCTCTGTGTAAACCAGTCGACCTACCTAAAGGACGTAGGTCTGTGTGCGCGGCTTAATCATCTACACCAAGTGAACAGTGTTCTGGGGATTCGCTTGTCAGAAATTGAGACGATCTCTCCATACTACATCAGTTTAGAACAATTCACAGCAGTTGTAAAAGCCCGAGAATTCAACGAAACCTTCATAGCAAACAAAGCACATTGCAGTCAAGTTCAACACAATCCAAGAAACCGGACTCAGCTAAGAGGAGCAGCTGCTCAGCTAAGAGGAGCAGCTGCTCTTTAATCCTGACTCAAGCTCAACACTAGCGCACATAACTTATAGAGACGAACGCAACAGAAGTGTCTGATGAAGTGTCTGATGATGGAGAGTCTGATGTAACTTCGCTAGAGAACTGGAGACGAGAAAATGGAGCAGGAAACGAAGTGGATCCCCGTTCCTCCTCCATCCATCCGTCCATCCATCCATCCGTCTCGTGTACAATATGTTCATAGGAACCAGTCATCGCCATCAATCGATCGATGGCGCTACAGAGTCGTTGATTCAATGGCGAAATTGACGGAAGTGTCCGTCTTTAGGATGATGTAGGGGCGTGCGGGCGACTTATCACGGGCGCTCGGTTTGACTAAGTCCTTCTTCGGTTGGGGGAGCGTTGGCTGCGCTATAGGGGACGGACTCGTTGGGCTGCAGGCGATGGAGATAGGCGTCCCGCTGTAGACGTCATCGCTCAGGATCCTCGAACGACCCTTGCTCCGAGACTTGTATCTTCCAGATCGAGAGATGGAGACCGTACGACGCTTACTGCCGTGTGGATGTGAAGCAGCTGCCTCGTTGTCCATTTCATCGGCCACCACCCAATCGGGTTCTTTCGGAGTAACTGGACTGGTATTTGGATGGTCCAAGCGACGAGGGCGATGGTTAGAGTCCGGGGAGAGGGGGGCAGAAGATGACGCCGGATCCACTGATTGGCTTCGATCGGGCATCTTCTTTTCTTTCCGGTCGTGTCTGTCTCCGAATCGATTCAGAAAGTTCATCTTGATTGGCTAAAACAAACGCATCTTTCAAATGTACTGATATCGTAGTAGAAGGCGGAAGATGCGACCGATCGATGTGCAGGTTAAGGCCTCTAACACAACACCACCTGCAAGTGCACACCCATCCAATTGCTCTCCCGAATCAGGAGAGTAAGAATTTTAACCCATAATAGGATGATGTATAGAAAGTTCAAGCGACTAGTTCGTCGGCTCAATCGGATAGTTTCGTTTTTTGACGATCAAGGCTAAGAGGAGCTGTGCCTTACTTATTTATTTAGTCACTTAACACTTAGGCTAAGCTGCATAATTGTATAATGACAACTGTATGTTGGGATTAAACTGAGATACAATATGATTAAAATCACCACTTCTATGTTGCCATAGTAATCGTCTATTCAAAGCACGATGTTGTGATGATGATTATGAGTTCTCTACAGGTCCTTTCCTTTTGGCTTTACGACACCCGGGAATGAGGCCTATTAAATATTAACTCAACAAATTGTCAGCAAATCTGTGTATAAGACAACATTCTTTCATCTAGTCTTGGTGTAACTAAGTGTAGTGTGGAAGCAGGGCCGTGCAGAGCTACATGTATAATTGCGCCCTGTGTCTGGCATCAATCTGGCGCCCCCCTCCATTTTGAAAATCGTGCATTTTATGGAATAATAAGTTATTCCATCCTGGAATTTGCGCCCTTCCCACAATTGCACCCTGGGCCACGGCCCCGCTGGCCCCCTGGGTACGGCCCTAAGAGCAAATATGATACTGCGAACATCAGAGTTGTGAAATCGACGAAGGAAATATGCAGATTCCAGCGGATGTCTGCTGTCTGTTGTGCGAAAGTACAATGAACGCACAACAATGGACTAATTGCGTCCATAATCTTAGTTCATAGTTTTTAGAAAGAAAATAGAACAATACAGTAATAGAAATGTGTATACTTCTATGTACCATTTGTCTGCAACTTCTACGATATGATCATAAATTAAATTTGTAATAAATGACATTGTTATATTTATTAACTTTATACGATTATTGACGTGGGGGAGGGGGGAATTCAAAGGGGCAATTGCTCGGTAGACAATTGAATCAGGAGGCAATAATTATTCACCGGTGGCAATTAACTCTGGGAGAGTTGACCGGAGACAGGTTTTCATTCGACTCCGAATCTTGATTGATATAAGTTTATTTAACGACACATTCATAACAACGATGATATGCGTCTTCGACGCCGAATCGATTGTTCCCCAGATTTATAGATGCTGACGATGTACTAATCTGAGGTGTGTCAACTATGTCGTATTTCCATAGCGTTACTAGTCGCAGTAAGTTGAGCAGACGCCCAGAGGCAAATTCCTTCTTTCGAATATATCCTGGTATTCACCTTCTTAGCAATGTCTATGATCTTCCACAATAATTCATTCTTCAGTTAATCGAGCGTTGTCTGCGTCCATCTGACGGATAAACGACTTAAATTACATTACCATATAATTAACAGCAGATGGCGCTCAGCCATTTACTCACCCGAGAACGACCTCAAAGTATTATTCTTATGTCGTCGATTGGGACTTGAACGTATTTGAATATTCATGAGTTGATTAAAACTGATAAAACTGACGGTGATGGTTCGTAGGGTTAGGATAAAATGGCGTCTGGGTATACGTTTGCCTCGTGAACTCTTAGACAACAACAGCAATGTAATGAATCTGATCTTCCGTTGCTATTCCTTGTGCACTGTGTAACTGTTGTCTGGCAAAACATTCTAAAAGAACTGAACTTGGCAGAACAATGGCAGCATATTAGACGAATGGAACAAATCTTGTTTGCTGGATAAAACCGAAAAGCCTCGCATGCGAGAACATTCTGAGTAGTATTACAGGCCTGATGACAACAAGTCAACTTAGAAACGAAAATATCCAACAGCTGTTTTGTATGCTAAGAAACATGGTTCACCTTTTCATTTCATAGCGTATATCTACGCAATAGAAGAAGATCTAGGCCTATCATCAGCGAACAGTGCACACGTGTCATATAGGCCTACATTGTT
Organism: Bimastos eiseni; assembly: GCA_959347315.1. Lineage (NCBI taxonomy): Eukaryota > Metazoa > Annelida > Clitellata > Crassiclitellata > Lumbricidae > Bimastos > Bimastos eiseni. The sequence continues at coordinate 44,660,996 of OY365808.1, read as the reverse complement.
GTATATGCAAGACATGCATAGTCGTCCGACCCCTCACATAGTGTATGCGCTGCAGCTCAGATGCCGTGCATGTGTGCAATCTTTTCAAAGAGTCAGCAGACAATTTCCATTAGTTATGAAGACAAGACCTCTGCGCACTTGGTTCAGCCAGTCCAAAATTAACACAAACAGGTGGATTATTATTATACAGCAAAAAACTTAAGTTGTAGCCTACAACTACATGAGGCGTTGTTGAAACTACCTCGAAAGCAAGCAAACGGTTGATAGGCCTATGCCAGTGAATCAAAAATAATCTGTATGTTTCAGCTTTATGATCAGCTGAATGCTTTTATGTTCTTGGCCCTATGACGATCTGTTTTGACGGTTTAGCCACAGTTTACAACAAACAATTCAACGAGTTTTAAATTTCGCTGAGCGATCTTTTTGATGAGACCCAGGATGACTGACTCATTGCTCAGATCAAGTTTTTAAACTATCTAGCGTGCACTGAATCACCCGTCGATGTGCTTTAAATGGTTCAATTCGTAGCATCAACATGACCTTATCTATACAACTCATTGCGTTTCATTCATCGTTCTGGGTAGGCCTACTTATATAGCGCCCTTCAAAAAACCTCTTCAGGTGCGCTCCGAACCCAGCCACAGTTAAATGAAATGACATCTATGATTATTAAAACCAGGTCTGACTGGTCAGAGGTGACAGGAACCGCTTCAAATGAGAGGTTATGACAGATGAAGGGGCCTGCAACCGAGCTACTACAACGTCTCGTAAAATTTTAAAACAACGAGATTCTTCAAGCCTGTCGTCTCACTATTTGACCTCATCGACCTTTTCGTAGCAAGCGGCAGTGATGTTAATATGATTCTAAGACGTTTTATTCTCGGTCGATTCAATCATTAGGGATGGTTCATCATTATTAGAATGTTTCAACATGTGGACTGTTCATCATATGACATTTCATTCTAGGACGCTTCATCACCAATAATTAATGTTATACAATTGCTTCACTATCGTAGCAGTTTAATTTTTCAAGAAAAGTAAAGCCCGAATAACTTTAGCATGCGATATTGCAAGCGAATATTTATTATATGAATGCTTACGAATGACGTTTTACGAACATGATATAAAGTTATGACTAAATCACAGAACCAAATAATACGGAAAAAATGAAGTATGATCTGCAAAGGTGTCACTATTCAATATGGTATAAAATTGGCAAAGACACAAATAGATAGCTTGCAAATAAGTCTTAGCGCCCATATCCGTTCGCCGCATGTTGTACTTTGCTGATCAAAGCACGATCTTTTCAAGCCAACTTCCTGTACTCCAGTTGACTTTAATTTACCCTGCTAATTAAGATTTAGACTTATACCGTAACTACATCCAGTAAATTGGGAGATGTGTTAGCTTTAAAGTTGCACTGTCAAATGCCAATAATGACTTGATTAAGGCATTAATGGCTGAAGCAATGGCATGATGAGAGAATTGCGCTGAAGTATTGAGGCAATAAAACATTAGTTTATTTGTGATAAAACTTCCTGGGATGAAACGTCCTATGACAAACAGTCCGCTTGATGAAAAGTTCTACGATGAACCGTCCGTGACCAATCGTTCAGGGATGAAACGACCGTATACCGTTTATAAGTTTTGATTATTTCATCTTCCGGATATCAAAGCAGACTTTGCAATCGATTAAACATTCGCATCGGTAGGCCTAAATCCGCCTAATTAACATTTCTGCGTGCATTTTCAAAAAGTGAACGCAAAGATATCGACCATACCAGTTGGCCTATTATCTCACAGACTAATTTGTATGCTTGCTATTGCTTTAGGCACTCAACCCTTCGAACGGAATTAGAAACATATAAAGATTATAATATAATTGTAGAGTCAATAGGCTTACGAGCTAGTTTTGATTCCTGTGAATAACTACATTGGTTGGCTATTTAGAATGTGGTTTGATTAAAAGCGAAAATTAACTAACGATGCATGTAATGAGATCTGAGTTCTGTCGAAGTTGTCATGTTCATCAATATCCTCTTTAACATCAATTCCATGAAAGGTCTTCATTTTCTCTCAATCTAAGTCTCATTGGTGTATAGTGAGATCAACAAAATAGGAAAAAATTCTTAGCAGAGAATAGGAATATGAAGCTCTCACGTGACTTCTCGCAAAATGCAATATAGTCTATACATGTATATATATATATATATATATATATATATATATATATATATATATATATATATATATATATATAGGTATTATAGGGTGACATAAAAGTTCGTTAACCGATTTTTCAAACTTGAATATCTCGGTCAAAACGATTCGGATCTCTTAAATATTTTTCAAGCCTGTACAGGGTTCAAATAATATTATAACCCTAAAATGTTTAAGTCGAACGTGCTTTAAATGACGCCACAGCGTACACCGCGGCGCGTGAGGTGCATTTCCGGCTCGTGTCTGGAGACGGCTTAACCATTATTCACGCCGCTTTATTGAATAAAAAATAGGAGCATCGATACTGGGTTGTGGATGATTGATCTAATATTTTCACCGATGAGTCGCCGTATAATGTGTTTTATGTACCGAATGCACAAACCGATACAGTTTGGGTTTCATAGGAGGAGAAAGATCTGTCTGCTCCTCACATGAAGTTTAGTCCGTCAGTGATGATGTGAGGTGGGATGACGGCCAGGGGTCTCACACGCCTTCATTTTGTGCCAATTGGTACCAGACTGAACTCGCAGTACAGCATTACATACATTCTCGCAATACGCGAAGCCAGCACTCGAGAGACAACGGCAGTGTTATCCAACAAAGGTTATTTGTTGACAGTGATCTTGGGACTATTTAAGCAGGATGGTGAACGCTGTTATGCATCAGCTGTGACGACGAAGTGACTAGACTACAAACTCCCGTCACGAATAAAACCAAAAGATTGGCCACCAAAACTCCCCGGAACTCTCATAATAATAGAAAACTTGTGAAGTATTTTGCCTGTCAGCGTTTACAAAGATCCTGAGCCAAACAACGTTGATCAGCTCATTCGTCGCCACCAACGAGCGTGAAGATCGATAGAAGTTGGGACACTTCAGCCGCTGGTCCAGTCTATGCCGCATGCGTATAGAGTCCGTGCTGTTATTAAGCAGAACGAATATACTGCACAATACTACCTTCCGTCTGTAAGACCTAGGTATCAGGATTCTTTTATGGTCCATTTCCCCAAATATTTGGTTGTACAACGATTTTATAATGAACAAACCGTGTCGCATGGCAGTTTTTCCCTGTCAACTGGTCCACTTCAATTTATTTAATACACAACGCCAACCACGGACCGGATCAAAACCAAATTTGTACCAGCATCTTTCATTTGGTTTGTGTAAGCATCGTCAAAATATCAGAGAAAATATGAAGCCCTTACTGAGAAAACGCATTTTGAAAACTGTGAGTGAACTTTTGTATCACCCTATATAAATAATGCTCTCTTAAGTCTGTCTCAACTATATCCACCTTTGCCTAACTTGTACATTGTTGCTGTCTTGTAAAGAGAACAAAGAATAATCGGTTTATAATACAAAATAATTTTAAAACTTCCCAGTATTCACATTCATTTTGATAGAGCAATTTTCTTTTTATTTGTTTTGATTGTTTCAGTTCGTTCAAATTGGTTCAAGCCAAAAGTGCTTTTGTTTCAGTTACGTTCGTAATTTAGCCTCAGATCTCTAGGTTCATCTTCAATATTCTCATCCGTCTGGAAAACTTATTAATTTCAAAGGGTCAATCCGACAATACTTTTAGCCAGAGTCCTACGCAATTGTAGCACTAACTGTAGTCGACGTGCTTTAACTGTTTATAGTCTGCTAGATTTGCTGTGAAGTTCCGCAATTAACCTATTTTGGGACGGATTGCATTCTACAGAGTAACAAGGCCGAGTTGAATAAAAATGAATCATTGACGATTACTCAGACTCGACGATCTTGTCTCTGAAAAGCCAGTTAACTGTTCTGACGGTGCTTTCGTAGAGCGCGGGAGACAATAGACATCTCAACATTCCAACAGACCGGTGCTATTTATCGTCCCACGTCGTCAAGAACTTTGGTCAGTAGACCTACTATTGTTTATTTCAGACAGTCCACTCAAGTCGTCCATTCATAGAACTCCCGCTAAGCAAACACCTAACAGCCATATCTCACTTGACAGCAATGCGGTTTCGTGGAAATGTAACGGTCGTGGTCAGTAGCTGTGCATTCAAGACTTAGCCTCAGACCTAAGTCTAGACGAATTGAATCCGGTCCTCTTCATAGTCTTATGTATGATTAATGACTGCAGACGAAAGCGTGGTCAGCAGCTTTTCCTTTAGATTGACCTGAGCTTTGTCTGTCAACGAAGCATGGGGACACTGACCTTCAACATGATAGCTGAAGAATATCACAGTACCAGACAATAGTGTCTGGTTGCACCCCCACACACACTCACGACCGTTCGTTGTTGACCAGACTACTTGACATTATGACAGTACGATCATAAAAGAGAGAAACCAATCGATGGCATAAACGAGTAGTGTCCAATAATAAGACGAATTTGTATGGAGGAAAAGATATGCGATTGCTTAACGAAAGATAATCTTCTCGTTCACCTATCGAAGCGATGTCGACCTTTATAATTGTTTAACTCATTATGCACTTAGTCGTCATTAAGTTAGCTTAAGTTTATCGTCTGACATAACAGTCCACCCGAGTAGTAGGTCTAAGGGTGGAAAGGGAATCGATCATTGATACCCACAGGGTTATTTGATCCCGAATGATGAAGGAACATAATGTGTAGGATAGTAGCTCCCATAATAACAAAAGGCAACTGTTTGTAATGTAAGCGATTACTTCTTGGCTATGAGATTAGAGATCACCACTTGAAGGGGTAGCCATGCAGCTATAGCCTATGGTGACCTAGCACTTGCTGCATCTATTTTGACTTCTGACATGCTTATACCACGCGACTGTGAAGTTAATTCTGAGTCGTCAAGGACGAAGTGTGAATGAATCTTTATGATGTGTTCGACAACAACATCACACGTGTGACTTCCCTTCAATCACACGTTTGACTTCTCTTCAATCGCACGTGCGACTTTCCTTCAATCACACGTGTGACTTCCCTTCAATCACACGTGTGACTTCCCTTCCAATCACACGTGTGACTTTCTATTCAAGCATGATCATACTAAAGTAGCCGAGTGTCTCGTAAGATCAAATGTGATCCAGTTAGCCTAATGAATGCAGCAGACAATTGTGCTTCGTCGCTATTAATAACAGTATCCAAAAGTGTTTTAGCTTATAGTTTAGAGTACACAATACCAAAGAGGTTATTTTAAATAAATCACGGATGCTGCTTGCCATTGCATTTTAATTATAAGTACAAGCTACATGTACTAAGACGGTATTTAAATTAGTTTTTAAAATATTAATTGTATAAGTACTTCCCATTATTGACTAGTATTTTGTAAGTTTCCCAAACAAGTATTTTTACTGGTGTTTAGAATACAGATGTGAAAATGTATTTCTATTAGCATTTTAAATACTTCTGTGGTAAATTATTTGTATTTCGTACTCAGAATATTTTAAATGTCCCATGACTGAATAGACGCATACATTGTATTTGTATAAATATATAGACATGTGTGTACATATAATTATGTGCAATCATAAAAATATGTAAGCGTTCAGTCAATCAATCCACCAAAGCGGAATACGCATTTACAAGCGTTCATGATCGAAAGTTATTTAGCGCGTATATAGCACTACAGGCTCTACATATGTTAACTTGCATGAATATAGGCCTATATTTAAAACGAGGCAAACTAAACCTAGTCGAGCTGGGCGATGATGCTGATGACTCACCTGAGTCCCACCTGAGATGATGAGTAATCGTTGGCCACCTGGACGTCGTTTCGGTCGACTGCTGCTTGATGACTGGATGAGGCTGACACGTATACCTACAAGACAGAACGTCACACTCTAAACAGATTCATCGAGAGTTTCAAACGATTTCAATTTAACTCTTCTATGATAGAAGATTTCGTAGAAGTCGCTGTTCATAGACAATGAATCACCCAGTCATAAAACACAATTCATTAAAATAATATGCAACCACCTTCGCATAATTATTATCACTACCACTGTCTTTCTCCTCCTCCTCCTCCTCCTCCTCCTAGTTATCATCATCGTAGCGACCTCAACTCTCCCCGCTATCGCCATCATCATTATCATCACCACCACTGCTATCAACACCAACACGGCTTCTATCATCACAGTAATTATCATCATCAGACGTCTGCTTCACGTCATCATCTTCATCGCGGTCACCCCTATCACCACCAATATCACCACCAATATCATCATCAATAATACCACCAATAATACCACCAATATCACCACCAGTAATACCACCAATAGTACCACCAATAATACTACTAATAGCACCATCACAATCATCACCACCACAAACACCACTGATAACAATGCCAGCAACACGAAAGCACTACTACCATTGTCATATATTATTATCATTCATCGCCACCATTCGAAGCAAAATCCAACTCAGAATCCGTTGGACAGAGTCATAATTATACAGACGGGATCCATGTAGAATGTAAGAACGGCAGATGAGCTAGAGGAAGAAGTAATTTGGAATAAGATGGGTTTTAAGTTAAGGCTAATTCCTGGACGAGGATAGTCTGAGAGCGAGGAGGATTAGGAAGAGAGGAGAGCAGAGTACAAGGATCGTGAAATGGAGTGGAGCACATCCGACCAAATCCCATCTTATGTTGTTGTCATCATCATGTATAAGAATTATACATGTATGTATATGTTTCCCAGTGCATTGAATTTGTGTCGGTCGGGCAATGTCCTGCTTACTAGAGTGAGTTTTGCTTCCCATGCATTTCAGGTGCATCTGGCCGTGGAAATCTTGCTACTGCATCTCAGAGCATCTTCCTCCCATTTCGCGCAACTAAGAAATGCAGCGGTCAATGGAACTTGGGCCGATCATGTGGAATCGCCTTTCTTCAGGTATGTTCGTTCTGTTAGCTACAGGCTCTGCGTTCGCCTTTTATAAGCATCTGAAAGCTGCTCTTTATCGCCGGGGTTAGGCTGGGAGCGCATCTGAGTAGGTATCTTCGTGGAGCGCTATAAAGTCTCTGAATGAACGAATGAATGAATCATCCTACGTAACGGCCAGAGGTCTTAATGGATTTCGAATGGTAAAAGCGTTTTATGGATTCTTTGGAGAAGCAGTCTTTCAACATTTATTCTGGCTGGTTGTCTGAAAGTCTTAGTTTTAGATTCAACCGCTTTCTAGCATATCAATTTTGAGTCATTTTCTTCGACGGTTTCTTCTTCTTCAAATTGAACAAATTTCCAGGAGAATATTATACGCATTGTGGGACGGCCTAGCACGACTAGACGGCCATCATGATCATCATGATCATCGTCATGACGTCATCGTCATCATTATCATCATCATCAACTGCATCATCATCAACTGTATAATCATATTATTATTATTACAATCATTGATACAATTACTATTATTATTATTATTATTATTATTATTATTATTATTATTATGTCACATATAGTGTTATTCATCATTGGCATTGCCAACGGATCTGTCATCAGGCTATCTGGGTCGTCGCTTGTCAGTGGATTGTAATCTTGATATAGTGCCCTGAAAAGCCACCGCATTATTATTAATAATAATATTATTATTATTATTATTATTATTATTATTATTATTTCTTTTCATCTTTATATTTATTTTAATCAATTATAACAATAGTAATGATTAGCAATTAAGTTTAGTTAAGAGTGTTATATTATTTTCTCTTTTATTTTTTTCTTATTCTTGACAATAAGGCTTACTTACTTACTCTCTTCTTTCCCTGATATATATATTATCTTTAATTTAAGCAGCCTATCTATATTAGTAATTACGAGTATTTTTAAGTCTTTCTTGGGGTTCCCTCTAGCGGGATATTCCTCCCTTGGGTCTCCATGGTATCCATCATTCTTCCGGTTAACGTTGTGCTCTGTTTATACCTACTTTAGCGAATTTTTGTGCTTCTATTGCTAAGAAGCCACATGTTTGTAGTTTAATTTTTGTGTGCTCGTATTCTTGGATAACAATAAACGAGTAAATAAATAAACGCTGAATTGTCAATTTGATCAACAGATAGATAGAAGCTAGTAGTACTCTGGTCTATAGTCTTGAGTAACGGAGTTCCGATGCATATGTGTAATCAAGCCTGGAGTTCGTGGTCCTCGTACCCCAGGAGCGGTATGAAGGCACCTCTAAAAGCAATGGCATTAAAACGCTGAGTGCAAATTGATAGCCTCTGGAAAAGGTACACTATCTCCCTTGGATCGCCAGAACGGGCGGATCCACTGGTAGAATTGAAAGCATTGAGTTTACGATCAGCGTTCGCCAACTCAACCATTATTGAGCCGCTCAAATTGTTTTAAATTGCTGTGGGGATGGCCAGTATAGTAGAAATCCAGTCATGAAGGAATCTACATAGAGCTTTTCCTCTATAGACGTGCAATTGTCTCTAGATATGATAATTATTATAATAACTTTTAAAATAATACTTATTATCTTCAAACAGTGCTTCGACGTCTGGAGCCATGAAGACGCACCTGAACATTTATATAGCGCCTGTTCTTCGCCAGTTTCGTCAATGCCTCCTTCAGTCGGAAGCGGAAGTTCATCCTTAGGGAAAACGATTCTCATAACCATGCAGCCTGTATTTACATTTCGTTTCTATGTCCACCGTTCATCCCTCAGATTCAAAAACTTCGTATTCTGACTCTTGCTAAACACATAGAACCAAAACCTTGTTCCCAGTCTTTGTCAGTGGGTGGCTGATTCAAGGGTTAGGAATTCATTCACCAATCTCATCGGTTCCTTCATTTCCATGCTAACATTTTGTTAAAGACTCAACACTCTTCTTACCCACTTGGGGGCGAGGTCCCCAGTTTGACCTGTTCTCTGCAGGTCAACCTGACATTTCATAAATTATCCAAAAGTTTTAATTTTTAACAATTGGTTAATCTTTAAAAAGAAGAATAAGAGCAGGCTTGGGTAGGCTACTTCAATTTCTCTGCTTCGGATGTAAGGGCGTGGTTCCAATCTTCTCCATTGCCATCTCATCATCCCACCTACAGGGTACGATCAGTAAATTATTGGTGAGTTGTCTATGGTCGCCATGGAACAGAAATCTCGGGCCTAATTTTTGCCATGACGGAGATTTTAATCAGTTCACCGAGTTCAGCGATCAGCATGCCAACCACTGCACTATCTCACACCTCTAGTTGCTGTGCTATAGATGGGATCACACCAAATCATCGAAACCCGAATCCCCGAGAACGCTGAAAAGGCCAAAAAAGCCCGATTCCCCGAAAACAGCAATATAGGCCTACTATTGAAAACCGCTGAACTGTCTCAAAACAGCGCAATTCATTCATCAATCCAGCTTCCGCGTGAATTCTTTTCATCGATCCAGCTTCGTTTTCGGGAATACGGCGGAAACCAGTTTCAGGGATTGGGGTTTCAGCGATTCGCCAGGCACCCCTATAGATACTTATAGAAGTCTCCGCATTAGGTTAGAATAGACAGTTGAAATCAAGTACCTTGACGAAATCTGATTATGTAGAAGATCCTCCTGAATATTTAGTCCGAGTTGTTATTGAATGACAGGTCCTAGTTTTCTGGCAAGACGTGAGACGTAGAAGAGGAGGAGGTCTAAATAAGTAAGTCCTAATGTAGCCCAAACAAACTCAGTCCATCAACGACGTTCAAACACGAATTTCATGTTATACCCAAAAAGACGAGAGAGTCTATCGCCGGAAAAATCTCTGTTGATACGAGACAGGAATAGAGACTGACAGACTCACGCACACGTGCAGAGAGTGAGTTGATCCAGAGAGTGAGTTGATCCAGAGAGTGAGTTGATCCAGAGTAATTGGCAGCAAAAATCCTGTGGTAGATTCAGTCACAATTGCTTTCGGCTGAGAGCTGCCAGAAGGTGTTCCTTGCACAACGAATCAACATTATTTTAACACGTCAGCCGAACGATGTCTGTATGAGTTTAATCCGAAAGCAGACAGCAGGTCTCGTTTAAAGCGAGCATCGACAACCCCCGTTGATTACTAATGACCCCCGCGTGCATAAGACCCTCATAGCCCAAGTCACTATACGAATCATAGACTTAGTCATAAAGTCGCGCTTTGTTGAGCGCTCGCGAGTGGGAGCCGCCAGAAAACGTGCGGTGCCTTGAGATGCCATTGTGCTCCCGGCAGAGAATAACAATACTATGAAAACCCTGGCTGACTAGAGAGGGAAAAAATTGGGGGGATGGAGAGGGGTAGAGCGACTTTGGAGTGAATGACGCCACAAAACTACGTCCAATGTGTTTACAACGTAAGCTTAGGTAGCATTATTATAGCGTAGGTAATGTCTTTTCGCCCACCTCTTAACATGAGCTACGGAGGTACGGTCGTCCATCCCTCCCTCCCTCAATCGCTCCCCCTATCAGAAAATGACTCAAGTGATGTCAGCTGATACGACATAAGAAAGGCTTAGTCTACACGCCCCTGTAATAGGCCCCTCAGGGTTCTTTTGGAGTTTAAGTTCCCATTTTGATTCGTTAGTATTCAACTGGATATTTTGTTTTACCTGAAACAGAAATTGTTGCGCTTCCAAGAGTTGAGAAAGTGCTGTTCAAAAATCTAACCACGTCACACTTGAATAAACTCAATCGATAGTCACACATGAGCATACTCAATCGATCGTCACAAATGAGTAAACTCCATCGATCACACATGAGCAAACTCAATCGATCGTCACACATGAGCGAACTCATTCGCTCGTCACACATGAGCATACTCAATCGATCGTCACACATGACTAAGCACCCATCGTTTCTTGTAAGGCACAATGTCTGACAACAAAGTCTACTGCATACTTACAGAGACTGACCTCTGGCGTCTTAGACGATGACTAAGCTACCACCATGCGTATAATTACACAGAACATAGTTTGCGGGGAAATTGTCACATAATATGCGCAATATATGTGTCGGTCGGTCGGTCGACAGAGTAGGATGTGCTTTTTCACGATCGGTGGTTGAACAACGAAGGCGTTTCGTATCATGTGAATACAGACTTTGGCAGAAGCCTACATCATAGAGTCTGAAAAGAGATCACAAGGATCGTCAGTGGTCGATTGGATTGGTCAATGACTCGCTGCGGCTGTTCACATTGTTGTCGTCGTTGTAATTCGTCTGCGTTGATAGCACAAATGCACTTCCATGCAGCGTCTGATTCAATTCCAACCTCAGCTTCCGCTCATTCTCTCTCTCTCTCTCCTTACATCCTGTCTGTCTGTCTCCCTCTCTCTCTCTCTCTCTCTCTCTCTCTCTCTCTCTCTCTCTCTCTCACACACACACACACACTCACACACACACATGCACATGTGCACGCACGCATGCACAAACACGTGCACGCATACTCTCCCCCACAAACAGACACGATCCCTAAATGTTCCTCTTATCGCCCTTAAATAAATTTTCACCCATCCATTAATCAATTTATCGATTTATCTATAAATATATATATAGACAGATCGATCGATTAAACCTGGCCACAGATCTCCATGCCCTGCAACACTGGGATGTGTCTGATATGCTACTAACATCCAGATGAACCAACTTATTGCGGACACCGTTTAGCATTGATCGTTGTCAAAGAAAACAGAGACCGAAGAGTTCGATAGCAACGCGGTGGGTCGGCTGTAAGCAATCGATTGACTGAAATGTGCCTCGCTTTGGCTCTTCAACGGATCATCGGTTGTTGAGTTTATAGCGATTTAGAAAATAGGTATCTTTCAGAGTACTAAAATTCTAACTTTATGCTGCTCATTCTAAATTTAGCATTCCTGGTTCAATGCAATCGTAGTTTTAATAGAAATCAATATTGCGTTATATATCACGAGAGGACGCTGAGCAACAATCGGATCTGATTTTGTTTTCTGATTCTATATTTTTAATTCAATTATACATTTAATCGAAAAAATTGATTGAGTTGATTGATTAGAGCTGATATTGACTGCAGTCCTCAGAGAAATGTGACTGGATGAACACTCGGTTGAAGAAAAATACCATTACCACAGAATAATTAAACATTTGGGTTACTTTACTGGACCAATATTTTTATATGGGATTCGTACAGAGCCCATATGGGTCCCATCTAATAACCAGGGAAATGCTGTCGAGGGCAACTTACATGACCATACAACAGATTGTTAATGATTCGAACCCAAACACTTAACGCTTTAAAGAGAGGCACAATAGTCATGATACTATTGCCACAATAAACGAAATACAATACAAAGCAATAAATAGCAATCTGTCAACGTGAAACCCAAATGCCAATTCGTATCGTTGACACGTATCTGAACTTTATGGCGACTTCTGAGGGTCTCGAAATTAGAGGTCCGGCAGTTTTCGTTTGCAGGTGCAGGAACAATAGGCCTACGAATTGACCTAGAAGTTTACCAGCAAAAACCAGCAAACACTTATTGGATATGGAATTACATATTTATTTATTTCTAAATGTATAATGTATCGACCTGCAACACTTGAAACACGACCGCCCTAATCATTGAAATTGTAGACTCGAGTGCAGGATTCGTCCTTTAACGTAAGCGCAGTTGCATAGACAGAAAGTAAAATATAGCTGCCTCTTCGCACAGTGGCCCATCCCATCGTATCACAATTATAGGCAATAGCTCATGTCCCCATTTTCTACAAGCGTAGAGTGATGCTTGCAAAACGATAGAATTGGTCACCTTATCAACGTTGTAACGTTGTAAAGTCAGGAAGACACATAGCTGCGTAAAGAATAATATAGATCGTAATGAAATAAGTGATCAAATAAAGACGTCGAGCAACACGTTCGTTGAAGTAGACTGCGTCTTCAGTCATTCAATTGAAATAATTATTTGTAATGAATATAAGAAACCAATCAACGGCTGATAATTATAGTACGTCTGGGCCGGATGCGATTAATTAGGATGCTAGGCTTTGTTTTCTCGACGATCAATTACGGCGACAATAAATGGATCCACAGAAATGCTATCAACTGCCGAAAAAACGATCCAAAATTATGACGAAGTCAGAACAAATTGGCGCCTCGTCACTGGCATTTCGAAACTTTGCACGTGACCGGCGTCATCGCTCTGCCATGTTAACTGCTATATAAATTGCGCTAGGCTCTAAGCTGTCATCTTCCTATTGTGAGGTAGGCTTATCCAGCAAATTAATCATAGCATCGGCGACATTCGGGGATCTTACAGGAGGATGACTAGTTGCGGCTGCGTGATAACCTTCTTCAACTCTCGTAGCTGAATCTGTGGATATAAATTGCTATGTCCTGATATCTCTTGAGCTAGAACATCAACACCGGGTGGCAGAGTATTCCATTGATGGAAAACTGAGAAAGGCAACGGAAGACCACCTCATTCATCTCATCCTCAGGCTGACTCTCTGTCTTGATGGACTGACCGTGCACCTCGAATTGACCTGATCACGGTTTGGATTTGATACGTCAACGATTGATGCACCCAGCATTAGACACTGGCGCAACGAAAGTGTTGAATAATAATAATAATAATAAACATAATTATAATAATAATGAACATAGTAATAGTAATAATAGTACTACTACTACTACTACTACTACTACTACTACTACTACTACTACTACTACTAACATCACCACTTCACCTACCACCACACCTACTACTACTTCTACTGCTATTACTACTCCACCACTTCCACCTACTACTACTACTACAAATAATAATAATAATAATAATAAACATAATGATAATAATATAACTCTTTATTGAATCCATTTTCTGCCAAGTTCACATTATAATAATCATAATAATAAAAAAATAATAATAATATGTAGAAAACTGGGGAGCAAAGGGAGACTACTTTCCTCTACCAGCGCATCTCGACGACTGTTCAACGCTACAACGCAGTTGCTTTCAAGGGAACTTTCGCTGCTCAGGACCCTCCGGACGACATCACCACTAATTTGCAGTGAAGACCCTGATGGATCAGTTAGTGTAATAATAATAATAATAACAATAATTATAATACTAATAATAATTATAGTAATAAAAATAATGAGTCCAACACGACCCATCCAAAATGGAAGAGATCCGATCTGACTTCTAAATTCAACAATCTGACCCTACCCTACCCATGAAGTGTATGACCCAACCCAATCTGACCCGACCCAACCCGCCGTTAGTGCCATATTTTGCTTTTCTTTTATATATTTATCGTCAAACACTAATGTCGCTAAAACACAATACAGTCAAACCGCCAAATAGGATAAAAATGTCTATATTTTAGGCTCACGATTATCAAACGCCTAAGTATTTTACATGCACAGGAGACTTAAACCGTAACGAATCACTGTGAAAAGCCCATAAAATTGTGCTATGCGAAAAAAATGGTGGGTAGAAATGGGTCCCGGTTTGGGACCCAACCCAATCCGACCCACCAGGACTTGGACTCGACCCGCCGAATGCACAAATGGCCGATCAGACCCGACCGGACCCGACCGACGGGTCGCCCCAACCAGTGGACAACTCTGCCGGTTTGGTCATTTGATTGGTCGCAGACTCTGTCTATGACTGACGATTGATGTCTCTCCAGAGACTTTTCTTCTCTCACAATTAATTCACTAAATGACTCTTCAGTTAACAGATTCAATGAAAACGATGTCTCCAATGACCATTGCTCGGTACGCAACAAAGAAGCAACGAGGTTTGAATGGAGAAATCGCACCGAAACACACCCTCCTCCTCCTCGTTCTCCTCCTCCTCGTCCTCCTCTTCCTCATGAATCGCCGCTGATGGCTTTCCAGTTATCGGAAGAAATATAATTGAAATAAAGGCAGTACAATATGGGATGGCGTAGAAAGCTCCTGCCCAATGCCATTAATTGTATTCTAATATAGTAGTCGTAAAGTATGTTGACATTCTAAGGTGTTTCCTATTTTTGAGGGCATATAAATGTCTAAACAGAAATCAAAATAAACGACTAAACACGCACACAAGCAAGTATGTATGCAACCATTCTGTATTATCAGATCGAGAGTAGGCCTACCTATGATGAGTTTTCTAACAGGCGCAACATGAGTATGCAGTCACAAGTCACATGAACTTATACTTACATATACACATATGACCAATTAGAGCAAATCATATATCTATATAACATATATATATATACAATTCTTTCATGCATACCTAGGCCAGTAAAATATACACAATTTCACACATATATTAGCGCAAACATCACGCTCATAAACCTACCCTATACATATATCAGCTATAAGTTCAGATATGCATACAATCCAAAAACACATGCAAACATACATGAACGCGACATACATACGCCATATGGTATTTTAAATTCTTTGATCTCGTTGTGCAACAAAGAGTTGAGAGTAGGCGTAGATGTTCCGATGGTCCTATCGACAGTTTAAGACACGCGGACGGAAGTTAATGGACAAACATTCCACACATGACATAATATTTGCCAACGACCGTTAAATTTACATTCACGTTTATTCACTGCTGAATAATCAGACGTCATCTTTGGAAATCGATTGTTTGATATCATATATTTAACAAACGATTCATCGGGCACGCGGTGAAGGTGGGACGAGGTGGGAGTGGGACGAAGTGGAAGTGGGACGAGGTGGGAGTGGGACGAGGTGGGAGTGGGACGAGATGAGATTAGGACGAGGTGGGAGTGGGACGAGGTGAGAGTGGGACGAGGTGGGAGTGGGACGAGGTGGGAGTGGGACGAGGTGGGAGTGGGACGAGATGAGATTGGGACGAGGTGGGAGTGGGACGAGATGAGAGTGGGACGAAGTGGAAGTGGGACGAGGTGGGAGTGGGACGAGGTGGGAGTGGGACGAGATGAGATTAGGACGAGGTGGGAGTGGGACGAGGTGAGAGTGGGACGAGGTGGGAGTGGGACGAGGTGGGAGTGGGACGAGGTGGGAGTGGGACGAGATGAGATTGGGACGAGGTGGGAGTGGGACGAGATGAGAGTGGGACGAGGTGGGAGTGGGACGAGGTGGAAGTGGGACGAGATGAGATTGGGACGAGGTGGGAGTGGGACGAGGTGAGAGTGGGACGAGGTGGGAGTGGGACGAGGTGGGAGTGGGACGAGGTGAGAGTGGGACGAGGTGAGAGTGGGACGAGGTGGAAGTGGGACGAGGTGAGAGTGGGACGAGGTGGGAGTGGGACGAGGTGGGAGTGGCACGAGAGAGTGGGCGTGGGACGCAGTGGCTTAGTGGTATGCTCTGTGCCTGGATAATCAGAAGGTCGCAGGTTCGAATCTACATGTATCTCAAGCAACTGAGTAGCAACGTTGAACAAGTTGATCGGCCATAATATTGTCTGTGAGGAAGGCAATGGGAAACCACCTCAATCATCTCATCAACAAGTGGCAGCGCTCTTGAATAAGCTGGTGCTCTGCTCTTTAGAGATTTCGAGATAATGTTTACAAATTAGCCAGTGAACCTGACTTCGGGCGGAGAATAAATCATCATCATTATCATTGGGGACAGAAGGACAAAGCAGACATACACAGAGACATATACACACAGACGTACACACAGACATACACACATACATATATACACACACAGACATACACAGAAATACATACAGACATTCACACAGACATACACACATACATACACACATATATACACACAGGCACAGAGGCACGCGCACAGACATACGTGTACAGCCAAACATATATTATTACAAGCAGACGGGCAGTGAGACCGACACGTGGTGGTAGACAGACAACAACGCAGCCAGACAGGCTGACAGACAGTCAGTCACAGTGGCATGGAGACAGACAGACACAGTGGCATGGAGACAGACAGACACAGTCAGAGACAAAGCATGGACATAATGACAGACGTACAGACAAGCTTGCATATTTAGTTAAAGAAAGTCCTTAATTAATTAATTACAGCTAGTAAAATATTGGCGTTGACGTAAGACCTAACGATATTAACCTAGTAGATGAAACACAGATTAGATCAAAAGCAGATGGTCGAGGACTGAACTCTGACCCTACGAACCACTAAGGAGATTGATTCAACAATGCATCGATGAAAAACTTTCAGCTGAATGGTACAACATCCGGACTTATAGAAGAACATTCAGGTGTTCAATTAACCATACGCAGTATGAGAGAAATGCTGACGAGGAGCAACGGCTCTACAGCAAGTCTGCACACTTAAAACTAAGTTATAGCAGGAAGTCCAAAGAAGTTGATACGCGGATCTTATGCCAGATTTGAGATTTCCACAGAGTCAGACCAGTAATAAACAATGCAGAAAAAATACAATGATTCAAGATCCGTCTAAATTGGGAAATATTTGACTGATGATTATTATTGTGATCCTCAACGGTTCGTAAATATTGGAATGTCAATTGCAAACCGCATTTTAGAGTAAGTTGTAGATAAATTCAACTTCTTGTTCATTGAGCCTACAATGACTTTTTACTTGCCGAAAATTGTCCATATTATTAATCTTTCCTTTGTACGGCTATTGAGGAGAAATCCTATTAAACAACAAATATGCTTAGTTGTCTATTGCATATCATTCTAATTAAGAGCGGTTCCTAGTCATGCCAATGGGTTGATGAAGTTACTCGGTCAGAAAGTGACCAGTAAGCTTGATGACGTAGACGTGTAGTAGGCCTACAAGTCCTCTGAAACTTTGCACTCATGAGCATAGACAAGAGTTCGCTTAAGAGGTAGGGGCCTTGGACAGGAGAAACTGAGACGCTATTACAATATAAGAGAACATGAAGAATGAGCAAAGAGTTAATATAGTTATTTTAATGTTGTATGTATCTGATCACACATTATATTTTTCCAATCGGGTTGTTGAACTGTACCAACGTAATTGATCTGGATTAATTTAGGTCCATACCTGCAAATGCCTAACCTGGGTTGATTATTACCTGTTGGTGTAATAATGGCTTAAGAAGGATTGTTAATTGCTGAACTTTACACCTGAGTTTATTTTGGTATAACTGGGGTTTTTATGGGGGTCAAGCAGTGCGTTGATTAACAGCGCCAACAGGCTATTGGTGCAGTCTTATTGGCTTCTTGTACCGTATGGGTAATTTGATACGAGCATTCAACAGACCCCTCAATATCGGACAATGCCTGTGTCACGTTAGACCAAGAAAAACATGTGATATCAGTGATTTTGACCGAATTATTGTGTATGGACCATGAACTAGAATAATTTTATGATTAAGAGTAGATTAGAAGTAAATGAAATGGAAAACCATTGAACTCACCTCGTCAGAGAATCGATTTTTTCCGTGTTAGGAACGAAGAGAACACAGTTTAAACCACCAATCGAATGAGCAGCTTTAAAAGATCTCAAAGTTTCATCCGTCAATCACCCGCTGACGGAAGAGGGCTTTACACTGAGGTCATCGAACATCCGTCTGAATCGACCGAACTTCGATTATACTAGACGCAACGGAATCAAAGACGAGAAACAGGAAATAGATGCAGATGAAGAAGATGAACGTGTCTCTTAGAAACTGCAGCCTACAAAACTAGATCGCCTATTAAGGCAGGTCTTATTTTCTGCCGAAGTCTTCTTCACAGATACGCCACGATACGTGCAGTGCGACTGCAGCTATCAGTCATTAGTTGCTACCTTGGCAAACTGTTCGGTTCGGCCTCTTCTTTCTCCTCCTCCTCCTCCTCCTTCTTCTTCTTCTTCTCTTCCTCCTCTCACAGGCACACGTGGTCGGTCGATGAATGCGAGGTGCACGGGTAACTGAACGACAAACAAACCCACACACACACCCAAATACACACCCACATACATTCACACATATTGCAGACGAATAGAGTGAGACTCATAGGCCGACTCTCGGTTGATAAAAACGACGATCGGAGCCCATGCATCAACATTTGCCTTTGTCAACAACAGATGCATGCGATAAAAAGTCGACAACGGGTGCACACTACAGCAGCAACGATGGCCACTTGGCCGCTGAGAAAATAGGTACTACGAGAGCAGCAGTCGATTGGTGGTTGCTCTTATTTGACAGCGTTATGGGGTGGCGTTTGGGTGGCTAATCAATGATGGGCACTGATTAAACTTTAATTGTAGTCACTCAGCTTCTCTCTGAGGCTCTGACTACTTTCAAGCATATTAAATAAGTGGTTTTTAAGAATTGACAGTTGCTTTCGTTACTATATTTCCTCATGACGTAAGATAAAAAAAATGGTTGACGATAAGCGTAAATGATTGTAAGAAGAAAAGCAGATCAGTCCATTAAGATAGTCCTGAGGCAGCCATGAGTACAAAGTGTCAGCTCTACCTCATTTTCTTAGCCTTATCCTACGAGGTAAGGGAGAGAATCCTCTGCGTTGCCGTTTTGGTTCCCACCGACAGCTTACGGTCAGTGTAGGCTACTCATTATGGCTGCGTGTTGATTAAGGGACCCAAGCATAGACGTCCAGTTCGTTTGACAGGTGGGGGACACCCAATGATAGGGGTAGGAAATGTGTCCTCCTTCTGTAAAAGGTGGGGGCTTGTTCCCCTCGACCCCCCGGGATCGCTGCCTTTGGACCTAGGTGAAGCAGAAATCTCGAACTAAATCTCTGATAGTTGAGTGTTAGTCTTCACTTAAAAGTAAATCAACAAGCAGTGTTCTGTTAGTGATGTCGAGTATCTTATGCATGCATCCTACGATGTCTGGCATTGACAACAACGCGAGAAAGAATTTAAAAAACATCGAGCTGAAAAAATTAATACGTTGCGCTGTCACTGCGTCTGCATAAGCATTCCTGTAGAAGGTATCTCGGAGAAGCATGAAAGAATTTTCCAAAAATATTTTCTTCAACTAGTATGCATGCATGCACCTGTAAATTTTTCGTTTTCATTTTTCGTTTTCATTTTTTGGCTATAGGCTCTTTCTTATAAGGAATGATGAACAATGGAACTATACATCATCATTTCATTAATTCATCAACTGACGCTCATTGTTCACCGGAAATTCAATGTTGCCAATTATTGTGGCAATAAATAATGTTCAGACACAACGGGGAATTGTCATGCTGGAAAATACTGTATGCCTATATAGGCCTAGTTAACTGAAATTTGAGGTTTTTTAAGATCAGCTACTATTAACAATTTCCTTAGAATAGACGTTAGTCATCCATTAATTAATGCAGAAGTGAGTTACAGCACTCAGTGCACGAGCAAACATGACCATGTACTAACGAGTCGAGAACGGAGGAGGAGGATGTTTATGCGTATTGAATAGACTGAGTGAAACTCAGTTTTCTAATTCTGAACATTTAACAAGTGTAACCAGAGATATGGAAATTGCGACAATCAACTCTTTTGCAATGTTGATTTCTGACTTAGAATAAGTTTGACGGATCTGACTAGAACTCAAGCCGTTATTTATACAGTCTAGAGCTCACACGTTTACAATCACACTCTCACATTGAGTTCCTTTGCTGCTGTACAAAAGCCTACACCTGATGCAGTAGGCCTCTAGTCTTATCTTAGTTGCATATGATTACTGACGCATGCATGCATATATATATATATAGTTTTAAACAATAAATATACATGTATATACAATATATGTTACACTAGGAACGATACATTTGCACGCATACATTATGGAGTGGAATTGCATATAAAGCATATATATACAGCCTAAATATACGTACTTAGCATAGACTTATGCCTCGTTTATAACCTATTAAATTTGTAGATTTAAGGTTTTGGAGTTAAGAAAACTTCCTAGCATATTGAATTTGTGCGAATTAAGCAAGTCTTGTATACGAAATGCCGTGCCTTAGTATGGGAACAGCTTTCTGATCGAGTTAGGGCACAATAAACTTGTCTAGGACAGGTCTATGCAGCAGCACTTAAATATATTATAGGCACCGTTGCTTTTTAAATGTAGGCCTACAATTAAACTTAGATGAATATTTGAGTTCCTGACTAGATGTTCTTGAAGGGGAGCTATATAAATCCTTCAAATAAATAAATTTTATTTCTTCTCTGTTGCACTTATAGAATGATTTGTACAATGTAAAACATTAATTTTAATTTAATTTTAGTGATGGAAAGTTGTTAAAATAACACTGAACGTTTAAAGTTAACTAAGCCAGACGAATTGTGACATCTGTGAAAATTCCGCAGTGAATTCTTTGATAAGAGCCTGAATGAGTCTATAGGCCTATACATGTTAGTGGGACTTCTCTGATTTCAGG
Source organism: Bimastos eiseni (assembly GCA_959347315.1). Lineage (NCBI taxonomy): Eukaryota > Metazoa > Annelida > Clitellata > Crassiclitellata > Lumbricidae > Bimastos > Bimastos eiseni. The sequence goes on along the minus strand of OY365808.1, from coordinate 44,639,557 downwards.
GATCGCGGACAAAAAACCCTCTGGACAAAAATCTCCCCGAAGTAGGACAAACTATAATTTAAATATAATATATATAATATAATATAAAGAAATAGTTTTTTTACTTGTTTTACTTTTATTACTTAGAAAAGTGTGTGTCTAATGGCACGAAGTGTGTCCTGGATGGATAGCACCCCTTCAAGTCGCGATTTACAACATTGCAGCAAACGTTCATGCAGGTGTTTGGTTGCACGTTTCACACGGCCATGTGAAAGATAGCCGTACTGGCCAAAGCTGTGCGTGATTCATAGATCCTTGGCACTTATTCAATTGGTAGCACATCTATGATTTGGTAATGGAGATTTAGATCAAAACATTTACCTGGCACCATTTCATTTTTTTTAAATTTCTCTAGGCGGAGTTGATACAGAACGCACATGCGTTATCTGTGACACGGCTTCTTTAGACGCGTCAGGTAAGTCTATGCAGAGCGTATGTGTGTTATCTGTGACACGACTGTCAGTTATTATGGCAGGGCGTCTAATTAAGTTACAGAGCTGTAAATAGCTTGTCTAATAAATATACGTGACCGCTGCTAGTTAGGGCAAAAGGGGAGGTTTTGTCCGGGGGTTTATGTCCTGCTTACAACTGGGGGGTTTTGTCCGGGTTTTTTGTCCGGCTGGTTTTTGTCCGGGCGGGTTTTTGTCCTACACCCATTTTCAAATCGTCGCTTCAAATAAAGACACATATTCCACATCAAGTATATAATATCATATGCTTCACACTGTTTGATCTGTCATGGCGAACTGGCGCAGTGAGCAATGATTGATAAAAAGTAATTAGTGTCGCCCTCCTCCCTTATCCAGGCCTGGGACTGGCACTACCCAAGTGTAAGCAGTGGCGGAGTTTAGTCTCACCTTTGAATGCCGTCCTACATATAGGCCAATACTTTCTCAGACTGTCTGTGATATCGATCGTAATCATTTCAACTGATGTTTACTGAACCAATTAATTGAACGATTGATTAATGAATTTATCGTACATATGTTTACATAAGATATAGCCCAACAGCACACGAGGGGCATACTGTGTAAATAGATAACTATTATTGGGGCTTTTGTTGTACCTAAAAACCGCTGCCTGAATCAGCCAGGGTCCATTTAGAAGGTAGGCCTACTTTAAAGGTACCATATAATTACGTGCATGATCATATGTCAATATATACACTGTATATATGTGTATATTTCTCTACTTATAGAACTATGCATTCATATACATTATTTCTACTAAGTGTATATTACG